>RDPX01000131.1:1757095-1839944 GCA_003991215.1 Morbakka virulenta | reverse complement strand
TCTTCAAAACACCATTGATCGTTACGCTCCTTCTATTAAAAAAACTGTGAAGGGAAAACCATCAAATTGGTTTATTTATGAATTGAAACAACACATGAATACCCGTGACAAACTTTTGCGAAAACCACAAAAGTCAAAACGTGAATGTGACTGGAACGCTTACCGCAGAAAGAGAAATTTTGTCAAAAATGAGTTCAATCGATCAAAACGCTCTTACTTTCGAACAAAGTTGGAAGAAACCCGAAATAAGCCTGACTTAGATGTAAGAGCTTTATCATGTCATGAGTCGTAAGCTTTTTCTGAGCTACGTTTCGAGAGATACTTCTCCCATCGTCAGGCTGACGATGGGAGAAGATAAAGCTCTTACATCTATGGCTTCCTCTGAGTCCATAAACTTCAGAATTTTCAAGACAAGCCTGACTGTCTATGGAAAACTATCAAAGAAATATTTCCTGTTAAACCTTCAACCAGTACAGCAACGACAAAAACCTTCAAAGCTGGAGAGAAGCTCGTCAGCGGCAAAAATTCAATCAGTGAGAAATTCCGTAAATTTTTTTCATCAATTGCTATAGAACTGAAGGAAAAAGATTTCCCATTGAGAGACTCTATTTGGGGATACGAGAGTCCACGTTTTAACAATGCTCCACCCTTCCGGTTCCGATACGTTTCAGAACAAGATGTTTTAAAATGTCTCAAAAAACTAAAACGAAAATGTGCAACTGGACTTGACAATCTGCCGAAATGCTATCTAAACCTTTAGCATATGTAATTAACTTCTCCCTACGAACAGGAAAGTTTCCAAATGACCTAAAACTAGCACGTGTAGCACCATCTTCCAGTCAGGAGCATCTGACAGTTTCGACAATTATCGACCAATCAGCATCCTCCCTGCGCTATTCAAAATCTTCGAAAGGTGTGTCCACAAGCAACTCATGGACCATCTTGAGGAGAACAATTTATTATCAGATAGACAATTCGGTTTCCGCCGTCATCGTTTAACTGAGCACGCGACCACATTCTTTACTGATGAGATCCGACGACCAATGGATAAGGGACAGTTTACTGGTGCAGTATTTATTGATCTTGGTAAAGCGTTCGATACGATTAATCACGCATCAATCAGCAATAAACTTGCATCCATGGACTCCTAAATAATACATCTGGACTGGAAACTGGAGTCCAGGGTGTACAAGATGAGGCCAGTTTTTCTTAGAAGCAAAAGTACATTCTTACACTATCAACAGCACTCCTTACATCTATCTGATCATATGACGAAACTCCAATTCCCAAAAATAGTGATAAGACATTACAGTAAAGTACTGATAAGGGGGAAGTCTATGAAAGATATGTCTGTGAAGGGGATCGGGGTTACAATAAATGGTCAAACTCAGTGATAAACACAGAAAAGTACACATATTGCATGTAACTTAGTGATACTGGTGTTGAAAAAACTCTATAACCTACCTGCATAATATTGACGACGGCAGAACCATGGGAAACAAAACCTAAGTAACATGTAAAACTATAACTGTCTTTAAATCATGAACATATAAAGAACCCAACAGACCACTGAGTATTTCCACACAGTTTACTTATCTTTCTTTTTTTACTGCCTTTTTCTGAACAGACAGTCAACTCCTTTACAAAGTTCTTCATCATGCAATTGAAAATTCTACAAATAAGACTTTCCAGAAAGTTGTGTCCATGATCACAGTGGGTGCTAGAACCCACATGTTTAAGTCTGTATCCGAAGATAAAACGAGTAGAATGAGCATTTTGAAGCAGCACTTTTGTGATGTCTCTGAGAGAAACAATGTCGTGAGTTCCTTATTTGACTTAATCACAGTAAATACTTTAAAACATGCCATACACAAACTATAAGCTGTAGTACTTGGTGAAAAGAATCCACCTCTGTTGATATCCTCTAAAAACTTTTTTACGTTTTCATTGACAATATCAAAGTCACTTTCTTGAAGGATTATTGATTTTTCACCATCCAGTAAGATACTACTGCAGGAAGGGCACCCAGCTCTTTGTCTTAACTCTGACCTTGCAATGGCCCCTGATACATAATAAATGGCATTTGCATCTGCAATGCCAGTAGTATTTGAAAATGTATCTTCCATTACGGCAGCAGTGAATTCATTCAAATCACACTCTTGGAGATTGTTTTGCTTGCTTTCTTGAAGTGACCCAGATGCTACATCAAAACCTATACCAGAAAATGTATGCAAGGATATAGCCTTAATTTTCCTCTAGCTCTCCAGCAACTGTCTCACAGAAATAAAATAGTTAGCACCTGACAGTTGTCTGTACCAGCTGAAACGGCTATCAATGTTGTCAAACAAAACATATTTGATGCTGGCCTGCTCTATAAGATATTTGACAATCAATGGAAGAGTCCTACACATGTGTGTTACAGCAGTAAATGTTTCCATTGTCAATCCATGTTTCCCAAGTGATTTCCACCTGTCTAGGATATCTNTTCTTGAAGTGACCCAGATGCTACATCAAAACCTATACCAGAAAATTTATGCAAGGATATAGCCTTAATTTTCCTCTAGCTCTCCAGCAACTGTCTCACAGAAATAAAATAGTTAGCACCTGACAGTTGTCTGTACCAGCTGAAACGGCTATCAATGTTGTCAAACAAAACATATTTGATGCTGGCCTGCTCTATAAGATATTTGACAATCAATGGAAGAGTCCTACACATGTGTGTTACAGCAGTAAATGTTTCCATTGTCAATCCATGTTTCCCAAGTGATTTCCACCTGTCTAGGATATCTGAAAACTCATCCAGATTCTTCAGTTTTCAGTTATTAACTGAGGGTACGGAATCTCTTGTAATATCACGACTGTGTTTTCCTGCAGTTGTTGTTCTCATATTTAAGACATGCCATAATTTCAGAACATGAGAAATAAAGGTAACAGTTCCAGTCCAATCTTTTGATAATTGACTTGAGTTATACTCAAGTGAATTCCTTGTGCTCTCACAAAAGACTGACATAGGCAGTTTTACTCACGTTTTCTCTATGCCTTTAGGCTCTAACGTTTTGAGAGATAACTTGTACCCCAGCTTAATAGGCTTTGAAGTTTCAAGCCCATAAAGACCTTTGATGTCATCAAAATTGGCAGTTAACGCCCTTCTGCCTTATCTCACAATATGCTCTTGGACATATTGAATGGCATATGTATGAAAATACCATGAGAGACGAAGAACAGTGCCTGACGTTCTTTGGTATTGACAGGAAGATAAGTTGTTCCAATAAAAATTCCAATGCTCTTGTCTCATCCTCATTCCTATTGCTGGCTAGATAACCTGCTATGCATGACCCAGCCATATCTAGGTATGGGTAATCTGTGCCATCTGGACTGACCCATCTTTTTAGCACGGCCATTAAATTGATAATATGGCTCCAATAACAAACTTTCCCTTGAAAAATATGAGAATACGTGGACTTATCAATAACTTTATGGTCAAGAGCAACAGTGACAGTGAGATCTTTGGTGATATTAATCGATGCTTGTATTTTTGGAACTCCTTCAAATATTGACATGAAGCAAAGGCATATACAGTCGTTCTCCGCAAGGCAATGGTAACCTTTCGGTATTCCCTCTTGGGTATTAGACTTACTTTCGATCCCTTTCATTGACACAACATTGTCCTCTGCTAGAAATGCAGCACATCTGGCACCAAGATCATCCCTCTGCTGGTTGAAGCAAGCAGCTGATGTAGCATTGTACTCCTGAGTGGAATGCCTGGACTAGATAGGTACAAGGGAAGATTTGGAAACAATGTTAGCACAGCATATTTTCTGAGTCTCCTTTAAGGAGAAAAAATGGGTAAAACATAAATAATAAACAGTCTTAAGTGAGCATCAATTTTGAACAGACTGAATTGTGAGCCTATCGGGTTACTTCTGAAGCAAAACAACATTCAAATTACGGAAAAATCTGAAGTTGGTGCAGTTTACGTGTCTAAATCGTTACGATGCCGACATTTCCAAAATTTCAACGTAAAAACTCGACTATGATTTGTTTAAATCGGCTGTATGCCTTACATATGCAACGCAAAATGATTAGTTAAATATTAGTTTTATTATCAGATATGATATAACTTTTATGTTACATTATCAATGAAAGGTGTTAGTACTGATAACAAAGATCAGCCTTCACGACCTGCTTCTATGGCAAAGCAAATTTCTCTCAACTGTCACTACTCAATCTTGAACATCTTAAACCTTTCCAAGCTACTAAACATCTTAAAAGTGTTATGAAGAAATTATGGCAAGGTCTCCTAAATTCCTTCTAATAAGCTCTTTGAACTTCCTCGGACGCCTTGTATTGTTATTCGTGCTTTGGCTGACAAACGAATCCGTGGTAAAATGAAGAGAGCATAACCTAGAATGTTCCGTTGCAACAAAGTCTTTTCGTGAAATTTTTCTCATCCAGCGTTGAAGTAACTCATCATCATTTAACGGAAACTAATGGAATGTCAAGCCAGCACGATTTTCTGCTGTCTTATAGCCACTTTTGCAGCAAACAGCAGTACAATTGTTAACAATGCTTGTACTCTTGACAGTCAAAAACTGGCGCTTTATCTGATGGCGACAGAGTTTGTTGCTGAGGATCTAGGATCAGCCTCATCTTGTACACCCAACAGCAGATTTCTGAGAGGTTTCCAGTCCATATGTTATTATTTAGGAGTCCATGCTTGCATCATATGGTATCTCAGGAATCGAACGTGAATGGCTGATCAGTTACCTCTTCGCGAGAAATCAGCAGGTTTCCTATCAAAATGCAACATCAAAACCCTACTCAATCTTCTCTGGTGTACCACAACGATTGATACTGGCTCCCTGCTGTTTTTACTACACTTTAACGATGCCGTCCAAACCCTGTCATCTTGCAGTATGTTAATGTACGCCGACGATACAGTCATATATTTTGCTGATGAAGATAAAAGTCTCGTTGACAAACACCTTCAAAAAGACTTTAGTTCGCTGACAGATTTGTTAAGAGAGAACGAACTTATTATCAACTGTAAAAAGGGGAAGATGGAAGAAATGATTTTTGGGACAAGTCAACGAATGAGAAAGTTGGACGATGACACCTTACATGTACAACATAACTTCACACCTATTGCTACCACTGAATCATATAAGTACTTGGGACTTACTTTAACTACTTCACTTAGTATGACCCAACATCTATCGAAAACGATCAAGAAGCTTCATCGAGAATCCATCTCTTACGAAAAATGAAAAATTTTATGGATTCCAAAACTACGAAAACCATCTGGTAGTCTCTTATCGTCCATATTCTTTCGTACTGTTCTTTGTCATTACATGGTTCGACTCCTCCATACATCAAAAATCGAATCTCACAACTTGAAACACGGGCGCAGGTGATAATTGGAAATTGCGAGAAGATACCTTAAATCGAAACCAAAACAAGAAGAAGTTATGTAAATTTGTCCACACGTGTGTTTATTCTGATGAAGTATTTGGTGAATTCAACGAATACTATAAATGGATGTAAACTGGCATTAACACCAGAAATAACGGAAATATTCTCGAAATACCGAAAATAAAACTAGAAATAGCGAGAAAATCTTTATACTATGAGGGAGCAATTGTTTTCAATGAGCTCCCCGTCAATCTAAGAAAAGAGGATGATTTTAGAATTTTTAAACAAGATTTAGGTACAACATACCTAAATTTAATATTAGCCGACCAGGAAGTTTCAGAGATATCCTAGAAGACATCCTAAAATATCTAGGATCTCTAGGGTATGTCTGACACTTTGTATGTCTAAGTGATGTGATGGTCTCATTAATACGATTCAGTTTGAACTTTCCACGAAGTCCACGTCATATCCTAGAAAAGGCCAACAATTGCCTGGGGCATCCCTGACAGTTAATTCTGCGTGATGCGGTTTTAGCCTTTTTCATTAATGTCGATTTGCATCCCTATTTCTGGACGTGAGCTTTAAACAGCATATTTTAGTTTCTTCTGCTAATCAAAGCTCTTTTAGTTTTCTTTTGGATTTTTAGCGAGTTTTAACTAATAATTTTTATTTTGAACAGAGCATCTGTGATAACAGTATATATATGTACATAGTGTATAAATGATGACTGTAGATACATCCTGTAAAAAATTCGTATATAATAATATAATAATGATGACTCTTTGTTTAACAGTACTTCTATCACGTCGGAAGCCTGCTTGTGTCTCCGAGAAAAAATGGTTCAATTGGTGCCTTAGCAGTTCAAGTACTATAAGAAGAAATATCTTGCACATGTGGTTGATGAACAAACAGTGTGCGATAGTTGCTGCACAAGTCTCCCTTCTTCGGCAAAGTGATGGTTGGTTTTGTCCAGTCTTCTTGGGTTCTTGGAATTTTGGTGCGGATGCCATCAGGTCCAGAGTTTTTGTTATACTTAAGGTTTCTAAGGCCTACTTTTACTTCGCTAGATAGGAAACTTTGCTCTTCTTCAATAGATGTAGGAGCAATACGATCAAGAGCTTGACTTCCCAAACCAGACTCGGTTGGGTTCTGCCTGAAAAGCTCGCTGCAGTTCTCTGTCCCTCTTTGTTGGATCTTGTCAGCCGATTGGAGTAGTTTACCACTGCTGTCTGTGATGGAGTGCTACATGGGGTTCCCCTTTTGATAAACATCCTTTATTAGGCTGCAGACCTTCCTGGACTTTCCTTCTTATTAACTCTTTGGAATTTATTGACACTTCCTGTCCAGCCAGGTCTTGTTATCGCCTGCAGCTTTGCGAAACTGCCAACACATTTCTCTGTAATGATGCATCTTTTCATGTGACAGCATTTTTTTCTGTTTTGCGGTGGGCTTCTTGTCTGAGAGCATAAGCGTTTCTTGGGAGATCCAGGGCTTATTTAGCTTGCAACTCAATGGCACAGTCGAATATAGTGCGTTGTCGATTAAAACACAGATATTTTTGGTGTGCTATTCAACGTTGGCCTCTTGAGTTGGTTCTCGGGAGTTGTTCAGTTTCATTTGAAGAGCATCTGTAAATTATTTCTTTGTAGTTGGGTCATGTATAGCATCAATGTCAACTTCCTCCCTTCCTTCTTTATGATGATTGTGCTTATTGCGAAGTTGGAACTTGCACATCATAAAGCTGTGGTCTAAGCCAATGTCTGGGCCTTGATAGGTTCTGCAGTTTCTGACTGAGCTAAGCCAGCGCCTGTCTGACAGTATCACGTCAATCATGTTTGTGTACAGTCCCCGGCAGAGAGCCAGGTGCACCTTCTTGAGTCTTTCTGTTGGAACCGTGTGTTTGTGATAAACAGTTGTTGCGTAGCTGCGAATTCCAAGTCTTTCACCCCTTTCGTTCCTTTCACGATTCCTTCATTGTTGCTCCCAACCTTCGCGTTCCAGTCTCCCTTAATGATCCATGCATCATTCCAAGCGACTTCCTTTAGCATAGCTTCAAGAGTGTTGTGGAAAGCTCCAACATCTTCCTCCGGACTATCTGTGATTGTAGCGCACACCTGAACTACTGTTAGGTCTACTGGCTGACAGCTGAATCTATCTCCAATTATCCTTGATGATATTGGGGTTTGCCATAGTAGAGCCTTCTGGCAGTATGACTTAAGAGGAAACCATCTCCTTTCTGAGCTGCCTTTTCTTCTCCCGACCAATCACTTATGTGTTGTTAGTTTCTCCCTTTCCTGTCCATCTCAATTCTGTCATTCCCAAGGTGTCGTTTCATGCGGCTAGATTTGTCACATAGTACTTCTAACATGCCATTGCTCCCTAACCTTTGAACATTCTGTGTTCCAATTCTCAGTGCTTACTTGCACATCTTGATTTCAACAGGTCTGGTTTGCTTTCCAAGGTTACATTTCGCAACCCAGCCCTGGTTCCTCAGCTGCAGACACAGACCTTGTTTGTCCGGGCGACGTCCGAGCCGACATAGTGATCAGAATAAAAAGCATTTGCCATCGAATGCAAATGCTTTTGATTCTTTACAGCCATGGCATCTCCACGCCGTAACTAACCCTCTTCACTTCTCAACCAGGCTTGGGACTGGCTATGGCAGAGCTAATAAGGGGTTGCGTAGAAGACAAGAGACATGCGGATATCGAGGTCAAAGGCGAAATACGTACGCCTAATGATGTGGAGCAAGGGAGTGCCAAACGTGATTCCGAGAGTTTGCCCCAAGCAGGGGAATTCAAGCACTTGGGGAGCACAGTAACAGCCGGCGAAAAATCGAGTTGTGAGATCAGTGGAAGAGACAGAATGAAAAGATTGGAAGGACTCGACAGGTATCCTTTGTGAAAGATAACTTAATGGAAATGAAAGGCAAGATCATGAGTACAGCTGCACACCCAGCAATGACTTATGTTGTAGAAACACTCCTCTTCAGGACAAACCAAGAGAGCAAACTAGAGACAGTGGGCATGAAAATGAATACCTGATCACTTCACTTAGGTCTGTTGTATCTGCAAGCCAGAGTTACTCTGACAACTCCTTTTGTTAAGAGGGGCGTTGTAGAAAATTCTCTCAGCTATACCTTATATCTGGAGCAATATCTTTCAGCAACAAGTTGAACGGTACATTGATTGGTTATGTTTTACTTTGATTTGACTAACTTCTTGAGGGATATTGTGAAAATCAGGTCTACATCTGTGATGAAGCTGGCCTTTACTTGCAGAAATTTCCTTGAAGATTCCTTGTGGCTAAAAGTGACAAGTGGAATGGTGACACGTTATTTTGAATTATTGGGCATTTCAGTTCTCAAAGCTGCCACGACTAGTAAACATAGGCTTCTTATAGGTGAGAGATCCAATAATCCGCTCTGTTTCAAAGCTGGAACATTCAGTAATCTTTCATAACTTGCAAAAGCAACTATGGGCAGATGACGTCTGAATTGTTCAACCCGTGGTTCCCGCGTTTAAAATAAGCATTGCCAGAAGATCAGGATAAGATCCCTATGTTGTCAAATGGGCAGCTCACTCTCCTATTACCACAGATAAACTGTTTTTTCTCAGCTAAACAACACCAATACGTTGAAGCCAATGGACGCTGGCGTCATACAGGCTTTAAATTTGAAATATCAAAAACATCTTCTATAGCACGTTTCCTATCTCCTTGATCAATCCAATAATACGAGCAAAATAGCTAAAAAGATTATGCCATTCACTGATCAACTACTTCGTAGAAGGCAGTTCTGTTTTAACAATACAGAAGTGCTTTTGGAACTGCAGTCTTTGATTCAAACCTCATTAAACGACTCAACCTGCAAAGGCAGATTTCACAGGTTTGCTTTCCGATATTTCAGTATCTTTCTATGAATTTGTGTAAATGAGCCTACAGCTATAGAGAGGCATTGAAAGCGAAGCAATCCGATGCAGCTTATGACGAGTTGGTTGATGTCAACTGCCCAATATGGCGCAACCCGAGGTTGGTTGTCTAAAACAGTGATATGAGCCGGTTAAAAATAAGATCTACATTATAAAATCCATGATAAGTAAAAATTCCGTTTCTCAAATTAGGAATAAAGTTCCTGGTCGTATAAAGACGTCGGAGAAGAGATAGACAAGACTGTTGAATTGTTTGCTTGAAATGTTAATCAATTACTTCGTGTTTACATTATATTTATTTTTATTTCTTATTTCTTTATTTATTTTTGTTTCTTATAAATAATACGGTCAAACTCGCAGTAAGTCTCTTATAGCAGCAATATAAATCCTCCTGAAGTTAGTCTGCCCAGTTAAATTGCCTTGAATTTAGAGTATTGATGGGAAATCATATTCAACGATCAACATTTCCTCTTTGTTGATCAAAAGAATTTATGTATGGTCTTCAATTGCATTAGACAGTCATTTACAAAAAGTGGTTACAAGTGGCGGGCTTTGTCGATTGTCTCTTTGTTGTCCTTATTGATCAAAACTCACTAGCCTTGTCTTTTCTATTCTGGAGTCTTGGTCTAGTCGAGTGCCAGAAAAAGAGCCTCAGATCAAAATAAACGTTATTTCAATTCCGATATTCAAGTTCTGTACCACAAATCGTTGATAAAAATTGCCTTATGTAATGCTCGGTTTCTTCTACAACTATATCCAGTAGTTGTTGCAGCTTGTCTGGAGTATCAGCTATGAGCATCGTGTCGTCAGCGTATCTTATATTATTCATCTTATATCCTCCAATCACAAAGCCGTCCTTTTCTTCGATACTTCGCAAGATGTTTTCACTATATAGGTTAAATAGATCGGGTGAGAAGACACATCCTTGCCTAACTCCTCTTCAAAAATTTCACTATTTTTCAACCTTATTTTATTAACATTATAATAAAGCTAAAATTCGTATAACATTTATTCCGTAAGAATATGTTTTATTTTTCAACATCTTTTTTAGGTTGAGAGTGTACGGGGAACTATACGTCACCTAGGGTTTTCTAGAATTCTGCTGGTTGCACCCTAGTCGTGATTAACAGAACAACACAAGACCCTAGCTTTTAAATTGTGTATTGCGTTGAGAAGCACAAATGTCTGTTTAACAACGTTCTCTGATAACATTAGTAAAGTAGATTATGGAAAAGAAATGTTCTTTCCATTCTTCGGTTAACTTCACTCCAGAGGTTCTTTCTAAATATCCAATGTCTCACACAGAAGGCTTTTGGTAAATTCAAATAAAATCTGATAATTACATAGCATTATCTACATAGTTTCACAAGGTTAAATATTTGGCTCAGTACTCTCCCTTTGTCACTATAACAATGGCTACAAAAAAAGAAGTAATAAAAACCAAACAGGATAGTTTACAAGTAGTACACAGATCTAGCTTTTGTGATATAAATTAGCATATTTAACAAACATCAAATCCCGTTCTACTAAGCAAAGTATTACATCTGGATTGTAAGTCATTCATGTCGCACGGAATCTCCACAGATCCAGGAATAGACTTATCAGTTTCGTGGTTGTACAAAACAGGCATGTTTTTTGAGGAATATTTTCTGTTGCTTGGTAAAATGTTTACATCTTGTGCATTTTCACATTCCAGTGGATTTTCCATGCAACTGCAATTATGATTCGGCAGCGGGTTTTTGGCATTGTGTACTGTTGTATTTCTAGCACACTTCGACTCCGCAGTACCATTAAGTTCTAAGTGTGAAATGATATCCTGTAAATTATCTAAATCGGTAGCAGACGCTAATTCCCCAGAACCAGAATTCTGATGTTGATTATCAAAAACCGGGCTTGCATTTAAAGTACTGGGTAACTCTATTACTGGGTCACGTGATTGTACAGATGAGATAACAGAAAATATTTTCTCGGTATCCTTTAAAACGTTTTGATGTTCTTCAGTGTTTTCTTGAAGGCATATCAAAGCTAAGGCACTAAAATGAAGAAAAAACACCCAAAAAATGACCAAAATACCCTGAATATTCATGTTATAACCATTAAACCTAAGTTACAAAAGGCAAACAACTTACCTGTCTGTGACTTCTCAGAATTTAAATAACTCCGACGCTTAATGGGTTCAAATTTCACTTCCATACTAATTAAAAAGCCTTTTTGTGCGCTTGCAAGGTGTGAACTATTTCCCTCAATGCAACGCAAACATTAAATAAAATCTATGAAAATAAATCAGTCCAAACATCATCACCCTATGATGTGATTGTTGAGCACATTCACACAATACACATTCACACACAACTGCTTCTAGTTTTTCCAAATTATAACTAATACCAAAGGTAAAAGGAAGCAACAACCAACGAAACTTGATTAAAAGTTGAACATTTATTTAAAATTTATTAAAAAATTAATTTTCGTGGCACTACCAAACCATTTTTTTCAAATAAGTTACACGCTTGTTATAAAAGCATTCGTTATCAACACAAAACGAAAACTGCTAAATACATATGGATTCAAAATCATTAGAAAGCAAACACTACTCACACAAGGTAATCAAAGACTCCTAGCAAATATGTAATTACTTCAAAAGGAAAAGAAAAGAAAAAGGAATGGAAAAGAAAAGCAATTATTGTTTAAAACAAAAAAATATTCAAAATGTTCTTGTTCCAGTCATGTGATCCATTCAATCCCTTGTGCTGAGTCACCAAAGTTCCTATCCAAAATTGTTCTTTCCCAAGTAAATTAGTGTCGATATCATTTTTTTCTAATAATCTAGCACTATCTATCATAAGCAAAATAATAAATCTCAGTTTGGCAATCTACAGATAATATCATATCTACTGAATGATATCAACTGTATTTTGCCATATTAAAAGAATCCAGTAGCTTTTTTTCTCATTCTTTGACATCCTAAAGGTCAGACTCCATAATTTTCTGCAAGTTTGATTTGTTACTACTGCGTTACCTTATGACCAAAGCCATAGTAGAAGGTAATTATATTAGTGTAGATGTTGATGAAATAAAGCAATTTACCAGAAAGATCAATGATATAATATAGGAAGAGAGTTCGATAAAAAATTAATACGTTATAAAACCATCACTAATGGAATACCCATTACATTTAACTGTATCCAGTGTGACACACATTTAAATATCTGAGAAACAAAAAATGATACTAATGGTCCTTTAATAAATACTATAACCAGAGACCCTCAGAAGGAAGCCAACATCCCCAACCCTATGACCCTAAAATATCAAGAGCTACAGGGTATCCGGGAGACTTCTCCATAAACATATTGATATGATATGTGATGAATGCAATGACTGTCAAAAGATCACTGGTGGAGAAAGATCCTCTAAATCAGTACTAAACATCAACAAAGAGAAGTAGTTTCTGCAGAAATTTTACCAGTATATTGTTGATAAGTCATTCAAGACCTTGCTGATAATACTGAGAAGGACCAAATTTGCCATGGTCACAGACTCTTGTATGATTCTTGAAGACAAGAACAACAGAAAATGTCCTTGAAGATGAAAAACAAGACTTGGGTTGGCAAAGAATAAAACTTGATTGATCAAAGCCATAAAAATCTGACCAGTTTGCAAAAGTTTGGCCAAATGGCCAATCAACATAACACCAGTACCATTTAGAAAAGCATTAGTGGTAAATGACCTACCAAAAGATCAGCCATTTTCTCTAACATCTATGTTTTGGGGAAGAAATAGATTGACAAACTTCTCAGCATAACAAGGTTTAGCATCAGAAATCACCTTATTAGAAGCATTGTTAGCTTGTCAGAAACTACCAGCTCAATACTGAAACTGCAATGACTATGATGGACAATTATAGAAGAACAATGGGCATTCAACCATGGAGGAGTACACAGTTTGACTTAACTACAACCAGGTATAATGTTTAATAGCCAACCTGAACCCATTCTCTGAAATCAGTTGTACCATTAGAAACCAATTTTCCATAGACTCAATCCCAAGGAGACCAAATATTACCATGAAAATGACAAAACCCACCATAGTCAGCCTGAAAAAAATTGTAAATCTTGCAATAAGACTCAGGATTAGGACTAAGAATGACATATTATCAAGATTTGAAACAGTTCCTTAAACATCTAAAGTGACAATAAAATAATCAGAATATCCAAAGGGAGGTAAAGATGAAAGAGTAAAATCCTCAGGAACTGAAGTAAAAAAAGTATCTAAAAGAGTAGGTTCTGCTGGGTTGAGCTGTACAAGATCATGTGCAAAAGTACAGTTTTAAATAGCTACTCTTGGTATGTCAGTCCTATTAAAACGAGTAAACTAGGTTAAGTCATGAGTATTGAAGTCAAGGCTGTTACATGACTGATGCACATCCAGAGCCTTATCAATGGAGAGTGATACCGTTTCAGTAACTAAGCAGATGCCAGAAATGGTAGATTGATACAAGAAAAATAAATAACATGTAGTCTGATGATCAGACAATCTGAAGCTTATGGAAGGCTTATTTTTAGACACAAGTCACTCCTCACAGAAGACAACCTTCAAGTTGAAGAAAGGTGAACCAGACAACTACCATTTGGACAAATGTCTTCAAAATCAAGGGCACCACAATCAAAATGAGTCTCTGACTTCTAGTGTGGCACCTGAAGATTTTCTGATGGAGATACATTCCTGGTTATCTTCATGTCGGGAAAGAGTGCCATATGGGGATCTTCAAGTACCACTCTGGGAAGATGAACTGGCTGGCTTGCACCCCTCAGAATATGGTCACATTTGCAAGATCTACTTTGAATCTCACTGTGTGTTCCAAAAGCTACCCATATCGACATACTAGCACACACTGCAGTCGTAAATCAGAAGAGTACTGATGAGGTGACACTACCACAAGTGTTCCTATACACCATCACCAGGGGAGTTTCAAAGAAGGCCTAAAAGGCCCTTCTCCCTATGTGACAGACTTAAACACACCAAATGGAAAAACTGTATTCCAAAGTCTTGGGGTAAAGTTATTTTTAGTTTATCAATTTTTTTAGTTGATGTTGTTATCAAAATCAGGAAGTAGAAACCTGCTTATTACTTACTTTATTTCTGTTTCCTGTATTAACCACTGGAAAATGTAACCAAAGAAAATTCTTCCTGTTTTATTTACATATAATTATATATTAGCAGTAAAGTTACATGTAGATTTTGTAATTCTTGCACACATGAACTAAATTACCAAGTAAAAATAGTGGTGGCTTGAGTCAGTGGAAGGGGTTGGATTGGGAGTTGCGTATTTACTGGAATTTGCAGCATCTTATCCAGGGGAAGCTACAAGTGTTTACTTTTTGATGAAGTTAACCACTAACAAGTTGGTAGCTATGGCCATTTATAACACTGTTGGTGACCTGGTTTTTGTTATTGTTCTGTAAAGTTATTTATCAAAATTCCATTTACTTCTTTCCACTATTTCAATCTTTGTTGAATAATGTTTGCCTTCCATTTGCAGAAAGATTTCACCTATGGTACCAGTACTAAAAAGCAACTAGGTGTGATGAGAGGATAAGTGACTAAATCTGGAGTTACTTAGTTTATTACTGTAATGAACAAGGGTGGAAAATATATTTTTGGTAGCAAACTATTATAACTGGGCTATTCTATCTAACAACAATTGGTCAAATTGGAGAATTTTAGGACAAAATCTTGTTTTATACTTGAAATAAAAAGCAATCACTTGATGCAGGTAACAAATAAAATACAACATTGATTTTTGATAAGATAGAAGTTCACTAAGGTACAGCGAGCCACTCATATGAAAACAAATAACTTACATGTCCAAGTAAACCCCACATGAAATATTAAATGACTCTGTTACCACATGACGATTTTTCTCTAATTCCACAAGATAAAAGCAGTACCTTACCTTGAGATCCCTTTTAATTTACCAAGGCTAAAGTAGGCATTTGCTGCTTTTGAAAATCCAGCATTAAAACCTTTCTGTAAAATTTCTTCTTGTCCACTTGAAAGACCTTCCCTGTAGCCATTCTAAATGAGAAAACGATAGAAGTTTTTTACAACACACACAAAAAAAATTAACATGACAGAGAAAAAGTATTTAAAAAAAAAATTATGAATGGCTTGGTTACACACACATACACAGTAATGTGGGTTGCAATAGTGCAACTATTGAAAATGCAGTGTTTACCATATTCCATTTGACATAGCTTATAGAAAGAAAAAAGTATTCTTACTCATTTAGTCAAACATTTCATAACCTCAAGCTGAATTTTAATCTTTTTCTTGTAAAAAAAGCACTTACCACCACAAATCTTCAAATGTCATAAAAAACTTCTTTCTCCCAAAATTGTATTGTCTGTGGTTTACACTGACTTTTTCATATACCTAAAGCAGAAAACCACCAATATTTTGTCCAACAATGATACTCAATTACCTTTTCTCCCAAACTTAAATATATTACACCACCTTGAATAATGCTAAATCACCACAATGCTGATTAAATGAAAAATGATTGCCAAGGTCCAGTTGGCATGGTTTGGTTGCAGTTAGATTTTTTACCATATATTCAACAAAGGTGATTCTCTACTGGACCGTGCAGAGAAATTTCAATGGAGGATTAAGATGGTTGGCAGTGCTTCATTGTGGATAGAAAGGATAGACAGATTGATAGATACACAGAAAGATAGATAGATAGATAGATAGATAGATAGATAGATAGATAGATAGATAGAAAGATACATAGATAGATAGATAGACAGATAGATAGATAAATGAATAGGTAGATCGATGAATTAATGGATGCATGGATGGATGGATGAATAGATGATTGTGAATAATCAACAATGTTGTTTCAATGAAAGGTGTATCTGATGAGATAGCAGTGGTGTCAAGGCATTGTGCTGACATCTTTGGTGTTTAAAAAATTAGTTGAAGGGGCATCTCTGCCAGAATGATAACTGGGAAAGACTCTCAGTTTAAGTTTTACTCGGTACGTTAAAGGTATGGGCAGAGTAGGTACATTGCCAACTGAAAAATGGGCTGAAAATGTATATGATTCAAAGCATAAGTGAAACCACATATTGCTTAGAGAGATTATCTCCTAGAAGTGCTCTATGACAGTACTGAAAGCATATGCCCACAAATTTGCCTTAGTAAAGATGCTAAGGATTTTTTCTACAAGGATCTATATGCCACTGTAGCCAAAATTGGAGATTTGGATTATTTACTGTACTAGTGATTTCAGAAAGTACAATGGAACTGATACTGCTGGATATGAAAGTTTCCATAGAGGAAAAATTTATGGCTCTTGGAGCTTGGAAGGAGAAAGGATTTTGGAAGTTGCAGTCGTGAACAATTCAGCAGTGGCCAACTACTATTCTGTGAAGAGAGAAAACCATCCTATTAACTTTGAGTAAGGGAGTAATCAGAGTCAGACTGACTAGATGCTTGTGAAACAAGACGACCTTAAGCTGGTTCATAATTGTAAAATAATTCCGAATAAAGAATATGTTCCTTAGCAAAAGTTGTTGCTGTCTAACATGTTGCTGTTGAAGGCACATTGCTGACAAAAATGGAGTTCGTACCTAAAAGACATGTCTGGAAGCTGACAGATGAGGTGATTTGAGAAATGTTTGATGCACTCATGCTGGAGAAGGTAAACGATATGGAAGGAGGTGCTGTACACAGCACCTGGTGTCAGCTTAAATCATCTGTTGCATGTAGTTAACAATACCTTATGGAATGATAAGGTCAGTGGCCCAGTGAAGGAAAAGCGAAGGTTATGGAAAGCTTGGAAAGATGATGAAGCAATGAGGAGTACTTGGCTGTTGGGCACTGCATCAGAAATGAAATTTGTTTTGGCAAAAAGGAAGCTAAAGGGTAAATGTATGGCCAAGTAGCCACAGGTGAAGATATTATCTACTTTAGTGGCTAAACAAATGCACCAGAAAAACTATGATGTAGTGGGTTAAAAATGTGAGCTTAATGACGATGGTAGTATGACACTAACTAAGTATGCTAAAAAAATGCCTGGCAACAGCATTACAATCATCCACTAAACATCAAATTCCCTTGGTGGTCCAAAAGATTCCCTGATGATGATGAGTCTGTTTCAGGCTCTGCACCTTTCACCACAATGAAGTGGTTTTCAAGCATCTAAAGAAAATGAAAGCTGGAAAAGGACCAGTCCCCTCCAATTTCTCCCCCTTGTCTCCCTCCAATATTCATAGAATATCATTTTGACTCTCACAAGACTCTTGAAAGAGACTCTTGTAATCATCCTTCAATTTTTCCACAGGATACACAGTTATCATTTAGGTGTACACAAGTTGATTGGTATTAGTATTACGTCTCAAGACTTCATACTTTAGTGCAGTAAGTGATTTGCATGGAAAAATAATTGCTCTTGATATTGCTTTAGAATAAATAAAATTCCTCAATTGTGTATCAATCATCATCATCATCATCATCATCATATTCGGTTTAACGTCCGGTTTACATGCTAGCATGTGTTGGACGAAATCAATACAGACACAATAATTGGCAAGGAATAACACCTTGTAAATTTTAAAGAGAAATAGATTGCCTAAAACATCCTTATCTACTATTCATATATTCTGGAAGGAAGTCCAATAAAAGACACTCTATTATCAGCATTTTTATCTCTCATAATTTCTTACCAACCTTGATCAGTCATTTCAGTTGACTAATATAAATAATGGACCAATGGTGCTATAAACATACCTATATATAGGTATGCATACATATACATATATGTAATATTATATATATATATACATCAATGCAATATTATGTGAAATAAAGTACTAGGACTACGAATAAATTTCAGAAATTAATTTTACCTTGAAATAAGTCTTATTGCTGACGTTACAAATTTAAATTAACCAGCAAAAAGTGATCAAAACCTAAATTCTATACACACACCCATTCACTTGTTTGATCAACATTAAGATTGATTTCAGAGTACAATGAATCACATCACAATCATACTTTTACATCCTGGAAAATGGACTATTTTATAAATTTAACAAAGCCTTCAATTTATTTAAAGGTAATGATTAGGCCTATAAGATGGCAAAAATAACTTATGAATTATTTATCAATTTGTTTAGCTGGGAAGTCCGAGATCAATTAAAAAATAGTAAAAACTAAAAATATTGATGACCAAAATTACATTACTTGTATACATTAATTTATACGATGGAAAGGTTTACATCCATTAGCGTGATTTGTAATTATGATGTAGGGGTTTTAATGGTGTTTTTTTTAGTTTTAACGTAATTTCCCCCCAGCAATTGGGCCTCAGACGGTGCCCTTTAGAGGGACTTTGATTTGGCAGTGAGGAATTTCTTGGCCAGATGCCCTTCCTGACGCCAACTAATGGCTTTTTTTTCTTTGTAAAGTTCCAAATTCTCCTCGACAGCTCGGAGAATCGAACCCGGAACTCTTGGTTACTATGCAGTTGCACTAACCATTAAGCCTTGTAATTATGATTTAGGGTTATTACTTCAAAATAAAGATTATTACAGTATACATAAAAATACTTTTAAATGAGCAACATGTTTCTTGCTTTAATGGGTCACAGTTGACAAAATTATGCTTTGTTTTTTAACCAAGACCAGAAAACTCAATGTGAGAGCATAACAACGCAGTGGTAGGTACCTTCCAGTGACGTTCCTTTAATGTCTCAACATTTTTACAGTTCAGATGTTCTTGCTCCGTGCCTGAAAAATCCCAATCAACAATATTCATGTTTCTTTTCACCTAGGGTGTATCAGAGGGTTAGCAGCCTGTAAAGAGTGATTGTTTGTTTGTCCATTCTGTAAATGATTAATTACAATCATATTCCGCCATGTTTACCTTCTTGTACAGACATGGTGATATGATGTCATGACCAGCGGATTTCGTGATGCTAGACATGCGATCATTAAGCAACTGGTAATTTCTGGTTCGCCAATATGGCGGTCTTAAAAATGGGTATAGTTTATTATCAAGTTGCATCTAGGTACTTATTGGCGTTAGGTCGCTCATAACATCACATATGACTTTTTGAAATGTTTACAAATGTTCTCCGCTTGTTATTTCTGCTGAAATTGCTGTTTTAAATACGATGAGAACCAAAATAAAATGCCTAGTTCGCCACTCGATTTTCACTCAAATACCCCAAAGAAAAAATCAAAAAGTAAAAAGAATTCACATAAAAAGAAGCACAAGAAGGCTTCAAAGCAGGCTAGAAGTAAAGAAGATTTAACATTTACTAATAGTTCAATCAAACAAATTCAAGCATATGAAAGTGTATCATCACTTTCTGGAGACTCAGTGCGACTTTCTGGGAGTCCATCGCCGCCTCTGGGACGTGATACATTGGACGACAGGCAAAGTCTGCCTTCAAGGAGGAAGAAAGGAGGTAAGAAGTCAAAACATGCAAAGTCAGAGAAGGATGTTCGAATTTCTAAACGGAATAAAGGTGCAGGATATACGTTTGAGTACAAGTCACCTGGAGAAAGGTCACCACTGTACACTGTGGATCATTCTAATTTAGATTATTACCATAGCCCATCGCCGTTGCCTAGTTTCAGGCATATCGACCGACCAGAAAGACATGGGAATCAGGAGAAAAGATGGCAATATGAAAATACTAATTCACCATTAGATTATAGGAGACACGGATATTCAAAGTCGCCATCCCCGGATTCTTCACGCTTATCACGAAGGAGTACACATACCAGCTACGAGTACAGGCGCTCATATTCTCGGAGTCCAACTCGACCGTCAAGGTATAGGTCGCGTTCGCCTCCGAAGTATAAACAGAGTTACAATAAGTCACCGTATTCTTATTCGCCCAGGGATCGTTCTCGGTCACCCTACGGACACAGAAACAAGGAGTACAGGGGGAGAAGGAGATCTCCAGGTGAATTTTATGGCCGACATACGTATTCCCCACGTACTAGAAATTCCCCCCCATATCGAAAATCACCAAGATATTCGCCCTATCGAGGACCATCTTCACCGTATGGAAGACGATCACCGTACAATTCCAAACGGTCACCCTCCCCATTTTTTATCTCTAGGAAGTCGGACAGACAGATAAAATCAAAATTAAGGAGGTCACCCAATGGTAGAAATATCAAAGGAGTTGGGAAAGGGATAACTGAGAAGGGTGTAAAACATTTTAGTGGAGCAAGCAGTCATATAACTAACAGTGATGCACCTTCCCCTAGGGGTGACATTCGTTTAAATCAGAAAACAAAGGATAATTCAAATTTTCGAAAAGACTTGACAGCAACACAAAATGGGCAGAACAGTTCCCAAGTACCTACCACGGTGTCTTCTACTTTGGAAGCTTCACCTATCACTCCAGTCCCTGATGAAGTTGATTCAAATAAAGTAGCTGATGAGGCCCCATTGCCTCCACTTCCACCACACCCACCTGCATCACCTCCACCCCCATTGCCCCAAGAAGTTCCACCACCACCACCTCCTGAAGATGAAGATAAGCCACCACCACCTCCAATGCCGGCTTTACCATTACCACCTGAGTTACCAGGGTCACCTAGCGAAACAGAAAACTCACCATCAAGTAACTCAAACATGGGTTCAGATTCTAGTGATACAGAGCCTGGTGTAGCTGAAAGTGGGACTCAGGGTAAAGAGAAAGAAACACCAAAGGTGTTTCCTGTGCTGCCAGCACTTCCAAAGAGTGAAGATATGACAGATAATATAGACTCCACAAATTCGTCACCATCTTCTGATGATTCTGTCTATGAAAGTGGTGATGGTATGGATTGGGGGGATAGATGTGTAGATATGTTTGAAATTGTAAAGAAAGTTGGCGAAGGAACTTATGGTGAGGTGTACAAAGCTAAAGATAAAGTTACAGGTATTAAATTTATATATTTAATGAAACATGTATTTCAGGTATTTTTTGTTTGATAACAGGTATCCTGGTTTCTGGCTTAGTTGCATTAGTCTCAATTACTATTATATTAGGGTGATTTATATGTTGATGATTGTGCCCAAGTTAATATTTTCTTATTTACTGCTTGCTTTTATACAGGAGGCTTATAGGACAAGGTCCAATTCAGTTAATGACTACTCCTTTTTATAGATGATTTTAAGGTACATGTAAGCAGTCTCAGACAATGACACTTATCAAGGTGGTTGTAAAAAGAACTCCATATCAACTACCAAAATCCACTAAATGACTTCCCAAAACTCAAAACTATTACTCAAAATATAATATTGTACACATAATATGTATGCATATGTAAAGGGTAACACTAATGAAAGTTTAGAAATTTTTTGAAATTTTAAAATTTAACACAAAATATGTACTGCAATAGGGCTTTGGGTGGCAGTGTAATAATGGATTTGAATGATAGGTAATATTACTTCCAAAGATGATTTGATGCAGTTCTGCATACACATATGCATGTACACCCTCTTCATATGTATTATTCACATGTATTATTAGAATTATATACAAATATTGAATCTTTATAAATATAGCAGTTCTGGAAAAACTCCTTAACTTGTTAGATGATTTTACTTTAATCTTCATAAATAATAATGATGATGATAATGATAATGGTGTGGTATTGATATTACTGACCAAAAAGAAAGTAGAAATGTAGCAAGTGTCATGTAATAAGTTATTATTTATATTCATATATATATCACCACAACAGCACAGCAGATCAAATTCCATATTTTGGTGCAGTCAGCAGCACCCACTCTTCTAACTCCTTTCACCCTCATGTCCTCTTTAACTGTGTCCATATACCATCTCCTTGGTTTCCCTCCCTTCCTCCTTCCAGTCAGATGCATCTCTAACATTCTCCTCCTGATATAGTTCTCTTCCCTTCTGATCACATGTCCAAACCATCTCAGTCTTGCCTCCCTTTGCTTCTCTCCTTATCTCCTTACATGTGCTGTACCCCTGATATATTCATTTCTTATTTTATCCAGGTTTGTGACCCCAAGTGACCACCTCAGCATTCTCAATTCTGCCACTTCCAAGTCAGCTTCATGTTTCTTTGTTGTTGCTACTGTCTTGAGTCCATACAAGAGAGCTGGCTGCACTACCATTTTATACACTTTTCCTTTCACTTTTGTTGATAGTTTTGTGTCACACAGGACTCCCATCACCTTTCTCCATCCATCCAACCTGCTTGTATTTGTTTCTTCACTTCTCCATCACATCCCCAATTGCACTGCACTGTTGATCCCAGATACTTGAATTCTTCTGTCTTTGTTACCTTGCATGCTTATTTTGTCATCCTCTCCCATTCAGGACCAGGTATTCCATTTTTGCCCTGCTTGTCTTCATCCCCCCTTTTTTCTAAGGCATCTTTCCACTTCTCCAGCTCTTCTTCAGCCTTGTTTCTTGTCTTGCTGCACAGCACAATATCATTGGCAAAGTACATGGTCCATTGTGCTTCTTTCCTGACTTCATCAGTAAGTCGATCCATAACTACTGCAAATAGGAAGGGGGTTAGAGTCGATCCCTGGCAGAGTCCAACCTTGACTTCAAAAAAATTGGTCATCCCTGCAGCACTCCTTATGGTGGTCTCACTGTCCTTGTACATGGCCTTTACAAGCGTTATATACTTCTCTGCTACTCCAGATGTTCTCATGCAATGCCACAATTCCTCCCTTGGCACTCTGTCATACCCTTTTTCAAATCTACAAAAACACTTTTGCCCTTCAGCACACTCCTTCACTCGTTTGGCATTTCCTCACCCTCCAGGATCCTATTGAAAAGCTTTGTGAGCACATCTAATCTCAAGTCACCAAGACACTTTCATGCTTCAATAGGTATGTTTTCTGGGCCTACAGCCATTCCATTTTTCATTCTCTTCAATGCTTTTTTGACTTCCCCTTTGTCTTCCCCTCCAACTTCATGTTCAGCTCTCTGGACTTCTTCATTTCTGGCTTCTCTGGGGTTTTCAGTGTTCATGATGCCTTCGAGGTAGCTTTCCCACCTTTCTGACACTTCCTTTCCTCCTGTTAATAGCTTTCCATCTGCATCATTGATGACTCTGATATGCCGGATATCCTTTGATGCTTTGTCTTTTTGTTTTGCAATCCGAAATAGTTCCTTTTCACCTTCCTTTGTGTGTAGTCTGTCATAGAGATCACAGTATGCCTCCTCCTTTGCCTTGGCTACCATTCGCTATACTTCCTTATGTCTAGTGTCATTTTCCCTTTTGTCCTCCACTTAGCCTGTTCTGTCAAACACCTTTGCTTTCTTCTTGTTGTGAATGCTTTCCAGTACTGTATCATTCCACCACCATCTTTCCTTGTCTGGTTTCCGATAGCTTGATGTTACTCCCAGGAATGCCTTGACCAATTTTCCAGTACATATGTAGTTGAGCTCAGCATCTCTAGTAACTTCCAGTTGAAATTCCTCCTGCACACTGCTTCTCTTAGCTTCCACCACTTTATCCTTGGTTTAACTATTCTCTTACTTTTCCTCTTGGTTTTAATCCTTAGCTTGCTTATTACCACTTTGTGCTGTGTAGCAACACACTCTCCTCCCAGTACATACCAGTTAGTTACTTTGCTCAAATGTCTTCTTTTACAAGCTAGATAGTCAACTTGGGTACTCCTCCCTCCACTTCTGTAGGTGATTCTCTGATCCTCTTTCTTCTTGAAGTATGCGTTCAGAACTGCCAAGTCTACTTTCTCTTGGCCTTCTTTGTTTCTCCTTCCATAACCATATCTTCCCATCACCTCCTCATTCCCTCTGTTTCCTTCTCCAACATGTCCATTGAAATAAGCTCCGGTCATGCTTCTCTCTCCTCCAGGTATCCTAATGAACATGGTGTCCATGTCCCTCCAAAACTTATCCTTCTCTTCCTGTGGGCAACCCATCTGTGGTCCATATGCACTAACCACAGTCAGCAGTGTACCTTCCACATCATCTTTCAAGCTCATCACTCTATCAGAGATTCTCTCTGCCCCTAAGACACTTTTTGCATAATGGGGTCTCAACACAATCCCTACACCATTTCTTCTGTTGTCCTCTCCATGGTATATTAACTTGTATCCATTCCCAAGTAGTCTGGACTTGCTCCCTTTCCATCTGGTTTCCTGGATGCATAATACGTCAATGAATCTTCTTTCCATCAAATCTACAATCTCCCTTCCTTTTCCATTCATTGTTCCCACATTCAATGTACAAGTCCTTAAAGTCATCTGCCTGGTTTTTTCCTTCTCACAATTTTTCTCTTTTTCTTGCCTCCTCTTCTTTTCACTCTTTTCCTTTGCTGTTCAGCAGTAGCATAGTTTCTGGCACTGCTTTGCTGGCTAGTGGTGCTCACAGTCGTTGGTAACCTGGGCCTTGATCAATTTGATATGATATGTCTGCATTATTTTAATTTGCCAGGTCTTTTATAGCTGGATGCCCTACCTGACACCAATCACAGTTATCAGCAGTGTGCCTAGCCTTTGGTCTAAGGACCTCCCCACAAGGCAGTGAGTGGACATCCCCAGCCAATGACCTCAAAAACATGGTTGTATGCCCAGGAATAGGCCGACAGAACGAAGGCCTCCATAACCTAGGGAGGGGTGGCTGACTGGGTGGTATGCCTTGCCAAAGGGCATCCCAGGGACTATGCAAGGCAGGGTTTTCCATTCCCTGAGGTTCATGTTGAACCTGCAAACCTAATATATTATATGTATATATGTGTGTATATATATTATATGTATTATGTGTGTTTTCTTCCAGAATAACTAAATACTAAATTTCTATCTGATGGGAGCCTATGAATATTTATATATTTATATCAGAAATCATCATATGTTTACCATAATATTTTTTTTCACATTATGAAAGTACCTTGATTTTATTTGGTGCTTGAGGACAAACAATTACATTTAATAAACTGCTTACCATGCCAATATTTCTGTATTAGTACCAAGGTTACTCGTCTGGTAATAGTTTCAGTTCCTAAAAGTATGTATATATGTGTGTATATATATTATATGTATTATGTGTGTTTTCTTCCAGAATAACTAAATACTAAATTTCTATCTGATGGGAGCCTATGAATATTTATATATTTATATCAGAAATCATCATATGTTTACCATAATATTTTTTTTCACATTATGAAAGTACCTTGATTTTATTTGGTGCTTGAGGACAAACAATTACATTTAATAAACTGCTTACCATGCCAATATTTCTGTATTAGTACCAAGGTTACTCGTCTGGTAATAGTTTCAGTTCCTAAAAGTACAATTCATCATCATCATATTTGGTTTAACATCTGTTTTACATGCTAGCATGTGTTGGACAATTGTCTTTATTATATCATGTATGACTTCTTGTTTTTGTTCATGAAATGGTCTTCATATGTTTTGGTACCTTAATTCTTCCAGCTAGGTGTGCTGGTATATTCTTTATTTTGTAACCTGGTATCAGTTATTGTACTTTTTAGTTTTTTATCCAGTTTTTCATTTCTTCTGAACTGTTCTAGCTGCCTCACATCATATCACTAAACTTGATCTTTGTAATTATGAATCACACTTGTTTCCTTACTTCTGGTATTGGTTCTTCTGCCTCACCTTTATCTTCAATTTACTCACCATCCCATATTTGCTGTGGTTCATTCATTGGATGAAAGTGCTATATAACACCCCAATCAGACTCTGTTTCTATGTTTTAATTATTACTTCTTTCATTGTTGTCTGCATTTCGACAATGTTTTAAGTCAAAAAATGATGATTATTATTATTATCATTATTATTATTGTTATTATTATTATTATTTTCTTGTTATCACAGGTAAAAGTTCCTGGTAAGTTCGTCCCGAAAGCAAGCTAGAACAACTAGCCTCAGGTTTCGAGAACCTTTCTCAATGTTCTTGCAGTTCCCAACAGCACCGTTTTCTGTATCACTTCAGTCCTGATCTTGATCCCGATTTTTTCTATGTACTGCACTGCTTCTTTTGTGACGCATCCCAATGCACCAACTACAACTGGGATGACACTTACTTTTCGAAGGCGCCATAACCTTGCAATTTCTCTTTTCAGTTCTTGATACTTTTCAATTTTCTCTTGTTCCTTCTGTTTTATCCTTGTATCTCCTGGTACGGCTATGTCAATTATACAATGTTTGTGTACTCCAGTTCTTTGAATATGGCAGGATCAAGCTATGATCCTGAGGGTAAGTCATGGATTGAGTTCTTAGTAAATGTGCAGTTTCAAGAAGTACAGTTTTCTGTAGTTCCTTGATTCTAATATTACCTGTTGTTTGTTCAACATATCCCTTTATTCCTTTTGTAATAAGCCCAAGACCTCTTATTACAACTGGAATGTCATTTTAGTGTTCCACCATTTGCTGATTTCTATTTTGAGATCTTTGTATTCTGCAATCTTCTTGGTCGCTTTTGCTGTACCATTTCTTTCTAATGGTATAGCCATATCAATTAAAGTAAATAAACATACATAAAATTATCTTTGATTACAACATCTGGCTTGTTTCCTTTGATTTCTCTGTGTTAATAGGTTTAATCCACAAAACTGAAACATCATTTCCTTCAGAACTTTGTTTGGTTTATGTTCATACCATTTGTTACTGACTTGAATCTGGTAGTATTCACAAATATTCCAATGAATATAAGTGAGTGCCTTATCATGTCTTTCTAAATATTCCTTTTTTGCTAGAACAAGATGGCCTGATTTTATGTGCTCTACACTTTCATCAAATTCATGGCATTTTGTTCCATTTTTGATAATTTTGTGCTAATAGTACTGTGTTGCTAAACTTTGATCTTGTGCAGCCATTACCAAACCTTCTGTCTCTACCTTCAATCCTGGGGTTTGCAACCATTTATTTGTCAATTCTTTGTCAACATCTGCTCTGTCAATTCTCTCTGGGTACTGTCCATGTATTTCTTTCTCTTTCTATTCCTCTTCCATGTTGATTATGACCTTTTTCTTTGCTGTTTCTTCTAGAGATGTCACTTGCTTTTAGTTGCCATGGCTTTTTCATTTTTAATATTCTCCATTTCTACCCCCATTTTCCTTTGAAACTTATTAGCTTCTTTTTGGGTTGAATATAACTTCTTGTTGCTTTCATGTTTGTTTGCTTATTTCAACAGCTTGTCTTTTGTTTCTTTTAGGTACATTTCTAACCTAACTAGTTGTCACAGTCAACCAATTTCCCAAATCCTGGTATATCTCCATCAGTTCTCTTTCCTTTTCATGTACTCTTCCATCAGCAGGTACTGCACTATCAATGACTCTACAGCTTTTTGTCCTTATTAATTATAATAATGTCTGGCCTTAATCACATTGCCAGATTGTATATTTATAGCCCACAACAATTTTGTATCTTCAATTCCTTTCACTCCCTCTGGGTTATGGTCATACCAGTTTTCCTTGTATTTTAATGCATTTTTCTTACACATCATGCCATCTCTTGCATTCTTTTTGAGCTAATTTCTCACATTCTCATACTTTTATGTTGCACTCTTTCTTCCTCCTTTCCACACATTCTACAGTAGAGGCTGTCAATACTCTTATCAATGTTGTGTTTTACATAACTTGTTTTGATCGCTTGTTCTTTTCCAGGTTTTGCCCCTAAATCTATCTTCTGTGTCATTTACCTGATGAACATTCCATCCATCCTTCTCTCTGACCATTTCTGTTTAAGCTCCTGTGTATTCAGTCATTTGAATTCACTTTTATTGGTGGTAGTTTTTGTATCAGTTGACCCTGATGTACAAATTGCCTGCATTAGTTTTTCCACAGAATTGATTTCTTACAGGCTCAAGCTATTTCCTCTCCAGTGGTCTATCCTTATCAAACCTCTGCCTCCTTCATACTGCATCAAGTATAGTATATCCACATCACTCATGAGATGAAACACACCATATATTGTCATTGTCTTTCTTGTTGTTCTGCCCAAGCTTTTCAGTTTACATCCATTCCATTCCAGGATTTTTGCCCCATATCTGAAGATAAATACTTCCCATGTGTTCATCACTGTAATTTTGTTTGTATCATTCAACTTTGATTTAAGAATCAACCTCAACTATCCCCAAACATGTGTGACCTTCCAGTAACACTTACTTCATTACATTGCCATCCAGAAGTTCTATCACCTTACAACTAGCAATTTTCCCTATTATCAAGGTAAAAACACCACACTTTATAATACTAAACTCCACCCCAGTGTCTGTACTGGAGGTGTGTACAAAGTGTGTTTATCTGTTCTTCATTCTTACCAAACAACTTTAAATCATCCATGACATAAGATTATTTAAGTTATACTTTTTCTTTCCCCATTCATAACCTGCACTGACCTTATGAACAAAGGAGAGTGGAATTTTAATAAACACAAACAGTTTAGGTAACAAACTGTAAACCTTAAAATATCCCCCTCTTTACATCAACATCTACAATGTCTTTTCCTACAGTCTCTCAATACAGTCTTGTCAATTAACAGTTGATATTTTGTGCCATGCCCACCTCCCTCCCCACTTACATTGTTTTGTTCTTCTGGTAGAAGATTCTCTCTTTCTAAATTTTCATACCTCTCTAAAGCTATCATTCCTGTCAAGAGCTTCCACATTAATGGGAGACATAACAGGGTGTAACATTTTCCCACTGCAATACCTTTCCCAGGGTCCTTTTGGCAAAGTACTGCATGACCATATGTCATCCATGTAGGTACATTATCTTCACCCTCCAATATCCTATTCAGTTGGCAAGCAATCCTTATATGAAAAATATTGAGGTTTTTTATCCAATAACCTTGTACACCATCTTTCCCCGGTCCTTTCCAATTCAAGATCTTTTGACAGTGTTTTTGTAGATTTTCAACACTTATCCCCATCATTTCCTGAAGGTGTTTTACATTATTCCCCATCTTTAGATTCTTTAACCATGTAGCCTTTCTGATGTTCCTTTTTAGGATTCCAAATGTCACCCCAAAACCTTCTACACCCTTAAGCATCAGGCACATCACTATTTCCACCTCCATTCAGTTCTTCTTCTGATCAACATTAAACATATTGTTCTGTCTGAATTGAGTGATTCTCTGCTCATATCTTTTAACCTTTCACTCTTTGCAATCATCCTCTGCTTTAGTTCTTCAATTACTGTTTTAAGCCCATTTCCTTTAACTCTATTTCTTGCTTCAAGACCTTTCAGTTTACTTTTCTTCTTTGTTCCAAGTTCACCTTTCTTATCTCTTTGCAGCAAGTTGACCTCCTGTCTCAATTTTTTAATATCTTTCATGATTCTATGTTTTTATCTAGGTTTCTCTTTGTTCCTATAAGTGATTTTCTTCAAACTTAGCTGTTTTGCAACCCACACACATCCAGCCATGATTTGGTTACTTGCTTGTATGATGTTGCTTGTTTTTATAAACTTGATTACTCCATTAACTTTTCCAGTTTTACATCTTTTTGCATCTAAGTTGTTATATCAACTTTTTGAGCATTACTCCCACAGTTATTCTTGCTGCAATTATTTCTTTCAGTTGCTCAATAACCTATTTCTGTTCTTGTTCAGACTGAACATCATTGGTTTCAGCTTCATTTATATTAAATCTTACATCAACGTAACATCAACTTAATCCTCTTTCACCAGACTACCATCCATATTCAGTACTTAATCTTTTTTTTCTTTTTAATCTTTTCCAACTCAAGTTCTGATAACCATATATTCTTTCTGATGGCCCTTGCCTGGTCACAGACACACTGTTCCATTAAGTCAAACATATCCCTTACTCTCCATTCTCTAAACATTCTTTGTCTATAGGTTCTGATAGTCCTCCCTTCATCTTTAAACATGATAGTTCTATAAGACTATAGATATAGATTATAGATTATAGATTCATTTTTGTACATTTGTACAAAAAAATTGAATTGAATTGAATTGATAGAAAATAAAATTATTTTGCCTGTGAAATTTATTGTTTAATTTATAAGATAAAAAAAAAAATTAAAAAAAAATATATATATTTTTATATATATATAAAGCTTTTGATTCGGTTATCCATATTAAAGTGCTCAATACATAAATGCAGAGCGTAATATAAGAATATATATATATATATAACGCTCCCTTACGAAAGTTTGGTTGAGCACTCTATCTGAGATGGGAACCTGTTGTTAGCGTAATGCAATGCTCACTGTGCAAGCATAGTTTGAGCACTCTGGCAGGATCCCACTCTTTAACCTTTGTTTGCTCCGGCAACATGGCCAGAGAGTTATGTCTCAGAAGCTCTGTGCTGCACTGACAAGCCCACAAAGGGCGAAACAGTACTGTCTGCAGATTGAGTATATATATATGATTACCTTTCTTTATCATGCCTAGGTCACCTGTGATGACAGGGACAGTTGTTGCTTTGAGACCCTTATATTAACTAAGCTTGTTAAACTCCTTGACAGTAATATTTTTGTCTGATGGAACAATCATCAATCAAAAGGCAGGTCTTATCTCTGTAATCTTTCACAATAATGCCTGGGTGATTGTCTTGAATTGTCCTGTCTGTATTTACTGGGAAGTCCCACAGGATGGTAACATTTTGGGCTTCAGTTCTAGTAGCTGTCAATACCATACTGTTTGCAAATACCCCAGTGTAGATATTGTCCAATTCTATCAGATCTCTTGACATACTCACTGGAGGTCAAGACAGTACATCCAGACACTAGGTGGTCTATTGTTTCAAAAAATTTGCCACAGAAGTGGTATTTTGGGTCTGCTCCATTTTTGAAGTTGTTTACTTGATAGTTTTCCATGAAAAGACTTTGGTCTTGCACAGCTGTGATAAAGCTGTCAGTTTCTGCTTTCAATGCTGCACTCCTCACCCACTGATGGGTTGCTTGTTGATCAACATCAGCATTTTTTATTCAGATTACATATTGACCATGTATAGCCTTCTGACCGTGTCTTATAGTTAGCTGGCTTGGACCATTCTTTTTGCCATGTTCTTTCACTTTTTTTGCTACTGTGTTGCATTGAGGCCTTCATCTTCCAACACACACACACACACACACACACACACACACACACACACACACACACACACACACACACACACACACCTGATGTGTCTTAATGTCATAAAATAGATAGGGAGTGAGTGAGCTTGGTTTAACTTCCAAGTCATTATTGAATTTTGTAGCTTCTCTGAATACTTAATACAGATTTCTAATATTTGCATGTTGCAAACATGTTTGCAACATCAAGACAACACGTTTACATCCACCAATCATNATTTTGTAGCTTCTCTGACTACTGAATGAAGCTTTCTACTATTTTCATGTTGCAAAATTGGTTGCATCATCAGGACATACAGGTTGCATCATCCAATCATTTCAGAATTCAAAAAAATGTTTCATCACTACCATTGTTTTTTTATAAGAACGTTCCAATTGAACAAGGCCACAACCTCTTTCCCTTCTAGGTAAGTACAGACGATCAACATCACCTTTCAGGTGAAGTGACCTGTTCATGTTAATAGTTTGCATGTTTTTCTATCCATTTGCTGTAGATAAGATATATTCCAATTTTTAATGTTAAAACTACTGAATAAGTGGTATGGCAAGATTGATGGCATCTATTCAATTCTTTGAGTTCAACTCTGTTTTAAGGACCAGCCTTATCCTTCTATGATATTCTTTTCTGATTTTTTCTTTCATTGAGGCATGTTCTATTCCATCTCCTTCATTCACTCCCAAATACTTATAATTTGATTCTGGGTCTAGTTCCAATATCAAGGTTAATTAAAGTGCTTTCTCACAGTTTTCCTTTCATAAATATTGGCTTTGCACACTTATCACATCCAAACTCCATGCATATATCTTTGCTAAATTCAGTGAGAGTTGTAAGCCTTTGAGCTGTTGCCTGTTTTTTGCAAATTGTTTCAGGTCATCCATGTAAAAAAGGTAATTTCTGACTTCTGTTAGCATTAGAAGTAAGGCTGGTATTGCAGGATTGAATTCAGACTGGATGCTTGTTGCCATGTGTGGTGACAAAAATACATATGGTCCTGAAATGGTTTTCCATTGCACTCTCTTTTTTTGTTAATAATGTTTGTCAGCTGGTTACACACTATTTAGTGATGAATGGGTGAAAAAATGGTTTCAGTGCCCAGCAAACAAGCCATGAAAGGTGAGTACAAGCACCAGTGCTAACCCATGTAGTCCAACAGTGAATTCAGATTGGGTATTTGATGTTACCCTGTATGGTGGCAAAAACCACAATATATAGGCTAATTACTAAGAGCCATGCTTTTATTGTCATTAATTCTGTATTTAAGGATGCTATCAATTGATCCTGTATATTTAATTCCATTGTTTTGGTTAAGGCAGGTAACAAGCATTTCCTGCTGTTTACTCAGTCATAGATATATGACTTTTCTCGGAAACATTATTAATCTTGTGACACAAATCTGAAAGTACCTATTACAATCCTCATGACACTGACTTTTCTGTGTTCCAATCCCATTGTATCTTTTAACATTTGATATTTTTCAGCCCATTGTTTCTATTCATATTTTTGTTGTTGTTTTTATTATTTTAAGTGCTATTACTATTATCTTCATGCTGCTCTTATCTCTATTCATTATTTTATTATCATTCATCCATTACCTTTGCCATATCATTATTAAAAATTAATGTTGTCATGAGAAATATCAATTTTTTGAAACCAGGAAGCCAATTTGAACAACAAACTTACAGCAGGGTTTGACATTGTACTTAGTGGTTGAATAGGAAATAAAGAATTTGATTTTTTTTTTGTTATATTATATTTTGTTATTATTATTTTAAATTTTTTTTCTGTAATTGTGAATGGGATCACTCTTGGGTAGTTTTTACATAGAGAAATGCAAGGTAAGACCTACCAAGTTGTGCTGAGGTGACCATTTGTATCCAAACAGCCCTTGAATATCAAAGTAATACTGCTGAAAATGAAAGCTGTGATTCCTACAAATAAGGTTTTTCCCAGCCTAATACAGGATAAAATCAGTATTCATGACATTTGGTACTTTTAATTTAATGTACTCTTATAAAATAACTAATTTTCATTTGATTTTCCAAATGAAATTTTTGTTATTGTGTTAGTAGAGGTGTTATATTCCTTTCACTGTCATTTTCTTGCTTGACCTATCCTTGATTTGGTTTGGCTGTAACTGACTTTCAAATTGCAAGGTAGATATATTTGCTCATGTTAAATACCTATGTCATTTTTGAAACTTTTTAAACAACTATAATGTAAGTGAAATAAATATTTAATTGGATTATTTTCTGTGGTTTGTATTTTACAATTCTGGCATCCACTTTGATGCATAGATTAAAATGTTCTTCAAGTTTTGGTTGCTGTAAGATTTTTCTTTAACTATTTTTAAGTATCATCCCTTTTGAAATGGTATTACCAAGAACATGTATAGTATGTCACATTTAACAAATAAAGAAGGTGCTATCATTTTTAAATCTTGAGATTGTGTCATCCTATATTTTATATAAGGAAGTAGAGAAGTAGGGAAGAAAAAGATTAAGTAGTGGATTCAAATTTTGTGAAGTTGTAAAGAGAGAGTTTTAGATCCCTGAGGGTAGATAAAAAGAAGCAAGGAAGGTGTTTCCTGTACACATTAGTAAAATGTGTGACCCAGCTCTTTGTAACACATTATTTTGATGTCATATAAGCATTTTGTCACTGTATTCCTTTCCTAACTAGGTGAAATGGTTGCTTTGAAAAGGGTAAGGACTGACAAAGAGAAGGAGGGGTTTCCTATTACAGCAGTTCGTGAAATCAAGATACTTAGACAATTATCACACAGAAATATTGTCAACATGAAGGAGATAGTTACTGACAAACTAAATGCCGTTGACTTTAGATTGGATAAAGGTAAAAAATTACAGCAACCATTTTAATTGCTAGATGTAATGTGCTCTGGATATGGTACACATATTAGCTAATAAAACAATAAGTTAGTAGAAAATGAGTAAATCATTTGGTACCCTTGTTTTTTTCTAGATGCTGTGTATGCATTCACTTATTGTTGTTTGTCCAGAAAAGTAACCCACCCCACCTGATTCCACTAGCTTGTATCCTTTTCCTGAAATTATGCAGTCCAGTCATTATTTAGATATGATCACCAGAGACAAAATCATTCACTAGGTAGCATGTAGCATTTTTCTGGAGCATTTTCAAAGCCATACAACACTGAGCTTATTACTACTTTGAACAGTTCCACGAGTTCTAAGAGATATCTGAGATCTAATTAAAATTTGTTTTGCTTGACTTCCACTACTGCACCTTTTTATCACTTAAGTTAAATCCTCTTGTATTACTATATCTTTTATGGTGCCATTTCTTACAATATGTGCAGTTTGACCATTTCTCAATATCATTTTTGTCTTTTCCATAACTTTTAATATTTTCTCTTTAAGCCTTTTAGTGTATGAAGAACTGACTCTCAAACATTTCTTTTCATTCATCAATGATAACTAGATCATCTGGAGATAATTAAAGCTGCAGTCCTACATGCTGAGCCTGATTGAGTTGTTTTGAGGAGTGCCACCACACAAATGTGAGGAATGTTTTAGAATATTAGCTGCTGATAAACAATATGGTGTTAAAATGTTTATCCCTGAAATTACTGTACCATTTCTTACCTTACTTGCATCTAGTATTTTATCAGTATGTGATCAATTGGTGTTTTGTCATTGCCACCTCCATATTTTTCTAAGTGCTCTTGTCTTTTCTTGAAGCATGTACTCACCACTTTCAAGTCAAGAGTGTCACCAGACTATAAGAACAGTACACCTTAAGTATTTCTAGATCCATACCCATAACCATGATGGACATTCTCATATTCATTTGGTTCTTCTTCACAATTTATGTCACCTACTACTACAAGATGGTCATTATGATTTCCTGTTACTATTGGACATTGAACTTGTTACAAAAATTTTCCTTCCTGTCATTTCGGTGTGTATGATATGCATATACACAAACAGTTAACCAAATTTCTCTTCCATTTGATCACTTTAAATGGTATAATTATATCACTTCCATGTGAGACATACACAAATTTCAAGTAAGATTTTCCTGTTTTAATAATATACTTCCTCTCCACTTTACCCCTTGAATGCAGCAAAAAGGTACCCTTCTTTCAGTCAGCATCTCAACCATCTGAACAGTTCTTTTGCATATTGAACTGATGTTACAGCTACCAGTTCTAATATTAGTAGAACAGTTAAGACAATTCTTCATACCATTTGACCATTTGAAGTCTACTGGGGACTGAGGGCTATTTGATTAAAGACTATTGATGTATAGTTTAGTGTGGTAAAAGTTTTGCATTGGATTCCCGTCTTTACACAATCTCTATCTTGAGGAAGTTGTGGCCTGAGTCCAACAAAGGGCTACCTACCAGGCAATGGAGGGTAGACTAACTTAAATGCAGCATACATTTTCCTTGTCAGGTGGCTTCATTGGATTTTTTTACTGGATTTTAAAAGTCTAGCAGCCTCCTTTCCCTTTTGCCCTATGTTAAACCATTGTATCCTTCACCACCTTTGCTGTTTATCCAAAGCTGTCTTTCTGAGAGATAATATGCTATCCAGGCCTGAAAATAGGCCACTGGCCAAAACAGTGCAAATTGCATTTAAGACATGCCTGCAAAATCAAGGGTAAACATTTACGTAGCAGGCAATCCTTGACTTTTATCAGTTGTGGACATCATCTGTTATTTCCTGTTATAAAACCAACACATGATTAAACAATGGTCCTAACAACATTAATGAATGTGTTTTGCCAGAACATGCAATATGAAGTGACCTTGTGGCCAGGGTTCACTGACATGCTATGCATGTATGTTAGTGCTACTGTGAAGAGAAAATTGGAAAAATTGATTGATTCGTCTGTGTTAATCCATTCAGTTTTTTGTTGATATTGTGGCACCTGCACAAAAGCTGAGTTTGATTACCCAGAAGAACAATGTGAATGTAATTGATGTTGTGGATATCATTGAAGGAACAAAGAATAAGTATTCTTGCTTCTCAGAGTCAAAATTTTATCCTTTTAGCATTTTCAACATTTAAAACTGCCATAGAAATTGTTAAAGAAGATGTAAAGGGCAACGGGGAGATACTTCCAAGAGCAAATTTATCTTCTGTATCATGCAGAAAGTATTGTCTCACAAATTTTGGATTGTGTTGAAGATTGCTATGGAGTTCTGTACTCAGATAACTTTGTGAAGGCAGGCTCATCCTGTAAGTTCATTATGTCTGATGATGGTGGTCCAATTTTGTTTGGGATTTGCCACATTTGCAATTGTGTGTGCTGGCCCAAGTTGGTTGGTGCTGATCATGACTTATTGTTTAACAGTACTTTGGAAAAAAATTACAGACAGCTACATCAACAAGTATGCTAGCAAGGATTTTACCATATCAAACAGTAAACCTCTCAACATTTGGTCTTCATTGGGGAAAATAAAATCAAAAGCTGAAAGCCTTTTCCCCATTATGTCTCTTGTGTAACCTTGTCTTTGTGTGCCATACTCAACAGTTCAGCTTTAAAATTTTTCAACCATCTCAAGTATGTCAAATCAGATATAAGACGTTTGTTGTACCAGAACAGCCTGAACAGTATAATGAAGGTCAAAATGTTTTTCAAAGAGTTTAAGTTTGATAGTCAAACATACATTTCTCACTTTGCTGCATATAATTTTGATACAATACAAAAGATTGACATGTATACAGAGAAAGAGGAAAGTGTACCAAGAAGAAAGTGACTGCAACTAATGTTTTGGACTGGGAATGTTTATATAGAACTTGTGAATGTGTATATTTTGAATAGAAAACCCCTTGACACAATTTATTTCTTATTTGTAAAATCTTTAGAAGAGGGGTTTGGGAATGTTTATTTGAATAATTTTTTTCTCTCCTAGAATAAATTAGGTGATTGTGTGATCAGTGAATGAAATGGCACCAATGAGATTTTTTTACCTGCATTTTCATTTTGATCTTTTGTTGTGTGTAAAACTTTCCATGCAGCAGAGTGATTATCAACTGGTCATTAAATTACTTGTGTTCTGTCATATGCTGATCAGGAATGGAACTTAATATCCATTGATTTAAATTTAGTCAGACCTGAAAATGAGTGTATAAAACCAACAGACTGAATTAAAAGTTAAGGCCACCATTGCAATCTTTTCTTTGCCTCTGCCATTAAACCTAGACACAACACATGTCTGGGTATTTAATCAATTAGTTTGTCCTCTGCATTTATCTGCTCTACCTAGATGACTGACACACTAGGGGAAAACATGTTGAGACATTCATTTCACGTCATATTGATATATTATTTGCCGTTTGAGTAGTAACAAATTAACCAGTTTACAGGAAAAGCTATTGGGACCATCACACCCTGGTGTATGCAACTACATTTAATTTTTTACACCAAATTTCTCAACAAAAGAAAAGTGGATGACATTCTTCTTTTTCAATTTTTCAGCCCTAACCATATAAAGTCATGTCCAGAGAATTCCACCCACAAAACTGCTTGCAGTTATGCATTAGGGTAATTGAGAACATATTTTTTTCCAAGAGGCAAGAGGCATTTTTTTTGGTGGTGGTGGTGGTAGGGGGGGGGGTCTAGCATCAGTCACAGGAGTTTTGAAAATTTTGGATCCCTGAAAGGTTTGATAATGCCTTGTTTCATTAAAAATAGTGTTACCACACAATTAAAGTTAAAGTAACCTGTGAGCATATAAAGGTCCCTTGTGGAATTCAAATACAATTACTCATACCACATTTAGTTCCATCAGAAAGTTAAGACAAAGGGTGTATGCCAGGCTAAATACAGGCCATTCAATTGGTTTATTGGTTTTGATCTCAAACCTCACATGCAATGGCAATGAACTTTTTCAGGAAATGCAGTGACCTAAAGTAAAAAGAACATTGGAATGAGTGGAATAAAATATTTCAATAAAAGGGCTTTTTAAAAATTTCAGTCATGACATTGACAACATGATTTATTTTGGTTTCAGTTTAATTGGTTTTGATTTTGTTTTATTATTATAGGTGCATTTTACCTGGTATTTGAGTACATGGACCATGATTTGATGGGTATTTTGGAATCAGGGTTTATTCATTTTACAGAGGACCATGTCAAATCAATCATGAGGCAGTTAATGGAGGGTCTCCATTATTGCCATAAGAAGAACTTTTTACACAGAGATATCAAGTGTTCTAATATTCTTATGAACAACAAGTACGTTGAAACTATCATTCCTTGAGGTTTTGTGTTACCCCTTTTTTCTCTCGAATTTTTGTCATTACAATTATATATATATATATATATATATATATATATATATATATATATATATATATATGTATATAGAGAGATATAGATTGATAGATACATACATTCATANGGGTATTTTGGAATCAGGGTTTATTCATTTTACAGAGGACCATGTCAAATCAATCATGAGGCAGTTAATGGAGGGTCTCCATTATTGCCATAAGAAGAACTTTTTACACAGAGATATCAAGTGTTCTAATATTCTTATGAACAACAAGTACGTTGAAACTATCATTCCTTGAGGTTTTGTGTTACCCCTTTTTTCTCTCGTATTTTTGTCATTACAATTATATATATATATATATATGTATATAGAGAGATATAGATTGATAGATACATACATACATTCATACATACATACATACATACATACATACATACATACATACATACATACATAGGTAGATAGATATTAGATATCAATGGATGGAGGGAAGGATGGATGGATGGATACACAGACAAGCAGGCAGACATGGAAACAATGATTAACTGATGGGTTGTTTGGTTGATTGACTGATGCACTTTGTTAGACCTTGTTGGTATCATATATCATTCAAGAATAATAAAGTTTTTTAGGAAGTAAGGAATCAAGGCAGATTTAGTCTTAATTAACAGCATTGTCTTGTTGAAGAGTTTCTGTCTGCCCATAGTATCAGTGAAGAAAATTCTGCAAAATTTTCAGTCCAGCTCATACCTTGTTCAATGTCTTTACAACAGGATTGAAGTACACTGCTTTGAAGCATAAATGCAGACTCATAGGCATTGTAGGTCATTCACAGAGGCAGAATCTGTTACTAATCATATAATGTGGAAGTTAAAACCGGAAATATATGTGTGAAATGTGTCTTTATATAGTTTATTATTTTTGTTTCAGTAATTAAGATCATCTTTAAAAATTTTGAAGAATTGGCATCACATTAGGATTTGGGCAGTTTTAAGGTGATGTCAGACATAAATGGATTATCTAAAATCAAGGACATCTCACGTTTTAGTGATAGCTCCCTCTTGACCTTGAAGATTGTTTGAAATCTTAAAGTAATAAGGAAAATGCCACATAAATAAATGCTTTATTCTTGTTTTTGTTATTATTATTAGAATAATATTGCTGAAAGTTACTAAACAGACTTGATTGAGTGGAAGACTAATGCTGTTGTAAACTGCTGTGATCGATTTAGCCTCCCGAATTAGGTGTTTTGAAAGAAATGTTGTTTCAAAATGTTATTTTTGTTTGTTTGTTTGTTTAAGAGGGGAGGTAAAGCTTGGAGATTTTGGATTAGCCAGGCTTTATGAAGAACATAATGAAGGGTAAGTTTATTAGTGGTTAAACTTTTTTGTGTGCACATAATTATATTTTACAAAGTCTTGCTTTAAAAGTAATGTTTTATTATAATTATTGGTTTTATTATTAATTGCTTTTTAATAATTGAGAGTTTAACATTATTAGGCACCGTAGTCTTGGTGAATGAAATTTTGATTAAGTGTTTTGTGTTATATTGTATTTGTTCTTCTCCTCATAGGTTATTGAATATATTTTTATATTGTGACCTGACCCTATCTAAATCACATTTATTCTGTTGTTTGTTATTTTTCCAGCCCAGTATTTTAGTACTGAATGAGAATACTGTAACATTTTGTAATAGCAAAAGAAAAATAATAGTTAAGGAAAATCAGGTTGATCAGAACATTATGTTCTATCACTTCTTACAATGAGAATTAAAAGATAGTACCTCTAGATTTCTTATCTTTCTTTTCTGTTGCTGTAGTTTGGGATCCTGCAGCCTCTTTTTTCATTGGCTTTATATGCTCCATTTTTTCTTGAAAAATTAAATGATTGATTGGGAAGTCATGTTAGGTAAGGCAATGCCTTTATTTGAAATTTGAATTTAGGAAACTGCTACAATATGGTGATTTCTTTTACCCATTGTGAAGCTAAATTACGGGAGAAGAAAACTTAACACCTTATGAAAGGCTGATAATAATGAGGCTAGCAGCTCTACCATGAACATAAGACGCAGTGGAATTTAGCCTGATAAGTTTCATACTTGATTTGATCTCTAATTTCAGAAATAAAATTTTATTCTTTAATATTCTTCAAAATATTTCCAATGGTATAACAACTTATAAATTATATACATTTCACTCATATTTTTCCAATTTCTTTCATTTACTTATATTATATTTTGATTTCCTTGACACAGGCGGCCGTACACAAACAAAGTTATCACTTTAGGATACAGGCCACCAGAACTATTACTTGGTGAAGAAAAATATGGTCCAAGTGTTGATGTTTGGAGCTGTGGGTAAGGCTATGTATTGATGTTAGCCTTGTATGTTGTATTAAATGCCGTAGATTATTTTAATGTTTATGGACAATAAATCATTGAGGTCGTGCTTTTATTAACCAACAGCCTAAAACTATTTTTCAAGTGAATGTGTCTTAATACCTGGATATAGTGTCAGTACGTAACATTTCCAAGGAATAGCTGGGTAAACAGATGTGTTTATGGTCTGTTCATAAACTGCAGAATACTCTATAAACTTAAGGGGATGCTTCTTAGTTTATTTACCATGGTAATTTATTCTAACTTTGTCAGATATTAGATTATGGATTGGTTCTCAATGAAAACTCAGGCAGTGTGTATCATCTAGGTCAGAAGTGGGCAGCCTACGACGCACAAAGGGAATTTTTGTTGCGCGAGATTGAAGATTCATGTTGTAAAAATGTTTATCTCATTGGCAAAAATGATGGCCCGAACGGTAGCAGATGCTGAATAAAATACATCTTTTCAAAAAACCGTTAGCTTTTACAAAACTATTAAAATATCAAACCTACTAAAATTCCTGGCTATTGAAATATATTTATCTCCTAATACATTAATTACATAATTATTTGCGTGAATAGGTGATATTGAAAGCAAGACAATTTTCTGGTTTCTCATTGCATAAAGTTGTACTGACGTGATTGTCTCAAGAGGAAAGCTTTTCAGTGAGGAAAAGCTTATAAAATTTTGCTTGACTGTTTTTGTTGATGAAGTTTGGCCAAAAAAGAGAAAGGATATAAACAAAATTCGTTCACTCCAGATCTCTTGCATTCCTTTACGGTAGCCCGGGTTTGTGTGACCACTTTTGAAGTAGTATTTTATTACTATTTTATTTAGTTCCTCGTACAGATAGTTCTACCTCTGTTCTTATTATTTCGTTGGCAACGTAGATACACCAGGGGGCTCAACACCGTCACACTTCCCGTAGGTAGTTCAGGTCCCTCCGGGTCCCTTATTATATTTATATTTTAATTCATCACAAAAAAGGAGTGGTTAGTATAAGGTTTTCCCACCCTAGTATTTTTCTCGTGACACCATCACCAGGAGGACTGCCAACCAAGACTTCAGACCCCCTCCTGGTCATGAGACAAACTTACCCTGCCGGATACCAGCCCGGTACTTCATGGTCTCAGTGAGAGTCATCCTTGATCGCCTTGCTCAAGGATGACCTGGAGATAGTTGTGGGAAAAGGTGACCTCGTTTGCCACTTTAAAACTACACAACCAGATGCAGTTTAATGTCAATACCCATAAACTATTATAATAATTATTATTATTTCTCTGTTACACACTGATTTCAAATGTTGTTGTTGTTTTTTAATTAATCATTTGATTTATGTTCCTGAGTTTTGGTAACAACAAGTTTCCTCAAATCTCAAGCACTCGTCGGAGGATTCTGGCAGAGGGCAGTAACACAGTCTTTTTTAATTCTACAATTCTGGTAGCAATCCCAATCTTATTCAGTCTTTTTGTCAATGCTTTTGGTGTTGTTCCTAGCGCTCCAGTAATAACTGGGATTATTTTCACTTTTTTTGTTCCACAGTTTTATCAGTTCGCTTGCTAAGTCTTGGTATTTCAATATTTTCCGTCTTTCTTTTTCATCAATCCTGGTATTGTATGGAACAGCAAAGTCTATAACCTGGCATTTGTTGTTTTTCTTGACCACTATAATAATATCGGGTCTTCTTGCTTCAACAACATGGTCCGTTTGTATTGTTAAGTCCCATAGGATCTTGTACTCTTTGTTTTCGCGCACCACTTGTGGTTCATGTTCATGTCATTTTTTCTTTCGCTTCAAGACGATATTTCCTGCATAACTCAATGTATCTTAACCTTTTAGCCATGATTGAATAGGAAAAAAGACACGTTTATACTCCGTCTGTGCAATTTTACTACATTCACATAAGATGTGATTGATGCTGTCATCTGCTTTAGCACACATCTTACATTTAGTACCTTGTTGAGTCTTATAAATTGCTTTCACTAAATTTGTTTTCCCTGCCTGTTCTAGTGCTTTCATAATGAGGGTTTCGGTTTCGTTCTTCAGCCCTCCTTTCAGCCACAACCCCTGAAATTTATCTGCCACATCCTCAGTTTCTCTGATGGTCATGCAGAACTTTCTCTTTCCAGTTGGTTTTCCTTTCTTGTCAGTTCCTTCGCTTAAACGTACTTTTTGTTTCAGCAAAATTATTCTCAGCATCACCTCTAGCTGTAACTAAGTTTCTCCTTGTTGTCTTCGACATATCTTTTTCAGCCAATTATGGAAAGATTAACAGTACCTTTAACGCTCATGAGCCCGCTAACACCTTCAACTCCCTGGGCGTAGTCCCTTGTGAATAGTTAAGAACTTCCTTGTTTTTCAATCCATCTCTTGAAGTTCAGCCTTTTTCAAGTTGAGGAAAGCAGTCACCAGTATCTTTTTCACTCCTCTCTTATATTCACGGCACATTTTCGCGTTCATCTGTTCTTCCTACACTTTATCTGCCTCCAATATAACTAAATACTTGTATCCTTCAACTTCTTTCAGTGATTTTATAACTGTATCACCAAGCATTTTGATTCCACCTGATTTGAACCTTTTACCTCTCCTCATTTCCAATGATGTCAGTATAAGTGAATCAAGCTCTTCTTCGCACTTTGCATACAGTTTAATATTGTTCATGTAAAGTAAGTGATTGATCTTTTCCCTGTTTGTTGCAAATTCATACCCAGACTTTGTCTTTTTCAATACATTGGTTAAGGAAATGAGTGTTATAACAAATAAAAGGGGTGATAAGATATCTCCCTGAATTATACCTCTTTTAATCTTAACCTCTTCCAGTGATTCATTACCATATATCACCTCAATCCTCCAATCTTTTATTGTCTTTTCTAGGAGCTGCACTAAAGTATTGTTTATTCGAAGGATATGCAACCACTCTAAAAGCCAGGAATGTGGCACCATGTCAAGTGCTTTTCTATAGTCAATCCACCCCATTGCTAAGTACTTTTCCATATTCTTTCCTTATTCTGCTGGCCTTTGCTAAAGAGTCTCCCCTACCCATGAGACAGACTAAATGTCATCCCAGTACTTCAAGGCCTCGACGTAGGCTGACAGGTACTACACCTTGCCCAAGGGTGACCTGTAGGTAGTTTTGGCAAAATGTAACCTCATTCTTCCACGTCGAAACTCCACAACCGGATACAGTTGTTTTGTCAACACCCAGGACATGTTATTATAATTGTTGTTGTACGCAAATAGGACTTTTCGCTACAGACGAGCTTTGTTGAAAATATCTCTCCGTTGAATTACTGTCTACAATTACTTGGAAGGGGAAATCAGTAGCTGACTTTTAGACTGCAGCCTGGTCACTCACTGAGGGACGCGCTCCTTTTTGACCCACGACACGAGTGATGCGGTATGAATTTTTTTAGGCTGTACGCCTATATCAATATCAGGTGACGGACTTGCCCCCGCCGGATGCCAACCTGGTATTGATGGTCTGGGGGAGTTACTATTATTGTTATTATTATTATTATTAGTAGTAGTAGTAGTAGTAGTAGTAGTAGTAGTAATAGTAATAGTAGTAGTAATAGTAGTAGTAATAGTAGTAGTTGTTGTTGTAGTTGTTTTATAAAGATGCATACATATCAGCTAATATCTGGTATCAATATTTTACCGTTGCTGTTTGGCATTTTGATAAGCTTCATGATACCCCTGTTCTATAGTCAGGCTGAAATCACTTTATTGAATAGAAACAGTAGCTCTATATTTGTTTTGGTTGCATAAAAGGTATTCAAAGTAACCACGTTCAATATGGCTGCAAACCTGTATATAATCTTTTGGATTTAAGTATAATTATCACAATTTTAAATCAACTTTTCACACCCCACACTTTTTTCCCTGACTTTTTAAATCTCCACTTGGGAATAAATGATAATATGTTAACTGTTTATATTTCTTTTCTTTTATCTGGGATTTTATAGGTGCATTTTAGGTGAGTTATTCAGAAAGAAGCCCCTGTTCCAAGCTACAAATGAGCTTGGTCAGCTGGAGTTAATAAGGTAAGTCAACAGCTACAGATTATTGACATTATTATTTGATCATTGTCATCATACGTTTCAGAGTACGGTTCCCAAATGCATTTCTTGGTGTCTAATAATAAGTAATAAAATAATGGAAGAAATACAAATCCTACTTGTAATTTTTCCATGATTTTTAAGTAAAACATCGTCCCACGTTGACATTTTCGGTCAGCAGTACGCCTCCTCGTATATCACAATGAAAATGAGCCAAGATTATTGTGGCTGTCTGTTATCGGTGAATTCTAAGCCTGATTGAAAGGGTTACTTGCTAATTATTCCCATTTCATAAAGAATTTAGAGGTTGTTACATTAGCAGCATCGCGGGAAGGCAACGATGAGAATCATAGTAAACTTGAAATTATTTATATTCGTCTTTATCACCCTTTGTTAACATTTTTTTTACTTAGTATGTTAAGTTTTTATGCCCTTAATATCCTTTTATAACAATTTTTTTTTTTTATTTTTTTCCAAATTTTTGTGATTTTGGTTGCAGAGGTAGTCACACTGGATTAAATTGTTATGGTTTTTTTAAAATAATTTTAACAATTTTCTTTTCAGCCATTTTTACTCATTTGTTACGTTTAAAAGTTATGACATCATGGAAGAAAATTATTCAGTTGCAGATCTTTTTTCTGGCGTTTTAAAGGGTTTTTTTACCTCATTTTTCATGGTAGTAAAAAATTTTCATGATACTATTTACTTTGTGTTATTTCCCAGTCGAATGTGTGGTGCCCCATCACCTGCAGTGTGGCCCGATGTTGTACAATTGCCATATTATAGTACTATAAAACCGAAAAAGAATTACAGGCGGAAGTTAAAGGAAGAATTTGACGAGTAAGTAATTGTATTTTTGCGCTCCCGTTACTCTGTTATTTTGATCTGTCTGCTGAACAGAAGGACATGCGATAGAAATCTGGAAATTCTTTCGACATGCTATTTTACAAGTTTAAACGTAGTGAAAAACTTGACTAAGAATGACGTTGCAAAATAGGTGGACTGGTTCTAGGGAACTGGAACTTTTCATGACGTACAATTATGCCTATTGTTGATAATCTTTTGTTTTATAGAATTTTCCAGAGTCTTGTCAACACTAGTAAAAACAGGCAAAATTTAGTTCCCAATAGAAAATAGTTATAGAAGATAATATATCGTAGCAATATCGTGTTACATCATTCCTTTTATTTTTTATGGTTATCATCGGAACCACCTGCTATTCACCGAATTTCGAGTTGTAATGTGAAAATCTACGTTGTTGAGCTACATAGTACTTGCTATTTCGTGGACTGCACCCCGGTAAATGTATTTACTATTGCTATACATAGTAGTGCTGTTGCAAGGTGGTACAGATGCGGTCCGCCGCCTGTTGCCTTTTAAGCGCGATTTTGTATTTGCGAACCTTTTGAGTACTTGCTGTGAAATAGCAATGTTCTTATAACAACCTTCACATAACTTAAGCCACTCCAAAGAGTGCTTCCACCCAGTGCAAAAGAAAGATAGCAACGTCAGTAGAAAAATAAACCTTGTTTGACAGAAAATGGTGATAGATAATTCACGGACGAACCATATGTGATTTATCGTATGCAATTGAAAAATGGCAGATGGCAGAACAGATATGTGAATTGATGGAAGGTTTAATAAGGTGTGGGGGAAGGTCCATTTGGAGGGTCTTAAGATAAAGAGTTGTGCCCTGTCCATTCCAATAATTTAATTAAAACGTCAATCGATTAATTATTGTATACTACAGATTTTAATTGTAAAGGCAATCTCGCCATTTCATTTGAACCACGTTTAATTTCTGCCGACTTTTATGCTCACAGTAGATGAGGTATTGTGCATCGAAGTTTAATTGAGCAGTTTGTGCCTAATTGTGTTTTCCAGTGACAAGTCACATGAAACTTTGCACATACTAACCCCGTCCTCCCTCCTTACCAAGGACGAAATTGGTCAAGACAACGTCACACAGGATGTGAACTGTTTGCAAGTAATAGCAAAGCAAAACATAAATAGAAAGACGTGGAGAGTGATAACATAGGCTACCAATCATACAATGCAGGTAGAAAACATGCTTTTGAAGGAAAAGAGGAGAAGAAAAAGAAAAAAGCGGGAAACAAGATGACTTTTAAAATAGGAAAATTCCACATAATATATTAATTATTAGGAGAAAAAAATGTTTCTTGTCGGAAACGCGGAATAGGTTTGCAATACGTTGGGTTTATCGTCAGCAGCGCTAGCTTCTTTTTTTTCACACCACTATTTTTATTATAGTGTACAGGGCATATTACCAGCAACCATTTTTCTTTCAGTCCCCTTTCTGTTATAGTCAGCATTTCGCATGGAACTATCCCTGCAACCTGCAACAAAAGCAAAGCAATAATTACCAAAACTTTTACTGACCGTGACCAATGCCATTAGTCATTTAGGATTTAATAGAAAATGAAGTTCAAACTTGTTACCAAAATCATTAGAGGACACCTTCTATTTTAGCTGGGCCTGATAGTCAAAAATGAAATTGGGGATTTTGATGGGACCGATCCTCTAATGCCATTAAAACACATCAATTTATTTCCTCAAACTTAAAGTAGATCTTAAAAAATGACGCTTACCAGTTCAACTGTTGTTGCATGCCCCACAGCTTTCCTGGATTGTGATGAATATATCGATTGGAAAAAAATTATAGCACAGAAAAAAGTGGAGATGCTTTATTCTGACTACATCGGACCACAAACCAAAGAGATGAATGAAGACTCTGGAGAAAGAAAACCTGAAAGTAAATTCTAGAAAAACAGCATTGGTCAGCAAAAAGCACAACGAATGAGATAGACTGATTTCGGATTGAAAACTTTAATGGAGAAAGATTGAAGCAAGTGGTATTTTTATAACGTAATCCACCTATGTTGAAATGTACGCCACTCGCTGGTGTATAATTATCGACTAAATATCGGCAAAATAATACATTAAAATGTATAAAAATAAACAGTACAGAAATTAACAGAATTAATGGAAAATTTAGTATTACATACGTTTCAAGTTTTTTATATTGTTTTTGGGTTTTGGGTTTTTTTATCACACATCGGTAGTTTTTTATTAAAACCGCAATTTTGTTGGTTGTTGTTAGGTTTGTGCGAGTTTTTTGTTTTATTTTTGTATCCTCCAGTGATCCCTTCTCCGTCATTTGCAAAGTTCAAAGTTTATTTCATTCTTTATTTGCGTTTTAATGCCTTTCAATTTTTTAATTTGTAGCTTGCCAGAATTGGCTGTAGACCTTCTGGACAAAATGCTTCTGCTGGATCCAGCGAAAAGAATTTCTGCAGGTGGCACTTTAAAACACCCCTTTCTGCACAAAGTTAACCCTAAAAAGATAAAAGCGCCAAGGTAATAGAAATGGCATAAACTTAATCTTTCTTGACTGAGAGACATTAGATGCTTCACTCTTCTTAAACAGTTATTCTTGCATTTAGAGTTGGGGTTTTTAAGCAGACTACGATACTCATCGCGATGTCTTGTTGGTATTACCTATAAAGGACCTATTCGTGGTTTGAATACCCATGTTTTTTGTTTACGATCGACCCATAAAGTGCGTAATTTGCCACTCGTTACACGGGTTTTGTCTATTAATCATTAACTCCAGTTACCTTGAACGGGAACCGAAGATTATACGTGCAGGTTTTTATGCACGAACGTAAACGTGCAAGTCAGCTTTTTAGATGCAAAAGCCAAGCCTTTCACAAGAGTGATAGGCTCCGAATAATAATTGAAGAGTATTATGTATGTCATTCCCTAGACCTTTGTATATCCACCTCACTCGTGTATTTCAAACTCGGATTTTCTCAATTTGTGGCAAATTCCATCAATAGTATTGCTGTCAGGTATATTGTATGTATTATTACTTTGTTGAAAGAAGTACTTACCGAAGGGTTTACACGCTATACACACCTCGTCGTTTGTAGTTGTGAGTTTTTCATTTGTGTTCAGAATACATAAGAACGTTGCTGGAATTTTTTCTCGTGGCTTTCAAAATTGGGCAAAGAGATGTTATGTTTTTCTACCAGAAAACTATTTTTTGCTTTGATTTACTGCTGTCACTTATGAACCCCAACAAAATTATTCCTCACCCTGTAGATAAAAAAGCGTTCGCATAATATTGCTATGCATAATTTTAGTTCTTTACGCAAAACATTACTTTTGGGCTTTTCTACGGGGCTTAGCACTATTGATATTTAATTCATATTAAATAACTGAGTACTAAATATCTGCTAATTTAGTTTTTATTATGATATGACTTGCTACGTTTGTCTTTCGTTGTTATGTCAATTGTGGGTGTGGACAATTATGTTGCCTCGTTGAGCAAGCTTTACAATGCTGTCGAGAAAGGCCCTTTCTGCAACAGTAGTTGATGACATTGCCAGAGTATACGATTGATATTAATTTTATTATGAGTAAGACGATTCACATTTACTGAACATATATTCTGAACTGTTTTCGGACTTCAGATTACTCCCTCTCGAAAAGAGACTAATTAGATGTATTTACCTCAATTTTTATTTATGACACTGCTGTTGTACCTGATTGTATCTGCCTGTAACTACCTGACAAACATGATATCAAAAAGCAAGACAGTAATTTTCTATCCTCCTCCTAACCTTAATGTTTCATTGTCCACAGTTAGAATTCACAATAAAACATATAGTACCTTCCAGCAGTATTGTTCAATGCCAGTAATATTTTTTCAACAGTAACTACCGAATATTTAAGTCCTAAGCATACTCTTCTTTTGGTATTTACTTTCTTATTTGTTTTGTTTCTCTACCAATAGTCTCCCAAAATTCCAGGACTGCCATGAAATGTGGTGCAAGGAACGAAAACGACAAGCACGAGAAGCCAAGAGAATACAAGAGACTTCCCAAGTTTCTTCCCAGCCGCAATCTTCTCAAATTAACGAACCGGACAATCTCCCTCCTCCACCGCCATTGCCACCCCTTGTTTTGCAAGAAAAAGAAACCCTGCAAAAAGTCGCTACGGCTACCCAAGGTTCAGGTTTTATGACATCATATGCTAATGTTATTCCCTCGTTGGAAAAACCCTCAACTATTGATAGCACGGCTTTAAAATCTTCTGTGTCAGCAAGTCGAATGACCATCCAAAATACTGGCGTCGGAATGTCAGGTAATTTTATGCCACAAGCTTGTTTTCAGTCGACTCAAAGTTCCACCCAGAGTGGAAGTAGCCAGGTCACCCCACAACCAAATGCAAGTCAAACAGGAGGATTATCTTTCCAAGGCGTTACATCGCTGGAAACTTACGGGCAGCAAGTTGGCTTTATGCCCTCAACTGGTGCCACATATCGATCAGGGACTGATAACGATGGTTCTCAAAAAACTTTTGTAGCTGGAAATTATATTTCATCGGCGCAACAGCCGAAACGAACTGCACCATATAAGTACCCAGGAGTTCAGTTGGAGGATAATTCAAGGACATCACAGGTTTTATTCGAACAACTTTCTCCACCTATTAATTCGAAGAGTCAGTTTAAGACAAATTTACCCTATCCTGCCAGTAATCTTCATAATATTGACCATTATACGTACTCAACGAATCAAAACTTGATTCAAGGAGGCCAAGCTGGTTATTACGATCCCAGTATTAATGCTCAGCCTCAACGCGAAGTAGTTAGGTATCAATATGGAACGACTGTAGACAATGCTACGAATTCACAGATTCAGGCCACTGCTTACTATGCAGGGAGCATAAATCCTCCTGGTCAGTGGTAGTACTAAGATTTTGTAATAGTTAGTTTTCGGAGTTAAAAATTATATTCTTCGAATACCTGTTATGGGGACTTGAGTAAAGGTAAGCGGCTGATCATTTGCCTTTGGTAGATTTATTGCGCTCGAGTGTCCAATTTCTAAAATGACCTGTGTTTGTGTAATATTTGCGTTCGTTGTGGAACATGCTTTCACGCTAATGTTACGCAATAACCAACGGTTTGGTGAAGGAGATTTTGGGGTGGAAGTTTAAAAGATTAACCCCCGCTTCTTATTTTCGTATCAGGCTGCTTTAGAAGTGTCCTATCCTATTGTACTAGTCAAAGTGTCAGAATTAGTCTGTGAGCTTTTCATGAAAGTGACTTGTATATATGACAAAATAACTGAGCTTGTGTTGGTTTGACTTGCAATCTATCTAGTAGATATTTGCAAACCTGAACTTAAGTCATTTAATTGGTATATAATTACCGTTTGTATTGAATAGTGGTAAAAATTTTACCATCAGGTATAAAATGATTTTTAAAAAATATCTCACTTCGAAAGTATGTGCCTTTTAACAATAAGCAGTAGGTTTTGGAAAACCCCGGTGCGCGGCATAATGGTACAGACGTTTTGGCTCGTATCCATGGACAAGCTTCTCTGATATGAAGATAGCGATTTTTATCCACCAACCTCTCCTTTATAATTCAAGTTGTGTTTTTCGCCACAGGTTCACCGCCTGTCCATACAGCAGCAATTGAAAAAAACCCCTCAAGCTTACTTGCAATTTTAACATTAGAGTTTACAATTTGCTTCCTTTTTTGACTTGTTATGGTGGTCTTGCTTAGGTTTTCTGTACCTGCTGAAACAGGAGCCTAACAATACCGAAGGTTTCACAGGTGCATTCTTAAAGATTTGACTTGGGAAGAACTGGAGTATGAAATAGATGTAGCCATCTCATCAATTTTTTTGTAAGTTTTAAACAATGTAAAAAGAGTGTAACCTTGTTCACACAATTTTATAGGGTTTGGCTTTCCATAGCAACAAGTAGCATGTGCTTGAGAAGAAATTCTGAGTATAAACCTAAACACAAGAACCTTATGCTCACCATGCAACACCCCACTAATTGCTTTGCACCATCTAACACCCCACATTCTGCACCATATGACACCCTACTAATTGTTTTGACCATATAACCCCCTGCTAATTGTTTTGCACCATTTAACACTCTACTAATTGTTTTGTACCATATAACATCCCACAAATTCTTCTGCACCATATAACACACCACTAATTCTTCTGCACCATATAACACCCCACTAATTGCTCTGCACCATATGACACCGTGCTGTTCTGCTAGCAGGCTACAAATGTTTCATGTTTCAATTTACATAAACCCTTGCGTTATTCGGTTTGAAAAATTTCCACGACGGTCTAGTTTTTTTCACACTCGAAGTTCGGTTGCAAAAGAAAAAGTTATGCCAAAGCCAAGGTGGTAGAAACAAATTTTGTGAAATGTATGGAACTGAAGCATGGTATGTGTTATAGCAGTAGGTACTCCGTAGAGTCGGGGATTTCTGTTCCTATGGAATTAATTTATCTTTTTATGTTTTACAAAACCTTCATTCTCTTTTGATATTCACCTCTTGTCAGGCCTAACATTCCTGAATACAGCTTGAAAGCTAGGCTGAGAATATTAACAAAACTCGGGTCTCATGAACAGCTTTGCATGGCAAACGGGTAAATTGGATTTGGCATCTGTTTATTTTAACAGCGATTCAGTTGTCAGTTTTCAAGCACTCGGTACGTCCAAAATAAATAAATATATATATATTGAAGGACATGGAGATGCAAGTACACAAATCAAACATATACAAGGTAGAACGACACTTTGAACGGTAGCTATTTACCGTTCAAAACTGTGAACATCGATTTCGAGGTTAGATAAAAAGTGCGATTTATTGGATGTACAAGTTTATCCAGAAAGGGAAGCCTACTATTTCATCTTGCTATGGCACAGTTTAGGGGCGGGAGGGGGATATCATACCTGACAAATCCTTATTTGCACAATTGCCTTTTTGCGTGCAACTTAACTGACGAACGGGATTTAGAGGGAAGTAGATGTAGCGAAAAAGGATCGAGAGCAATGTAAATTGGTTATTGACATTCTGTTAGGTTTTCTCACAACTTTGCTCACTTGTCACTTTTCGTACTGTAAGGAAATCTTGTACCAGATGAAATCCTTCAACTGTCGTCACAAGAAAATATGACACATTTTGCCATGCTTTTCGACAGTGATCTGTTAACAGTTAAATTCCAAACGGGATTGTAATTGTTATTTCAGAGGCAAAATGGCATGGCAATTGATTTCTTCAAACGTTTTGTTTTGGTTGAGTTGTTGGCTGGTTGGTTTGTTTTGCAGTTGTTGTTCTTTTTTGTTTTCATCCCCAAATTCTACCTCCCAAAAAGTGTACAAAGTCAGTACTCGCACTACTAACGAAAAAAACAAATTTAATCATAGGTTTACCGTTCTAAGTACCACCCACGTTGCTTGAAGTACAACGTGCAATTTAATTCACACACTCCCACATTTTTATTTCACTCATAGTGCTAAAGTTTAGAATTTATTAAATAACTTGAAATTGCTCATTTGAGAAATCTTGTCAAACCGCGAGCTTGGACTATTCCTACTTTAACCCCTTCTGCAATTCTTGTGGTTCCCTCTCCCGGACCACCTCTCCGCATCCTGGTGGCCCCATTCTGCTAGATGATATTAAGAGATTTTCGTCAATGACGCTAACTTACTATGTTCCCATACAATATGGTAAGGGTACATTAATTGCTTATCCCTAGAGCTGTTTTCATCCCTGCTTTGTTACTCCAAACCTGTCTTTCTTGCAAGGTATTAAAAACACTAAGCTGGATACATAAGAACTGGAATGTTTAATATTATTGCTTCCTTCCAGAATACAATACCTTGTTTGGACTTTGCAATCAGATCACAAAAATTAACTAGGAAACACTGTTAATTTGATAAAATATTGGTATGGGGTAACGAAACTACAATTTTGCTCTTCATATTGTTCATTGGATTGTAATACTTGGATTATTTTCTGGAATACTGGTCTGCGTAACTTGTTGTAAATACTCGAGCATTTAATTTGGTTAGACTAAGAACTGATTTCTTACTTTAAAACCGCCTAACACTTAAGGTATGAAAAACAGTAAGCTGGATATATAAGAACCGAAATATTGATAGCAGACTACAACAGCTTACATCAGATTACGAATGGAAGATCTTTCTGCCATATATTGTTTACACGCCATAGTCCACCAAATCTTGAGCCTGTTAGATTGACATTCAATTGTTATTCTTGATGAAAGGCGGTGACCAAAATTTTTTTCCACTAGAGAGCTGCCTCCTCTCATGAGATATGGTAAGAGAGTTGACACTTAGTTTGAAAAGATTTTCCACCTTGGTTTTGTTCGTCCTGGTCTTACCCAAACTCTTGGTTTACGATAATACTAATTACTTTAATAAACCAATTGAGCCTAATTCTTTTGCCGATTGTTTTGTTCAAAAATTTCCGATGCAAGCTTCCACTAGCGTATCCTGTACTGAACTCTCAACAAATAAAGCTTCAAAGAAATTCATCAGCGCAAGAAGTACCTTGATCCTTTTGAGATGATGAACATCCATTTTCAATGAATTTTAAAGATGGGTACATTTTGGCCCGTAAACAATTTTTATTAGCTTTGAAGTAAGACATTTTATCGTCGCGTTTACGATCCGTTCCAGTGTAAACGGGTTTTAAGCGTCGCTCCAGATAATTACAAACGCTAATAGCGTATAACGTCACAGGCCTCTACAGTTTAAATGAAATAATTACGAGGTGAATAAGAGCGGAAATCCAATTAAACTGCCCCACTTTAATGATTTCTTGACAGCACCTCGAATACTTGTTTTACCGTTATTTTCCACCATCCTGATTTTCATTCAAACCGCACTTTTGTGATAACATTTTCTGGTCAAGTACAGAAAATATTACAAAACATATTTAGCATACTTGAAGAATTGATCGCAACATTGGCTCATGCCACATTCTTACTTGATGTTGACTTCTTGCTTGTACCAGCATAACGGAAAACATTTCAGACTAACTACCTTTACCGGTACGAGCATTTCTCTGGGTTTTTTGGGTCACTCGAATGCTGGCCCCTGTGAGGAGACATGTATGTGCCAAATAACATCTCAGGTACTATTATAGACCGCTTTAAAGATTGGCATTTAACAATATATAAAAGGCATGGCAATTTTTTTTAAAGATTGTGCATGCGCAGCGGCCTTAACATAAATTTTAAGATGTGTCGCACTGCAAATATAGAAATCGAGCTCCTTCAGGAAGCCTCGTGTCTTTGTGCCAAACTTGAAGCTAACATTTGGAGTCAATTACAAGAAATTACATTTTTTATATAGGTAAATAATGCTGAAGGAGTAGTTTCGAATAAGGATGGAGACAAACTTGTGTAGAAGAACTGAAATGATTATTTTATTTTGTATTTAGCAGAAATGCCTTACTTTGAAGGGAAAGTGCGTGGAAAAACCTTTAATTTCCAAGTGTAAAGATTTCAAAACTAAGAATTGCGCAATGTAATTGTTTTTTCGTTGACAGTAGTATTTTTCTACTATTTTGTATCCAAATTTTAAAAGTCGCGCTTCTGACAAACGTCATTTTCTACCTTGATCTTGTTTTAAAAGAGAATTTTGCGTCACGTACGCAATGCGTAAACAAAGTAACTCAAGTGAACACCATACCTTGTGTGGTCAAGCTCAACCAACAAGACTCTACCTCTCTCAAGGACAGTTTACGTAGTTTAAGATCCATTTTGTAGTACACAATAAAAAATACAATATACATAAAAGTTCCTCCATCCAGCTTTATCTTAACACCAAGGTAGATATATAATCCAAGTTAGTGTTCAGCTCCTTTAACTGCTTCTCTACAAGTTTCATCCTCATTAACGGCGGGCCTCCTCTTTTCTTCAGATATTCTGCCATATCTGATCAATTTTGAAGCAAGCGTATTTTCGTTTAGTCGGAAATTGTGCCCATACCACTCCAGGCTTCTCGAGCAATTTCTACTGACTGGTCTTTGTGCCTTTTTTTGGGTAAATTACTTCATTTGTAACTATGGTTGGATACTCACCTTTCAGTACGTATGTTATAAACATGCGAAGGTGGAATGCGACGACAATGTCGCATACTGAATCTGTTAGCGTGTAGAGTTAAGACATACAGAAATATTGTGTTTAACTACGCATTGAATGCCTTGAGTTTGTTGGAATAAGGCAGTCGGCAGTGATTAAAAACTTCCTTTAGTTGATTTGCAGCATGAAATAATGTCCCTTTCCTGTTTTTAATGTCAGTGTCTGCATCAATGAAGCTGCTCAGAAGTTTGCAATTTTTCCGTCCGAATTTTTATTAACAGTGAAAAGTCTGCTTTTGTTTTCTTAAGGCTAAGTCCCCTTTCACGAAGACTATGTGGTAAATAATGTTTTAAGTATACTACCTTTGCGTAATTTGAGGTGGCGTTCCAACTGTCATCTGCATATTGGAAATTAATACCAATTTGCTGTTGCAGTGTTCGCTGTGAATAGTTGTGGCCTTGGATGACGGGATATTTTTACTGGAAGGTAACCCATTTGTGTCTGGAAAGAATAGTTTTTCGATTTGATAATTTTCCAGAGCTTTAGCTAGGTGAAATGTGAACACCTTGTGGAACATCTCTATGGGTAGTAGAAAAGTCACTCAATTTATCTCACTGCAAATTTAAGGTAAAGTATTAGTTGGACAATATGTAGCTCGCCATCATTTATAATTTTGCTGACATCCCCTAACACTTTATTACGGTTAATAATGTCGAAGGCTTTGCCCTTATGTCTAGTAGAATGAGGAACCAACTTTCATTCTTAGATGTTATTTTACCTACAACTGCTACTTTTATTGCAAACATATGTTTAGTGGTGGAGAGACCTGATCCATATGCTGCCTGTGGGGGTCAATTCGATCTTTTATTCTGGTCATCATAATTATAGCAAGTATCTTTTGAAGAGTTAAAAGTAGTATGATTGCTTTTAAGTTGTCAAACTGTACAATCTTTATTTTAGAGTTTTGGTGTGCATTTAACAAGCCTTCAAGCAGTTCATCTGGATGATTACCTGTTTTTGCTGTTTCATTGTGTGTAGCAGCAATAAATTGGGAAAAGCATTCAGGTGCATACTTGATAAGCTCAACATTTACTTTACCTTTTATTTTTCATTCGATGAACGGCTTTGTGTACCTCTGAAGTAAATGGTATCTGCATTTCCCTCTGTTAATTAGGATGATACTTTTCTGTGTTTTCAACAAATAGCTTTTTTTAATGATCAGCAGATGTTAGCTTGTGGTTTTTGTCTGATGTCAGCATAACTTTACAGATTTTTATTACAAATGTCGGTTGTGGTTTAGAACGTTTCTTCATAACAGTGCAGATCCTTCTAGAGTCGTCTGGCTCGTTTTCTAATCTTGAATGGTATCTCCTATTTGTTGTTTTGGCTCGGTCGAGATTTCTTTGTGGATGGTACTATTGCGTTCTACTCCTGTCTTTACAAATTTCGTCTCGAAATTTGTAAACACAGGAGTAGAACGCAATAGTAACAATGATAGAGTCAACATTTATTATCATTATCATTTATTAATTCCTTTTTTTTTCGGACGTAAGTGTAATCGCTGAGCTCCAATATTCTTGCTTCTTTTTTTGAATCTCACTGTTCCGTCTGTAGCTTCTATTGCGGCAGAAGCGATATTCCATTAATCCTGTGATGTTTCTAGAAGGTGGCGTTGGTTCCAAAGCTTTTCTTCAAATGTCTTTCGATAGTTTTCCAGACTTTTTGCATATTGAAAGGCTGCAGCTTTGATATATTTTCCTATGTTTGTGGATTTGCATTTAGATTAAAGAATTTTCAGAAAAGCTATTTCAGGTTTGTGAGCTGATGTTATCCTCATGACACTGTAGGGTCTTGCATCATAAGTTCTCACGCCTTGACTCCTTTGAACTGCTAAGTAATCAATTTGGAATCGAGAGAGATTTTTTCACTTGCGTCACTTGTTGACTTTTCTTGTGAGGAAAAAAAAGTGTTTATAAACTTGAGATTATGCTTCTGGCAAAATTCTATTAGCAGTCTCCCATTATTGTTGACTTCTTTCCACGCATATTTCCCCAGATGTTACTATATTGTTCTACCTCTGTTGGATTAGATAGTTTGGTACGTGTATTGACATCTCCTCCAAGGATCTACCTCTTACTACATTTTTTTATAATTGTTGTCAGTTTGATGTGAAAATCCTCAGTTTTTCTCAGAATGTTTTTTAGTTCTTCCTCCGCTGGTGAATTAACACTAATAGCGAACACCTATTTATTGTCAAGTTAAATTTCCGCAATACAAAATCAGTCTGTAACTGCTTCAAAGCTGACTCTCGTACTTTCGCAAACAAGATGTCCCTGCGCCTTTCAAAGACTTCTCTTGTGTCTTAAGTTGTAATTCGTTTTAGGTACTTCTTTGGTTGTTTTTTTATTTTCTTGTGTACTTTCAAAGAGTTCTTGACGGCATAGGAAAGGGTATTTAGAGTGCTATCAATCTGGCAAAGCTCCTCACAGAGTCGGCCGCCACCTCCTCTTCCTCCTCCTCCTCTTCCTCCTCCTCCTCCTCCTCATCATCATCATCACCACCATCATCACCACCATCATCATAATCATCATCATCATCATCATCATCATCATCATCAAAAAGTAGTACTGGGGAGAAGAAAAGATGGCCACAATTTGATCTATACACTAGAAATGTTGTTTCTTGTGTACCTTGTCTGCTTTTGTCTTAGGCCTTGACAGTTAGAATCAGATGTTTTAGTTTCCTTTTCCTGATGATAAAACACAACTTTGGCATATAACTAAAGTAAAGTATGTTTTCTTTTATGGTTCTTCTTTACCTTCGACGTTTGTAACAGTTTTACAACAGTGAAACATTCTAAAAAACGTTAAGAAAACCTCAGACCTACTATCAATAATACTTGCACTACTACAGGAATACAAGACATTAAAGAATCCCATTAAACAAAATCAGGGGAACTATCTATAAACACAACGTGGAATTAAAATTGATTATTAGCAGTAAACCTACAGAATTTGACCACGAGTCTTCAAGATCTAAATATTTTACTAAACATCTTTTTCTCCAACCTGTTTAAATAGACGTCCAACGACAAAAGGTATACGCGGTGTGGCATACACCAGCACCCGTACCTAAAACGTTTTTTACATATGACTTTATTCCTGCTTATCTGAAACGTTTTCAGTTTTCATACACATACGATGCCTTAAAGTCATATACCCACTTTCTCCTATTCCTTGGCGTATTCTTTAGGATTGCTTCGTAGCTTCTCGGGATACAGTATGCTTGTGGACTCCAGTGCGATGGTTTCAGTTAACTTTCAGACATTTTCTCAAGTGGTGCTAGTAAACTAGTAATTTTGTGCGAAAAACTTGTACAAATTGTTGCGTTGTTTTCCCAGATGTAAAAAACTCGGAAAGGTCTGCACGTAGAACCAAATAGATATTCAAGATATCCAGCTAAACAAATCACTGACCTGGACTTTTCAGACGATCTCGCCATTCCAAGTTACAAAATGAGGCATGTTGAATTGCTCTTGCAATGTACTGGAAGACGCAGCACCATGCATAGAAGATTATTGCAACAACCTTAAGACTAAGTTCATATCTTCTGAAGCCTTTGCAGCTATCTGGTAAACCACTGAAACAAGTCACGGGTTTCAAATATTCCATATTGTTTTCTTAATTAAGGATTTTGAAATTCGCCAAGCTTTATATCATGGAATGGATGCAACAAATTTCAGTAGTCTGACGATGGGAGAAGTATATCTTGAATAGTAACTCAGAAAAAGCTTACGCTACACCAAATAGATATTCAAGATATCCAGCTAAACAAATCACTGACCTGGACTTTTCAGACGATCTCGCCATTCCAAGTTACAAAATGAGGCATGTTGAATTGCTCTTGCAATGTACTGGAAGACGCAGCACCATGCATAGAAGATTATTGCAACAACCTTAAGACTAAGTTCATATCTTCTGAAGCCTTTGCAGCTATCTGGTAAACCACTGAAACAAGTCACGGGTTTCAAATATTCCATATTGTTTTCTTAATTAAGGATTTTGAAATTCGCCAAGCTTTATATCATGGAATGGATGCAACAAATTTCAGTAGTCTGACGATGGGAGAAGTATATCTTGAATAGTAACTCAGAAAAAGCTTACGCCTCGTGGCATGATAAGGGCTCCTATGTCTCTGGCTTCCACTAAGTTAAAAAAGTCAAGAATTTTCAAAATAAATGCTATTGGTTGCTGTACAAACCACTTTATATAGCTCATAGCCTGACGATAGGAAAAGGATCTCGCGGAACGTAGGTAAAAAAAATCTTACGACTCATGAGAAAATAAAAGCTCCTATATCTATGGCTTACATGGAGTCCATGAAGTTAAAAAATTTTAAGATGTTCGTGTAACAATTCTTAATGATGTGCATAAAACTAAACCATGGTGCATGCTTTACTATTTTTTTATCAGATGAGGCACCTTGCAATCAGAAAGCAATAGGTTTTGAGAGTACATTTTAAACATTTCTTTACCCAAAGCGAAGCTGGAAGCCACTTAGAATAAAGGGTCATTTTTTAAGTTTTATTTCTGTATTTGTACTTCTTTAAATATCTTTTTATGCATTGGTTTCATCTCTTTCCCAATTCCATCTCCGAAAAGATTTGCAGACTCAGTAGTATGCCACATAACAGAGAAAAGAATTAAACCAGTACTTGCAGGAACATGGGTAAGGCTTACGTCGGCAATTTCAAGCTTTTCGTCATTAACAAGTTCACAGATTTGTCATTAGATCTCTCATTTACTGCATATTTTATTGTATCACGTCACATCACATCTTCTTATGTTTTATTGCATTTTCTTATATTTTATCATATTGTTCCTTATTGGATAATATAATTTTAGTGCCGTTTTACATGTGCATTTTAAGGTGCTGCATTTGCAAGCTTGCAATCAACACATTTGTGTTAACTCTAAAAACAGTTTTAACGCCTCATGGGTATTTACAAGATCAAAAGAAACCAGGCAATCACACCGTTGAGCTGTAGTCATGTTGGCAATTATTTGCTAGACAGGAAAGTTACATAAGTGCTATTAAAGTAAGAATAAAATGTGACACACTTGAATTGCAGCTCTTTAGCTTGAGAGTAGTTAGCAGTGTATAGCATTTTTGTTTGAGAATAGTTAGTAGTGTGTAGCATTTTTGCTTGAGGTTAGTTAGTATTGTGTAGCATTATAGCTTGAGAGTAGTTTGCAGTGTGTAGCATTATAGCTTGAGAGTAGTTAGCAGTTTGTAGCATTATAGCTTGAGAGAAGTTTGCAGTGTGTAGCATTATAGCTTGAGAGTAGTTAGCAGTGTGTAGCATTTTTGCTTGAGAATAGTTAGTAGTGTGTAGCATTATAGCTTGAGAGAAGTTTGCAGTGTGTAGCATTATAGCTTGAGAGTAGTTAGCAGTGTGTAGCATTTTTGCTTGAGAATAGTTAGTAGTGTGTAGCATTATAGCTTGAGAGAAGTTAGCAGTGTGTAGCATTATAGCTTGAGAGTAGTTTGCAGTGTGTAGCATTATAGCTTGAGAGTAGTTAGCAGTGTGTAGCATTATAGCTTGAGAGAAGTTTGCAGTGTGTAGCATTATAGCTTGAGAGTAGTTAGCAGTGTGTAGCATTTTTGCTTGAGAATAGTTAGTAGTGTGTAGCATTATAGCTTGAGAGAAGTTTGCAGTGTGTAGCATTATAGCTTGAGAGTAGTTAGCAGTGTGTAGCATTTTTGCTTGAGAATAGTTAGTAGTGTGTAGCATTATAGCTTGAGAGAAGTTAGCAGTTTGTAGCATTATAACTTGAGAATAGTTAGTAGTGTGTAGAAATATAAATGCCGCAAACAATTGTTTTGCCGGGCTTTTCAACACAGGAAGAGAAAATATCCAAAAAAATGAACTGTGGAGCAATGTTGAATTGACAATAAAAGATACAGCAACGTCAGCCTTATGGAAAGTAGCAAAAAGAAAGCTTACTGAATCATGAATTAGTGATAACACAGATAGTCTTGAAAAGAGTGAAGAGAGTGAACAAAGTAATCAGACAATAATGCAATAATTGACTAAAGAAATCGAACAAGAAAAGCTTTGGATCAGACAAAAAATACAAGGATATAAACACAGCCAGAAAAAAGCGATGAATTTGATCGTGTGAGCCAAAGTAAAGGAATTTTTATGAAACTTTGAAAACCGAAACAAGGCACCTTCAAAAGTAATCAAAGTATGAGAAACAACAAAGATCAAGAAACCTTATCTTAAGCAAACCAAGTTCTAAGGAGATGGAAAAAATATGAAGAAACTAATTTTGAAAACCAACAAAAGAATCTAAACTACATACCTTTCTAACAACTACAGAAAAGAAACTTTTACCAGAACTTTTAAAATCAAGTGTGCTGTAAGAAAGAAATGGCAGAGCGGTAATAAAAAATTGGTCACTCTATCGGTGATACAGACAAATTTACTGTGGAGATTAACAAAGTCACTCCAAGAAGAAAGCTCTGGTTGTTGGGTTTGGGGCTTATTAAGGTACCCGAAAGGCCACAAATTTTGATTTGGGTGCCAAAAGCTCCCAATAGGCTGACTTTAATAATGTAGAATTCCAAACACATGCAGACGTACACGGTACACGTTTTATTTCTTTTTTAGATTGTTTAATTGCAGCATATTGACAAAGATCTAAGCAAAAGGATAAGCATACATGAAACAAACCTTTAAAATATACGTCAAACTTCCTCTTGGCTCACATTTTCTATTATACTTTATGTAGAATGAAATCATCCAGTACTAAGATGGCAATATCAGCAGTAGATAAACATTAAACTGGAGAGGTCCGGTAATTCAAAGATGTTATGAAGAATAAATCCTTGTTAAGAGCACATTTGCTCAGATAAAGGCGGTAATATGCATACAAGCATCTCAACAAAATCAACTAGCAATACTAACTTACGTTTTTATGAAAATATGCCCTATTCCAAAAATCGTATCTCTCCTAAAATCCACCAAGAAATGTTTTCTTTGCATACCTCTCAGAATCGGATGAATATTGATCAAGTCCTGCTACTTTAGTGGAGCACGACCAAAGGTTCGAAATAGAGGTCGGTAGAGGCACAAAAACCAATAAAATCGCTTTACCTCTACCAAAGTACTGTCATCAGCACAATAACAGTGTGACCTGTGAACTAGTTTGTCAACTGGAGATTTAACCACAGAGCTGAAGCAGGCAAGAGTACCATGTTACCCTTGAAAAGAGTGATAATTGTTTGGAAACCCTGTGCTAAATCGTGCTTAGATTTGAGCAAGGCCAAACACAAAGATACAAGAAATGTTTTGTTTCAAGTAGAATTTCAGAAAAATGATTTTACAATTCAAATAAAATGGAAAATCGAAATTAAAATAATTTTTTATCTGGAAATATTTGGTAGTGCTCAGCATGCCAGCATGATCGCTGGGTACACCACTCTCAGAAAGTTGAAAATGAGAAACTTTCTAGTTTAAATAGTACCTCGGTAAAACTTACCAAATTTCCAGGCAAATCATAATTAAAATTTCTACACAAATTGCATAAGAAACAGAGGAATAATAAGAGATATAGAAGGAACACAAACTTTCCGCATTTTACATATTGGAAATAGAAAAGAATGTAGAAGATTTTTGATTATCAGCTTGGAAGAAGAACAGTAAATCCGTCGGGCTTTCTATAGACACTGATTGAAAAGTTGAATGTAATATCACATGGTACAATCGTACCATTTACCGACAACGACATAGCATTTGGAAGTGAGAGTCACAATCAACTTTGGGACGTTGCTACAGTAGGTTTCCCACCACAAATAATTAATAAAGCAAACTCATTATATAACAATCTGACACCAGTAATACAATCAAATGGAGAACAAACTGATAAATGTTCCATTGGCAAAGGAATTCGTCAAGGCTGTATACTTTCTCCACACCTATTCAGCAATTACACCTAATCATTGCTGAGGTAAGTAGGCATTGATAATTGTGGTACTGCAATCGGTGAAAGGAATTACAATAACGCTATTTATCCTAATGACTCTGTACTAATACCTAAATCCAAGACTGAAACTCTAGAAACGGTTGAAAAAGTTATGAATACCAGCAAAAACTTTTACCAAACCTGCACGTATAGAAAAGAAAAAGTGTAATAATTGGGGAGTAGATATTTGAATATGGTAAATAGCAAGTAGATAGATAAACACCAAGATATCTAAGTAAACAATTTTAACGTAGAAGAAGTGGGCAATTTCAAGTATATTGGATCAAAACAGAGGATAGTTGCTGCAGACAAGATACCAGGACCCCAATTGGTATGCAAACGTCCATAATGCTAAAGCTGAATTACCTGTGGACAGATTTATCTTTACCGATCACACTTAAAAGGAAAGTAGTGAAGCCACTTGTTTGATAGTTTTGTATGCCGCAGAAGGATGAACTCCAAAGGCAACATATAAAAAAGAGGTGAGTAATATGGTTGTGGTTTTAAGTTGTTCTAAAAAATTGAAATTAATTCTGTGTTTAATGTAACTGATATATAGAAAGCATTACCAAAACCTCATTACTCTAGTACTACACCACATACAAAAACGAAAACTGACGTTCTGTAATTATCAGTGTAAAGAAAAATGCTGCCATTAACAAGATCAACTCTACAAGGAAAGAAAAAGGAGAAGAGAAACAGGGACAGGTCTATGGTCAGTGCGTTGACAACATCAAAAAATGCAAAAGGTTGACAACACAAGAAATTACCTGCACCATGGGAGGCAGAGAGATCTGGTGTGATACATCAAGTGGGTCGGCCAAAGTTCAGTACATGAGATAAGGAGTAGATTTTTTCTTTAGATTTAAACGCCTCCTTACAAAAAAGCCTTAATTTGAAAAGACCCAGATTTAAATGGCACAATAAGAATTGCTGCAACAACCCCCCCCCCCCCAGAAAGTTGCCTTACGATGAATCACGTAGAACCCGGAGAAGTACAATTAAAGAAACTCTATCAACAAGAAACTTGTCTTTAACTAATCTACCAAACTATTGAGGGAAAGAGGTGGAAACACATACTGGGTCCTATGTTCCTTACAGTGATGGCAAGTAGCGACAGAAAAAACACCGTCGTACATTAAGGTTATTGAGGGTTTATTTCAACAAATAATACCAAAGTTTGTCGAGTAAGCCAGGCAATGGACTACATATTTAATAAACAAATGTCAGAGGAATGTAGGTATTTTGAAAACGTACACTTATTAGAAAGTGGGAGTTTTTTCTGCAGGCTAATGTCGAGAAGGACTCTACTAAAGAATTGGATCCGTATTAGATATTTTTTATACACAGAACAATTTTTTGAAATTACAAAAGTTATGTCTACCTTACAGCTAAAAAACACCAGAGAAATGTCACTATTGTATAATACTTGACATCATACGCACTCGTGAGAATATTTAGAACGTTCGGAAAATCCCGAAGAACCAATGACATTTGAGTATTTGTTATGATTACTTTTACAGGGAACTTAATGTAGTTCGGGTGGGTTGGTGGGGGTGGTTAAGTTTTAAGAGAAAACGTTACAGTTTTTTTGTACAAGAATTAAATTGGGTGTAAAACATGAGCAAATCTACAAATACATTTAGTAGAAACTATAGATTTACTTAAAAGAAACGAGGTTGAACTAATTATGATAATTTCATCCTAGTAAAGAAGTACCTATATTTGATTAAAAGTTAGTTTTCATTCAGTGTTACTGGTTTGACATGTGACTACACTATAGATCTGGATTGCCGACACCAGAAAAAGTCAAATTACCATAATATTTATACAGTTTTTAAACAAACTAAAAATACTGTTGCTGTTTTGAAAAATTAAAGTAATTCATTTTGTTTTCTTCCTTGCCGAAATTTGATTGGGTGGGCATCTTCCTTACTTTTGGTGATGTCAGCATGTTTTCTCGAGTCTTAAAGAATTAAAGCATTCACCTTGAATTTGTTACCTCCTTTGGTTTTCAACGTTCTTTTCCTTTTTCCTCGTGATCATTTTCAGCCTATCTTTTTTGTCCTTGTTGGTGACCCATTCTTCTTCAACAATCCTCCTTCCTCACTTCCTTTCAGACACACAAAGTGTCTCTGAAAGGAAATGATTGGTACTGGGATGGTCACGTATATTTGCATCAAGACACTTATCTCTTTCTGATTCCCAGTCGTTAAGGTGAAACTGCAACATCTGAACAACCATGTCACCATTTCACTGTCCATCTATGACCAAGATTTCAACATCATTTGACTTATTTCTTCGGAGATAGTGCCTGTTGTGGTTAATTCCCCAGTTGATAACTAAGTTTACTTCAGTGTCTAAACGGAGCGCATTTTCGCACCTTTTATCGTTCTCGTCCAAAGTACCACGATTTGATCATATTTATCCTTGTTTGTTTTGTTTTGTTTTTTTTAACGTCATTTTCCCCCAGCGATTGGGGCCCAGACGGTGCCCTTCAGAGGGACTTTGATTTGGCAGTGAGGAATTTCTTGGCCGGATGCCCTTCCTGACGTCAACCAATGGCTTTTTTTTTCTTTGCAAAGTTCCAAATTCTCCTCGACAGCTCGGCGAATCGAACCCGGAACTCTTGGTTACTGTCCTGTTGCACTAACCATTAAGCCACGGCCCCTCGTTTCTTGTTTCTTGTTTCTTGTTTGAAGAACAATAATTACAAATCAGTTAAATTATAAACTAAAAATTCTGTTACAATCAACGGTATTTATATTGGATATTTTAAATGCTTGACGAAAATAACCATTTGGTTCCCCGAATCACCCAGGAAATGTGGCAGAATCTTCTCGTACATTGGTCTGTGCTTATAATTCTATTATTATGTTGTAAATGAATAATCTTCAATAGAAATAAAACGAGTGCTCCCAACCGTAAACGTCTCCACGTGCTGGATAGTCTATATCAAAATCTGCCTACTGAAAGCTTTTGGCACACAAACTAGCGTTAAGTCTTTGGACAAATAAAATGAATATCATCATCATCATCATCATCATCATCATCATCATCATCATCATCATCATATTTACTTGATTTGTTTTTTTAGTCTCGGGTGCTGCATTAGCTTTAAGTGCCCCAAAGGAATTTCAATTCTGTAATGACATATTCCATTAATATCTCCATCTTCACCATAAAATAAATTGTTACTCTCTCCATGTATATGTTGTGGGAGAATAATCAGAAATCTTTTTGTAGCCAACACATTTATCATGTATGACACAATGATCAAGACTGATATCATTGAAAAAAAGCGTACTTTCTCTTAGGAAGGTTCAAATCATTTTATAACATTCATCCACACAAAATTTTAATTCTAAAGTACTGAAAGAATAAAGAGACGATTCCTGAATTTTAGATTTTATATATTTACCCTCTAAAGCACACACAAAAATTAGAGCGAAATCAAAAAAGCTCTAAGGCAAGACTCACTGATCTTATACACTCATTTTGTGGTACTCGGGTGGATTTGAAAGATTTTCTTATGAATAGGGAATATTTTAAAGCAAACCAAAATGTATGGTATAATCCAGATATTGTTATCAGCAGACTGATAAAGAAACCTGTGTGGCCATATTAGACAAAAATGCTTAAGTAACCAAAATGAACGATATTATCAACGATATATCAAAATTTAACTGTCTTTGCTATTTCGAGGAAAGTGATCTCACTGCTCAAAATGAATCCTAACGTCAAAACTGTTTCGTAAAACTGCAAAAAGAAAACAAACTACCCCCGGATATTTATAAAAAATTAGACCATCTGGATCTCAGCGCCCTAGAATGTATAGTTAAGCATGAATTCACAAGGACGGTGTTCCTTTCAGGCCCATTTTATCAATGATTGTCTCTCCTAAGCATCGGTTGGTAAAATGGCTTGCACTTTCCCTTCAGCCAAAAAAAACACTCTTGTTTCTGTGTTAAGGGATTTTTTACAATTGTAAAATTCAAAAGTTCTCCGTAGATCGGAAAAATTCTGTCCTTTGTTCCTATAATAATTTTTTTTTCAATGTTTATATAACCAACCTGTCTTTGAAAAAGGTAATTAAAACCTGCTCTGAAAGACTGTACCGCCAAAACACTGAGTCACCGCCCATTCCCGAAGCTGTTTTTGTTGAACTTATAAATCTAGCGACTTAAATCAGTAGAATTTAGCAATAAAAATGTTATGTACCAAGAAGTCGATGATGTGGCTATGGGCTTGTCACTGGATCTCCTTTGGCTAATATTTTGTAGGCTATTATGAAACACTAGAGTCTACACAAATTGTGAATGTAATTATGTGTTATAGATTCGGTAATGAAAAATTTGGCACATTCAAAAATCAACAAGACAGCTGTAAGTTTTTGATTAACCTTAACTATTTTCATCCATCATTAGTGTTTACTGCTGAATCAAACAACTCTCTCTCTCTCTCTCTCTCTCTCTCTCTCTCTCTCTCTCTCTCTGGTAGTGCTTCACATCACGTATTGTGATTCTGAACTTCTCACAGTTATGGTAATATCATAAATGTGAGAATAAAGACTGAAAAAGGCAGGACAGATTTCGGGCTATGTGGATTTGTCATTTCCACAACCGATCAGACAAGATCAAACAAGATGGACAAAATTATTACTAACATTGTTACCAAAGGAAAAATTTGCTTTAAACTATTTCAGAGCAGATTTGTAGTAACTAAGATCAGTATTCTTAAAATTATGGAATCCTTTTATGATGATCTCATTATCCAAGAGTCTGTTTAAAAAAGTCATTGTTGTAAACAAATAAGTGAAGATTCAGAACTTTTGAAGGTCTTGAAATTTTACTCTAGTGTGGTTGCAATGTTTTGTAGAATGCATGATTTGATAATACGAGTTGCAAGCTTTCCATAATAGACTTGAGCAAATGGATGCAAGCCTGATCCTTTCGAAGCAAAGTATGGAAATGTGTGAAAATTGAAATTTCTAATTTCTTAAACAGCATTCCAGGATATGCCAATGAATTGTTAACCTTTCAGGTAATCTTGTGGATACTTTATTGGTCAAACTTTTACTCAGACTTAATTAATTAAGAAATTAGGCATGATTTTTAAATAAAATGATTTCAAATAGTATCTTTGAATTTTTAGATTTTTAGATTTTAGCGATTAGTTCCTCTAAATTTCCGCTATTCAATTTAGGTTCGTTTTTCAGCATTTTCAGTATCTTACTATGTGCTAATAGTCTTAGATCACCCTTGAAGCAGTTTTTTAACTTTCTATTCTCATTATATTTTTAATTTTTCCTTTTTGTTTACTAATGCATCATAACAGGACCACATTGATAGCAGTTTTTACAGAATATGTAAAATACTGCTGTTTTTATATATATTGCATATATGTATTGTATTAATTGTATAAACATTAATGTAATAATAATAATTTAATAACAACCAATGCACAACGACCTAGATGTTTTAAAACACATTGGTATTTCTGGCTACAGAGCTCAAAGCACTTTGTAGGTTTTCTTTCCTTTTTCCTACTACTATCAAACCATCAAAAACAAGCTATGCAATCATTCTCCCCATAAGACATCGTCACCAAAAGCGTATTAGATTTATAACATTATGCATGCTGATCACTAGATGTGCTAAAAAGCTTCGGAATTACCCAGCAATACTTATCACCTAAACTACAATTCATCATTCTTAAATGCCATAGAAACAAATTCAGAAGTTGTAAGATCTGAAACTGAATAGCTTCATTCTGAAGACATTATAAACAGCGCCCAAATTTAACTATCGATGGCGTATTGCACTTAAGAAAAACAAAGCAAAGCTATTGGAGGGATCATGTTGATTTTTCAATAGTAGGAAGGAAACATGGTATGGTATGTCATTAAAAGACTGTGCCACAAATTAACATCATCACGTCTTGGCGTGATCTTAGAGAACTGAGGCTTTGGGACATTATCAATCCTTAGTAGGCTGCAGAAACCAACCTCCGAAAGGTGAAGGTTTTCTAGTTTATGATTACTTTGAATTGCCACTAACATTTTCAAGTTTTATCAGACGTTGTCAAAAATGTTAAATTTATCCAAATGTGATATTTAAATTGGCAAAAATTTAGAAGAGAGATCAACAGGATTTGGTGGTGACTTGGCCGAGAAACTCAACTAACAGGAGTTCCAATTCCGCACAGGCAAGATCTGTTGACTCAAATCATCTAAAAAACGCTTGACTCTGTGGACTCAGAGGAATCCTTGATGTAGAATACTTATCATCTCGTGAGTCGCAAGCTTTGTCTGACCTATGTTTTGAGAGATACTTCTCTCATTGTTAGACTCCTAACGTAATAAGGTATAGGTTAATTTATACTATGATTGTGCGGACATGCTTGGTGACAGGAATCAAGGTGTTTTGAGGGGTGGCGCCATACCTACTTTGTGTTTCTTTTCCGTAGAGCTGAAAGCCATATTTCTGGAAGCGTGTAAGATATGCTGTTGATGTGATTGCTGTACTGTAGGGAATGGATGGTTTGTTGTTGTTTTAACCATACCTATCTTGTGTTTCTTGAGTTTCTTTTCAGTAATGCTGAAAGCCATATTTCTGGAAGAGAGTAAGATATGCTGTTGATGTGATTACTGTGCTGTAGGAAAATGCCCACTAGAGCATTGTCATTGAACATTTTTCTTGCAAGTCGCCGGAAAATGTCACTAAGTAGCATGCAATGTCAATATGCGAATTTTTTTGTATCAGAAGACATTCATTATCCAGGAAAACAATTTTTGGATAGCCTCGAGTGTCTCTTTAAAACAGAAGTGTTTTTGGACCAATTTTTCACGCTAAATCCAAAAATGATATCCATTTGCTCCTATCATGTCTTGTTTTGCCAGAACAGGACTCTTTTTTTACTTATCTTATTTCATATGGTGGTGGCCTCTTCCCTCTCTGTTTTCTCTCAAATATTTTCTAATTGGAACCAGCTATGAACTTGAGGCTTTTTTACTTTAAATGAGGCATATTGTTAGAATTTTATAGCAACTTTTGAGCGTATATGATGACCCAGTAAAACATGTTCGCCTTTTTGTCACTCGAATTTTGGTCAAAGTTAGCACTCGGTCAACATGAGATTTATTTTTGACTGTGAAATTGATGAAAACATTCTTTTCCATCATTTACTGAAAAAGTCATTGAAAGAGGTGATCAGAGAAAAAAAAGGGTTAACAGGATTAAGAGCCTGTTTTGTAAAATTTAATGAAAGGATTAACAAGGAACCATGAAATCCATATCTCAATTGTAATTCAATCATAATAAGAGCACCAATCAGATGGATAAGAATAGTTACAACCACATTGCAATGCTCTTTATTGGCTTGAGAGGACATTGCATGGCAACAAAATGCTAAAATAGCATGTTAAATTGAAATTAGGAGTAGCTCTCTCTCTAGGTGGCATATCCATTCCAGACGTTGGCTATCATGGTTCTCCACAGATTCCTATCTCTCATCATATGTAGTAGATCTCCAGCTTTTACCTTTTTCTTCTCACTTGCTGATATACACTATTCAATATGGCACTTGAGACTTCTCAAGTACGTTGATCTTTGTCTTCGTCTGCTTCTTTTGTCTTCAATACCACCTGTAAGAGTAAGATTTTTTAGTCCTTACTTCCTCATGATGTGTCCAATAAACTTCATCTACCTTTCATCGATTGTTTTTATTAGACACCTTTCTGCTCCAGCTTTCCTCAAAACTTTCTCATTTGTTTGATGGTGTGCCCATGATATTCTCATAATTCTCCTGTAAAACCACATTTAAACAGCTTCTAGTCTCTTTTGCATTGCTGGTGATATTGTCCAGCACTCACAAGCATATAACAGAGTAAATGTTACATAACCTCCCAGCACCCTATCCTTTGTAGCCATTGACATTTTGCGGTGTTTCAAGACCTCCCGTAATCTTTCAAAAGTACTTTTTGCAATTCCTATCCTTCTCTTGATTTCCAGATTACACTTTCCATTCTCTGTTATATAGCTACCTAAGTAATTGAATTTGTCAACTTGCTGTATGAAGTCTTTTCCAATATACAGCTTGCACCTGGGACTTTGGTTCTTACTTATCACCATGCACACTGTTTTCTTGCGATTTATTTCCAGTCCTTTCATTCTACTTTGGTCAAATGTTTCATCTAGTAGCCTTTGTAAACCTTGTTCTGAGCCTGAAACTAGTATTGAGTCATTTGCAAATCATGTAGTGTTGAAATTGTGACCTCCTACAAAAACCCTTCCAAATCTTCTATGCCTCGAAAAATCTTTTCACAATAAAGGTTGAATAAATCAGGTGAAAACACACATCCCTGCCTTACTCCTCTCTTAATCTTGATGTAATCACTCATCTCATTATCTATTCTTATACAAGCAATTTGATCTCAAGATAGATTTCGTATAAAGCGTAGATCCTTTACATCCAGGTCTAATCCCTCAAGATCATTGACTAGCTTTTCATGGAGCAACCTATCAAATGCTTTGGTGTAATCAGTAAAACAAACATGAAGATCTCTTTGCAATTCTATTTGTCTTTCTGACAGCATCCGTAACATAAATGTAGCATTTCTGGTACCAGTATCCTCCATGAATCCAAACTGTTCTTACCCTATCTCTTGTCTGATTTTTCCGCGGGTCCTCTGCATAATGATCTTCAAAATAAGTTTGACTACATAACTCATATGATTAATGGCTCGATGCAACTTACATTCTATTGCAGCAGATTTCTTGGGCAAAGCAATAAAAATTGACTTTCTAAGATCTTCTGGTATTACACCACTATCATACACTTCGTTTATCAGCTCTGTCAACCTCTCAATTCCAAAGTCTTCTGATGATATCAACATTTCTGTAACAATCTATCAGGTCCCGCAGCTTTGTTCCTTTTCATTTTGCTAAGTGCTACTCCCACTTTTGATTTTAGAATAGTAGGCCCATCCATATTCTTTTGTATTGAGAGTTTCTCTCCTCTGTCATCTTGGAACATGTCACTGATATATTCGCTCCATCGTTCTAGCACTTTTTTCTTTTTCATTATAACACTCCCATATTTAGATTTTATACACCCAGATGATGTACAAAATTTGTGACCACTGATCTCGTTGATCTTCTTATACATCTTTGTTGGATCTCTATGTCTACACTGCTCAATTAACTCACAATTTGCATTTAACCATTCTCCCTTTTCCAAATTACACTTGACCCTGATCCCCTGACCAATTGCTTTATATTCTGAACTTGTACTAAATTCTTTCCTTATGTTGGCATCCGCCATCAATGCTGCATAGCATAGTTTCGGTGCACTTGTTGGTCTTCTTAACTTCTTTAGCTTTACCTTCATCTTACATATCACTGGTATATGGTCACTCCCACAGTCAGCACTAGGATATGTTTTGGTGTGCTGCACTGAATTTCTAAATCTTTTATTTATTGTGATATAGTCAATCTGATTCTTTATATCACCTCGTGGACTTCTCCATGTCCACAATCTCCTTGGATGTTCTTCATACCATGTATTTATTACAACCTGCCCATTCGATGCACACCACTAAACAAATCTTTCTCCTCCTCATTCTGTTTCCCTAGTCCATGTTTCCCTAGAACATCACTATCTTGTTCACATCCAACTTTTGCATCCAAGTCACCCATTAAGATAATAACTTATTGTGACTTGCATTGCCAATAACTGTGGTTGGTGTCAGGAAGGGCATCCGACCAGAAAAACAACTGCCAATTCAAAAATGCGAATGACTGAACAAAATAATATCATACCGGATCGGTCGCGGCCCGGGTTACCAACGACCGCCTTTGCCTTGGGAGACCAGCGAGGTATTGGAAAATATACGACTGGCTACAAAAGCAGAAGGAAACGTGGAGGAAGAAGGGTAAGAAGTAAAAAGGAAAAGCGATGGAAGGAAGACCGAAAACAGGAGCTCACGATTGGTACTCTCAATGTTGGTACAATGACAGGGAGAGGAAACGAAATCGCAGATTTGATAGAAAGAAGAAAGCTGAAGGTTCTATGCGTGCAAGAAACCAAGTGGAAAGGCTCAAAGGCAAGGAAGATTGGAAATGGATACAAGATCTACTACAGTGGGACAGCAAACAACAGGAATGGTGTGGGCATCATCCTCCACCCATCGCTCACTGAGGGGGTTATATCGGTAGAGAGACGTTCAGACCGAATCATTGGAATACGGATGGAGATTGGAGGTACTATCATCCAAGTTATCAGTGCCTACGCTCCACAGAGTGGATGTAATGAAGAAGAAAAGGAACGATTTTGGGACGATCTGGATGACTATGTGAGCAAGACCCCCGGCAATGAACGTGTGTATATAGGAGCAGATCTCAACGGACATGTTGGAGAAGGTAATGTGGGAAATGAAAGAAACATGGGCAAGCATGGACTAGGAACAAGAAATGAGCAAGGAGAAAGAATAGTGTGCTTTGCAGAAAGCTTCGACCTAGCTATCATCAACACATTCTTCATGAAGGCAAGGGAACAGAAAGTGACTTACAAAAGCGGTCCACATAGTACCCAAATCGACTATGTACTTTGCAGAAGAAGACTGCTGAAGGAAGTCACAGACTGCAAAGTATTAACAAGTGATTGTGTTACACCTCAGCATCGACCGGTGATATGCAAGATCACATTGCAAACCCCATTACAACGGACTAAAAAAGCGGAGCCAAGAATCAAATGGTGGAAGCTTAAAGAACCAGAGATGGGAGAAAGGTTCAAGAATGAGATCAGAGAAAGACTTGGAGAGGTCTTGCCAGTAAACTGGAAGACAACGGCAGATGGAATTCGTACAGTGGCCAGTGAAGTGCTCGGTAAGACCACTGGTAGGCTAAAGAAGGAGAAAGACACTTGGTGGTGGAATGAAAAGGTACAGGAAAGTATAAGGAAAAAGAAGCAAGCCTTCAAGAGGTGGTATGCAGATGGAGAAGAAGAAGCTAGAGCAGTGTATAGGGAGGCAAAGAAAGAGGTCAAGCGAGTAGTGGCGAAAGCAAAAGCAGAGGCATTTGAGGAACTGTACAACAACATGGAGACATGCGAAGGAATGAAAGCTGTCCACAGATTGGCTAAACAAAGAAACAAGGACACACAAGACATACAACACGTTAAGATGATGAAAGATGAAGATGGCGTTGTATTGATGTCAGAACCGGAAATCCTGGGGAGATGGAAGGGGTATTTTGAAGACCTAATGAATGTTGAGAACCCCAGGGAAGGCCGAGAAAACAGTGGAGCAGTCCAGGACAGAGAGATAAGACCAATCACACGAGAGGAAACTAAAAGGGCACTTAGCAAAATGAAGAACGGTAAAGCAGTTGGTCCAGATGAAATACCAGTAGAAGCCTGGAAACACCTTGGGAATTGCGGAATTGAACTCCTAACAGACCTATTTAATGATATCCTTGAAACAGAGCAGATGCCGGGAGAATGGAACAAAAGCACATTAATCCCAATATACAAGAACAAAGGAGATGTGCAAAGCTGCCCGAACTACAGAGGAATAAAGCTGCTAAGTCACACCATGAAGGTTTGGGAGAGGGTGATAGATCAGAGAGTCCGGGAGGAGATCGAAATCAGCCCAGAACAGTTCAGCTTTGTGCCCAAGAAAAGCACAACGGATGCCATTTTTGCGCTCAGAACTACAGCGGAGAAGTATCGGGAAGGCCAACAAGAGCTTCATTGTGTATTCATCGACCTCGAAAAGGCATTTGACAGGGTACCGAGAGAGGAAATTTGGTATTGCATGAGAAGGAAAGGAGTCTCGGAAAAGTATGTGCGCTGTATTCAAGAAATGTACAGAGAGTGTAGGACGGAGGTCAGATGTGCTGCAGGAAGGACAGAAGCATTCAGTGTAAAAGTAGGATTGCATCAGGGGTCAGCCCTGAGTCCACTACTCTTTGCTGTAGTGATGGATGTGTTGACAGATGAAGTAAGAAAGGAGGCGCCATGGAATATGATGTTTGCGGATGATATTGTGCTCATGAACACAGGGAAAGGACAGGCTGAAGAAGAGCTGGAAGGATGGCGAAATGCACTTGAGAAACGTGGTCTGAAAGTGAGCCGAGCAAAGACGGAGTACCTCTGCATAAACAAGAAAAGAGACTTACCACCAATTAAAATCGGTCATGATGATCTCCCAGAGGTAGAGAATTTCAAGTACCTCGGGTCCACCATTGAGCAAAGTGGCGATTGTTCAAAAGAAGTGAAGAAAAGAATCCAGGCAGGGTGGAGCAACTGGCGGAGCACGACTGGAATTTTGTGTGACAGGAGAGTACCGGTCAAAGTCAAAGGAAAATTATACAAAACAGTAGTAAGGCCTGCAATGCTGTATGGACTAGAGACAGCTCCTCTAACCAAGAGTCTTGAGAAGAAAATGCAAACAGCAGAAATGCGTATGCTAAGGTGGTCCCTTGGAGTCACAAGAAAGGACATGATCAGAAATGAAAGGATCAGAGGCACCATCGGGATATGTGACATCGCAGGAAAGCTGAGAGAGACACGGCTAAGGTGGTATGGACATGTGCAAAGAAGGGGGGAGTATCACATTGCTAAACGGGTGCTGAACATGGAGCTGCCTGGCAAGAGAAAGCAGGGAAGGCCAAGGAGGAGATGGAAAGACTGTGTGGGAGATGACATGAGGGAACTTGGCTTGACCGAGAAAGACGCACGTGACCGACTCAAGTGGAAGAAGTCAATTCGCTGTGGCGACCCCTGAAAAGGGAAACGCCGAAAGAAGAAGAAGAAGAAGACTTGCATTGCCGACTAGCCTGTTCAACTGTTTCATGAAATTTATCAGTTTCATCTTCTTCACTCTCTGATATTGGTACATAAACAATAATAATAGATATACTGAATGGCTTTCTTGCAACCTCACCAATAATACTCTGTCGGATATCTGCCAGTAACCTAGAGCACACCTAGCACTTTCCTTATCTAATATAAGTCCTACCCCTCTCTCATGCTTTTTACCTTCTGAATATATCAGACGATGTTATTCACTTTCAAAGTCGCCCTTTCATCTGGTTTCACCTACCCCAAGGATGTTTATACCTAGTCTAGTCATTTCTTGCTTTACATTTTCCACCTTCCCACTCTGGTACATTGTTCTCACATTCCATGTGCCAATTCTTATTGTATCTTTGTTTGAGATGGCCTCAGTCACTGGATAACGGCCTGGTGCTCCCTTAAGTCCAAGGGCCTCCATACCGGGCTAGGAATCATTCCTTGGGGAGGTGACCCCCTTCACGCCGTTACCTTTCTTTTTCAATCTGTACATTACCATGAATATTCTTGGCATCTACAAGCAGTAGCTTGGCATTACCTTCTGCCGGGTGAGTTTACAGAGATCACCACCTCCCTTCCCAGAAGACCATCTACTTGCTAGCAACCATTCTCTTCTGAGGTCGTAGCTCATCCGCCTTGCCCACCATATTTTGCTGGATCTGCCGTTGACTATCACTCGTCACCCTGAGTAAGGGACCCATTCAGGTGCTACCAGCCGGGTCAGCTGGTTCTGAGGCGATTCACAAAAGGGAAGGGTCGGCCACATCCTTAGGTCAATTCTTTTACCCTGTTACCTTAGGAGTAAAAAAACCCCAGACGTGATGGGAACAAATGGGTGTCATTTTTCGAGTTCCAAAAATTATTCATGTGTCATCAATAGCTCTTAAGTAGATTAGTTAGTAATTAGCGAACCCTTTGTGAAAAAGGTGTCCCAACATCCCACTGCAGACTGCTCCTCAATGGGAACTTTCTCAACTGCTGCAAATGACAACGGTGAATTGTATCTTACCCTCACAATACTATACTTGCATTGTAATAAAAAAAGTGCTTTGGAACAGTAAAATATTTTTTTTCAGGAAAGTAGGTGAATCCCATAAGCTGCCCACGTACCGTTCCCTGTATCATGTTGTTTCGAAATTTTTTCAGAAATGTGTACTTGACCCAACAGATGAAACAACTCTTCTGATAATTTGGTTTTGGGGAGTCTTCCCTGTGGTGAATGAAATTACTCGGTATGAAAACGAGGCAGATTCATAATTTTTTTTTTTTTACTGCGGGCTTTTATTTTCACCAAAATTTCTCTCTCAAATAATGAAAGTTCAAACTAGGGATTAAAGTAATAGTTAATCCGCATGGCTTTCGGTGTCCAGAGTAGAGGTCAGTTCCCTGGTCAGTTTAATCCTGGGACACCACCAGGAATTCAGTCAGGTAAAGTGATGAATGATTAGCTTGACTTTAACAACAGCTGCAAACCGAATAAGGATTATTGAGAGCTGTTTGCAGTCGCGGCCATTGCGAATTTGTAGAAGTTTGTTAGGGTATTAGGAGTAGTATTTCCTCGCTAGTATTTACGGTTGGATTTTAACTGAGGTATAATTCACTGGACGTCTTTGGTATTTGAGTAACATTTTAACTGAAACGAGGAGTTACCGTTTTAGACAAAGTATTTTATTTTATCAGTGATTCAGGTGCTAAATTCGGCGATCAGCCGATCACCGGTAGACTTGATGTCAAACATTTCTGTATTCAATAATAGCTTTAAAATCTTAATTGCTAATCACCTCACATTTTGTATGAATATTTTTTGTTGCCATTTGCCCATAAGCAATTAAAAGTAATAAGCTACTGGCTTAGACTAAAGACATTTGACAAGACATTTGGTAAGCATGACCGTGCAGGCACGCGAAGCAAGACCAGATTGTGAATACACAGTTCATTTTTTATAGTTGCGTAAGTTTTTACATTGTATGCACCATGTCCTGTATTGTTTTTGCTTTTGTTTATGGTGTGATGGCCCCCAATTGAAGGGGGGTTTTTTGTTGGATTTGCCCGATGATGTTCTTCGTAATCGTAACAGTGACATTTGACAATTTTAGGTTGCCATCCTCTAAAAATATTTTGTCGTTGTTAATGATCAGCCGAAAAAACCCTTAAGACTGATGTTTTCCGACTCCGTATAATTGTGTTGTGTTTTTTTTGTAAAGAAAAACTTTTGTTAAGTGAATTTTATAACTTAAACTACATCTACCATTTTATACCCTAAAATCTTAATATATTTATCAAAGTACCTGCAACGTCGCACACTATCTTACATTTTTATTTATTTATGGTGGACGACAAAAAAATCAACAAAACTTAGTTTGGAACTATCAGTTTTATGCTTTCACAATAGCTGACGATTGTGAAAACATGAAACTGACAGTTCTTATAAAATGTCCACACGTTTAATGAATGAGAGATATTTTCTTATCAATCAATGTTACAACCCCAATGCAATCTATAACAAAATATATAACACAATACATGAGTAGAAATGTCAATATACCACATCCCCCATAATATGGAAAAAAAGTGTCAATATACCACAGTTCTAAACTGAGTTTTGTTGATTTTTTTGTCGTCAACCATATGATAGCTCTAATATTCTTATATTATTGAGCACTTTCGATAGCAAATAATTACTTCGATACTGGTTATATATATATATATATATATATATATATATATATATATATATATATATATATATATATATATATATATATGAAATTTTGATTGAAGATACAGTTAGATGATTTAGATTCTGATCTTCAATTGACCATGCTTATCCTCTTATTTTTATTTCTTTCAGAACTCGTTCATGAACATGAAGTTCGTGGCCAATTACTGGAACATCGTATTTTTATACAACATTACCATGTAGATGATTTTGAAAGATGTATTTGCATACTTTTTTCCTTACAGAGGTTTTGATTTACATGTTCAAGGTTTATTCAGGGCAGCATACCACAACATTTTAGTGTTTTCAATTCTTGTAGACCCCTTTAGCCCACACCAAAGTTCCCAAATGTGATTCTGATCAGTGCCACATTTATGAAAAAAATTATATTGTAATTGGATAACATGATGATTAATCATACCCAAAAATTAAGTTAATTGTTAATGAATGTCAGAAAGGCATTCAATCTGAATCCTGAGATTGGTGTGAGGTAACAAGACAAAATTTCATGAAATTAATAGCAAATGAAAAAAATCAGAAAGAAGAACTGGGCCATTGGAGATCTTCATTTAAAGATGCCCATTCCTTTGGTGCTTTTGTATGGTCAGAAGTATAGCAAAATGAAGAAATTAAGGAAATAAAAGAAAATAGAACCAATTACCATTTAAAAGAGCTTTTCAAATTTGACATTGTAATGTTTCAGAAACACTGTTAGCCTTCCAAATGAATGAGAAAAAGCATTTTAGAAAAACATTTTGACAGAGCTTTACTTTTCTGTCATTTTTGTTCAAAATTCAATTAAAAAGGTTATAAAAAGAGTGTATTAAGATTAGTTACAAATTTTTGAACAACTGAGAGTCCTTTTCAAACTCTTTCATGGGTAACAACTCTTTATTTGCTATAAATGCAATTACAATGTGGGTATTTCAAGCAGACCAGATGTTTATTTGCCAATTGTTCTTGTTTTTTTAGGTAGGTTTCGGCCACCATATCAGCCAAGTCCACCACCAGGGATGATGCCACCAGTAAGTATATTAAAGACATAAAAAAGTGGCTAATTTTTTCATAATGTGATACTTGTTGATCACTGTCTCTGATTTTTAGGATAATGTGGGGATGTTTTTTCTCCAAAAGTTATTTTATGGTGTTTTCTTCCACTTTTCTACCACAACATTGATGTTATTACAATTAAGGTAATCATTATGATTTACTTACAATAGGTTTAATTTGCACATTGAAGCTCAACTTGAAAGAGAAATTTGTGGATTATTAACAATTTTGTTTTGTCAGTCAAGACCGGAGTATTTAAATATTTTCTTGAGTATAGAAAACAATATATACTGGAGCTATGAGCTATGGCATGAAAAACAAAGTTTGGTTTTCTATTACTCAACCTGACTCTGCTGAATCATTCAATACAGAACATCAACACAAAATTTAAACAAAACAACTTTCACCATGCCAAAAATGTGAAATGTGGGAGAAGAATACAGTCTATCTTAAAAAAGGCACAACAGAGGTCAAACACTGGAAAACAGTATCTTCAAAAATAAGGGAAAATATTTTGGATTTGTTTTTTGAAAATTTGTTTACATTAGTTTTACTAATATTATCACTATTTTCAAATTGATTTCATACTCATTGTGGTCTTGATTATATTTGTTGTTTGTCTTTTCTATCAGGGGTCAAAGTGAGTTTGTTGAAATATACCCAGACACTACTATTAATTGCTGTTTCATCATCTTCTTCCTTCTTCTAGCTTTAACCCACTTTCAGGAAGGGGTCACTGTGACAGTTAATTTCCTCCACAATGTTTGAGCCAGGACATCAGCCTCTTCTGAACCAACTCCCTTCATGTCTGTTTAGATGCATTTCATCCACTTCAGCTTCGGGTATCCTATTCTTTTCCTACCAGGTAGTGCCATCTCCATTGTTGTCCAGTGGACATAATTCTCTTCCTGCCTTTTGACATCCCAAATCATCTCAACCTTGCTCTTCTGCATCTTGAAACTTCCAAATGTTCCACTATGCAAACACATGTACTTGGTCATTGATTGTGATACCTTCATTCCTCTCCTCTCAGAGCTGCCCTCCATTGTTCCAGGTCTTCTGCCATTTTGCTCTTTACTGTTGCACAGAGTACCACATCACCTGTGAACATCATTTGACATGGGGCTTCTTTTCTGATTTCCATTGTCAAAGAGCCCATACTGATGGATACCAGAAAAGGGCCGAGTGCTGATTCTTAAAGAAAACACACATTCACATTGAATGCTTTGCTAGTACTGACAACACATTTCACAACTGTTTCACACTGCTGGTACATATCTTTCACTACTTTTATGTACTTTTTGGGTACCCCCTTGCCCTGCATGCACCAGTAGAGCTCTTCTCTAGGCACCCTGTAATAGGGCTTCTGTGGGTCTATGAACATGCTGTGGAGGTCTTTCTGTCCTCTGTATTTCTCTTGTAGCTGTCTTGGGGCAAATATGGCATCCATGAAACGAAAATTTTATTCATTAATTGTCACGATATTCCTCAGTCAGTTTTCCTGCACTTTTTTGTATACTTTCATACTCTGGTACATGAGCTTGATACTCTTCCTTGTAAGCGTGTAGGACATTGCTTTGAGGACCTCTTTGTACATGGCCAAACCAATTTAATTGTCTCTGTTTGATAATGTCAATGATGTTTCTTTTTAGTCCCAGTGTGCTTTTGATGTGACTACTTTTTCATTTGTCTAATATAGTTTTAACTGCCAAGGTTGTTAGGCAATCATTTTAGAAGACAGTTAACTTTTGTTCATCTTCTGTTTTAGAGTCCATGTTTCGGCAGCATAGGTGGCTATCGGGACAATAAGCGCATTATATAACCTCAGTTTCACTTGATAGGATAAGTCTTTACTGTTCCAAACATTTTTCTTCAATCTGCCAAAAGCAGTGCAAGCCAAAGCAATTCTGCATTTTACATCGCTGGATACATCTGGTACTAAAGACCCCAAAAAGATAGTCATTAACATTTTCAACGGGGTCCACCATAAATCTTAATTTCTTGGTCTGTCTCATTAGTCATCACTTTACATTTTGCTGTGTTTATCTTTAGGCCCCATTTAGAGCATACATTCTCTAGTTCTTGGGTAGAAAGCTGCAATTTTTCAAAAAT
>RDPX01000131.1:1743039-1755867 GCA_003991215.1 Morbakka virulenta | reverse complement strand
TTTTTCATTTGTCTAATATAGTTTTAACTGCCAAGGTTGTTAGGCAATCATTTTAGAAGACAGTTAACTTTTGTTCATCTTCTGTTTTAGAGTCCATGTTTCGGCAGCATAGGTGGCTATCGGGACAATAAGCGCATTATATAACCTCAGTTTCACTTGATAGGATAAGTCTTTACTGTTCCAAACATTTTTCTTCAATCTGCCAAAAGCAGTGCAAGCCAAAGCAATTCTGCATTTTACATCGCTGGATACATCTGGTACTAAAGACCCCAAAAAGATAGTCATTAACATTTTCAACGGGGTCACCATAAATCTTAATTTCTTGGTCTGTCTCATTAGTCATCACTTTACATTTTGCTGTGTTTATCTTTAGGCCCCATTTAGAGCATACATTCTCTAGTTCTTGGGTAGAAAGCTGCAATTTTTCAAAAATAACTGATATTAATGTAGTATCATCAGCATATCTAATATCACATGATACCTCTCTGTCGAGATGAAATTGGCCAACACTTGCAATGCCGTCCATTACAAATTCCCAAAAAACATTAATAAGTGTTGGTGACAAAATACATCCTTGTCTGATGCCAACTTTGACTCTGAACCATTCCGTTAGCTTACTATCAATCATAACAGTGCATTTAGTGTTATCATACATATATTTTATGATATTGATTGTCTTTGCACTCACTCCAATTGCTTTCAGCGTTTTCCACAGGGCATTTCTCCATACTGTATCAAAAGCAGATTTAAAGTCGATAAAATGAAAGTGTAATGGTACTTTTTTTTCTTTAGCTTTTTCTATTATCTGCCTAATGATAAAAATTGCATCAATTGTTCCTCATCCGGGACGAAAACCATATTGGCTTTCACGAAGCTTATTGTCAATCTTTTCTTTCCTCCAATTATTTGGGATTATCTCTTGACCTACAATTCTGTTCATTTCTCATTAAAAATATTCTACTCCAGGTCTCTCCAAGCATTTCCGTACCTCAGCTGGGAGGTTTTCAGGTCCAACTGCTTTACCAGTTCTCATTTTCTTCAGGACCTTTTCTACTTCCAAGCTTGTAATTTCAGTGAAGTCCATCCTTACCACTCTGAGTCCCCTGTCTCTTTCCCCTTGATTTTCCTCATTCATCAGTCTTTGATATTATTCCTACCATCTCTTTAGAGTTTTACCATCTTCCACCAGAACTTTGCCATCATTGCCCTTGATCAGCTTTATCTGATAAACAACTTGAGTTTTTGTCTCATTGCATCACCATTCTCAGTACTTGCATCTGGCCCTCTATGGTATCCAAACCTTTGTAGAGCTGTTGATATGCTCTGGTCTTTGAAATTGCCACATTTCTTTTAGCCTCTTTCTTTGCCATTTTATAGGTCTCCTTGTTCTGGTCTGTGTTTTCTGTATCCAGGACTTTCTTTGCAGCCTTCTTTACTCTGATGCACTCCTGTACCTCCTTGTTCCACTGCCATGTTTCCTTTCCAGGTTTGCACTTTCTTAATGTTATAACTAACAAATCTTCAACCAGCTTTGTAAAGTCTTTGGTAACAATTTCCCAGCTGTGGGTCCCTTCTATCTTTGCTGTAGTTGAACTCTAGCTGCTAATTTATATTGTTTCTTGGTGTCTGTGTCTGGCAATTATCACCATTTTATCTTTGGAACTCTTGTTGCTGGCCTTCTTGGTGTGTTCTTGGTGACTAGTATGCATGCTAATGATCTCTGTTGACTTGTAAGGCTCTCATCTAATATTACTTTACAATCTCTGATGTTTCCATTGTCACTGATATTGAACAAGATGAGTGATAGTGGATATGAGATTCTCTGGTTCCACACTTGTATGCTATAGTGTGTCTTGCAGCCTTCTCAAAGATAGTATTCACAATTTAGAGGCTGTGACTCTCCTCTCCTTCTTCATTGCTTGTCCAAATTCCATATTTCCCCATGGTCTCTTCCTTCCCTCTGTTGTTATTTCTGCTATGGCCATTGAAATCTCCTCCAATATGAAGTTTCCCATTACCTGGTATCTCTNCATGCTAATGATCTCTGTTGACTTGTAAGGCTCTCATCTAATATTACTTTACAATCTCTGATGTTTCCATTGTCACTGATATTGAACAAGATGACTGATAGTGGATATGAGATTCTCTGGTTCCACACTTGTATGCTATAGTGTGTCTTGCAGCCTTCTCAAAGATAGTATTCACAATTTAGAGGCTGTGACTCTCCTCTCCTTCTTCATTGCTTGTCCGAATTCCATATTTCCCCATGGTCTCTTCCTTCCCTCTGTTGTTATTTCTGCTATGGCCATTGAAATCTCCTCCAATATGAAGTTTCCCATTACCTGGTATCTCTTCCAGTTCCTCAATTCCTCCAGTTCTTTCCAGAACTTATCCTTATACTCCGTGCTACATCCTGATTGAGGTGCATACATACTCTTAATGTTAACAATCTCACTATCTAAGTCTACCCTCATCCAGATGATCCAGTCTGATCTCTGCTTCACACTCTAGATTCCTTTCTTCATTTCTTAATCCAGTATGATCCCCATGTCATTTTGTTTTGTATCTATAGTGATCTAGAACAAGTTGAATCCATTTCCAATTTCTCTAGCCTTGCCACCCTTCCATTTTGTCTCCTGGACACAGAAAATGCTGATTTTTCATCTTCTATAGCCATAGCTTGTAATACAGTAGTCATTGTCCATTTCTCAGAATTTCCATTTCTCACAAGTGCACTGCAGTGTTCTTGTGCATTGCTCGAGGGGAATGTCCTTGCAAGTCCTGAAAAATTATTTTCTATTGTAATCATGGTTTTGGGACAAAGTTTTATGCCTGGAGGCCCTTCCTGCCACAACCCTTCACCTTTATCCAGGCTTTGGACTGGCTGACAGAAGAACTTGGTCAATCACAAAAAGCAAAATCCAATTTAAACACTAGGCAGAGAGTTGATATTAAATCCATGTCTGGGACTGAAGTTGGTGAATGCCAGGGCATGTCCACAAGCCAGTGGAGCATGTGCATTGCACCTATTGGGCCCCAGTTGCTCTAAGTACACACTGGCTCAGTTTGACTTCCTCACAGAAGTCAGTAAATGGTGCATGACATGAAGATGCAGGGTTGGGGTTGCAGTAATATGCTAAACTTTACAAGAGAGGACTTGTCCATTCTGCCCCTCATTTCGTCTGCAGGCAGACTAGCAAAGTGGTATTCTGTCACCAAACATGATAAACATAACTGGATTCACAAAATATCAATTAAGCACAGTTACCACCATTTGCACCATACTACTATTAAGTGCTAACTTCCCAAAGTGAATTATGCCCCAATCACATTTTCAATTGGCAGGTCCAATTATTTACATCATTGCAATTCATTTAAAAAGTAAGTAAAACCCATTGCCTTTTGAAGAAACTGAAAATTACAAAAGGTAATGTTTATGAAAAAAGGTTTAATTTGCAATGATACCATAAAACCCTTTAACTTCTTGTGAAATATAAATATGTCTATATTAAATAAATGGAGGATTAGGGATTGAAATACAGTAATAAAAGTTGGAGTTGGTGACTTTATTTCACAACTTCTGGGGCTGCAGTGGTATAAGACATGGCCCATTTATCTACTTTTGGTACTGGTCAACATAACAATTTCATTTCAGATTGTTGTAACTTATTGCTCATTTTTGAGTATCTTTCCTTTGTCCCTTTTCACATGTTTAATTCACCTTTTAAACATCTGATGATAATTGATATAATCATTACCATATATCCTTGACTCTCTTATAATTCAAAGCAAAGTTGTTGGTATTTAGGTAACTTTTCTTCTTTTCATTTAGCCATGCTATATAAATTCAGAGTTTTGTTTTCTCTTTTGTATCTTCCAGTCAGCAGTAGCAATAAGGGGCATTTAAGCTATTTGCAATTACTAATTTTTTCAAGATTGATATTTTTGTATTAAAGTGTTTTTTCTTCTTTTTTTCAAGTAAAAATCAAATCTTGAGTCTTGAGTTAATCAGCAGTTAACCAATTACCACTTCGAAAGACAAAAACAGTAAGGTTTCTCCTGTGTAATCAGTCTAATGAATGATGTGAGGCAAGAAACTGTTTCTTTTGATATTGGCATTTGTGTTGTAACCCATGTAAGGCAAGGTATTCAAAAGTCATTCTGAACAGCTGCTACAGCCAATTATGCAGGAGCATCATATTGATGCTATGGATTTCTGTTATCCCAAGATCTGGAGGCCATGACAAATCATCATCATCATCATCATTGTCATCATCATCATCATCATCATCATCATCATCATCATCATCAAACTGAAAAAATTTCATAGATTTGTTAAAGCCTCTGTAATTACAGTAATTAATCTTAATCATATTTGGAGAAGAAGCAAATTATCTACACATCACATGACCTCAATAATCAGTTGATAGATGTTATTGTAGAGGTGGTTCATAATTAAATTTAAAGGTGGGTTGATGATTCAAAATGTAATGAATGAAACAAGCAACAACAACAATATCACACAATATGCAATTTCAATATTTTTTATTTTCTATGGTAAGGTCAAGGAGGACTTATAAGCACTAGTTGAGATACAAGCCAAAAAAGGAGAGACCCAGCAATGACAAAAATGGAAACAAGCTATTTTATAATGTGAAATCAACCTTGCTCCCCCCTCCCCCCATCCACTGTGAGAAATACAGAAACATAGTCAGGGGACTTTCTACATTTCTTTTTTTTGTAGTGAAAGTTTTTGATTCACAGTAAAAAAATTCAGTAACTGTTGGCTTGATCTGGCATTTATAGCTTTTTTTTGTTTTCAGACTGTTTCAAATAACTGGCCTGGGTCTCCTGGCTCGCAGATGCATCAAGCGAGATTAGGTCAACCAAGAATGGTAAACTTCATGCCTGTAAGTATTTTTTTCACCAAATTATAATTTTTATTCTTTCCTGCTTTAAGGGAGAAAGATTGGTAGGTAGGGGTGCCCAGCTGAACACACAATGTATCTTCCATCACAAAACTTCTGCAACATGAGAATTGATTACAGATGCCTGTTCTGGGTATGATATGTGTTGGAGAAGACTGAGTAAATAGACAAGTCAATAATTAGAATACAAAATTTATTTGCTAAAATTTCAGTATAAGGTATTCATACTGAGAGGAATATTCATGAGGGATATTTTGACTATGTAGCCCTCCAAATAATTAAGTTAGAACTTAAGAACTCAAACTTCTACCAGCAAAGAATGTAGAGAATTAGTTTTTATTTTTAAACCAGTACTATTGCATTCTGCTCCTGAGTATGCTGTTGGTAATTTCAAATAAACTTTTTTATTCATTTTAGCATAATTTTTTCAAGATCCAAGGCCTTAGTCACTGCTTTTCAGAGGGACTTTGTTGGGGTAGGGAGGATTTCCTTTGGTCAAATGTTCTTCCTAAGGTCAACCAATGGCTTTTTATTTGTCTTTAAATTCTAAAGCTTAATTTAATTCTAAATGCCTAATCAATTAATCAAATAAAGTAGTCACACACAATACTAAGTCATGGCTTCATCAAAAGGAAGGGTTAACTGAACCCTGCTATTGTATTATTATAATTGATGAATAAAAAAGACTTTTTTTTAATTTTATTGGTAAAAATTGTGTAACTTATTCCTTGCTCACATAATAGTAGTTCTGAATGAAAAAGTTAAAAATAGAGATTTTAGCTGACCTTTGGTGGATGCAGCTGGATGTTTTAACCTATTCACATGCCCCCTAACATAATTTACTGCCAAATATGTATGCCAAAGTCAAGCAGCTGTGGCAGAATCAAAGTAGTAACATCACATCTTGGGGATGGGATAATGTATGGCAGATTTCAACACTTAAGCAATGCAACAAAAGTTCAAATTATTAGGAAACAAACTTTACCATTCCAGTAGTATATAGTCAAGTTTAGAAGTAAATGGAACCTCCAAAGTAAATTTTCTTTAGAAAACTCATTACCATTCATGTTTTACCTTTATTCATTAAAAGTGATAGTGTTGAATTGAATGTGTTTAAACAATGAGACTTCGAGTAAGGATGAGTTCAACACTTAGATTGTTTGAAATTCTTAGAAAATCACAAATGACACAATGGTAGAAGATTTTAAAGCAAAACAGGATACATTCAAACAAATCACGGCCTTTGTCAGTGTGAAAGTTAACATTTTACTATTTTCCAAAATAACTGTCTTTTAATAACTACTGAAAAGCAATATTTGTTTTTTCTGAATCAAATCAAAACATGGATATAATTGGATGGGTCTTTTATAGTATTTTCAGAGTTATTTTTTTCAGTTGGATAAATATTCTTAATTAACATGCCTTTGAAAATTGAATTTTGTTGCATTTTTTTTACCTCCATTTTGCAAATTGTTGAAACAGGCAATTCAAGACCCTCACCATATGGTTATGTATTTTGGACCACCTGACCTCACTCCAGATTTTAACTCCATTTTTTCAAGTCGGTCAGTCAGGATACTGAGGAGGTCTGCATAACTAAGTCTTGTAAAAATTATCAAATATAGTTTATCAAAAGTATCAATATTTTTTGAAATGCCTATGCCATAGGTGTTTATCATCTCATGAACTTGAATATTTTTGAGAATTAAATGCTTATCCATTTGAGATAAAAGGAAAAAGATAAAAATGAGTTTTCAAAAAGGCATTTTTCATGTACATTTCACTGGTGGGAAAATTACTTTGGAGATTCACACAAGAACTGCATTTCATGAAGTTATGGCACATGCTATAATCTCTTGTAGTTGCTCTGAGATACCACAATGCCCAATGTAAACATAGAACAAGTCTATGCCTGAGAAACCAAAAAAATCTACAGGACTGTTGTGCTCCATGTATTTTACAACGAGCTTCTTTTTTGTTATGACATGTAAGACCTGATCAAAGTCACAAGTATTGTCTTTGTAGAAAGCCACCCGATAACTCTCCCTTTTAAAGCTGAGAGGGACAATTGCTTTGAAATTGGACCATGTTCGCATTGAGATATTGGTCATTGCATACAAGATACAAATTTTAACAGGACACAAGCTTTTATATGTTGATATATTATCATCACTACAAGATTGAGCTTGATCAGCTTTCCATAAAATATTTCTTCCATTTTTCTGTGCAATTCATTGATCTAACTATTAATACTGACATCCAGTATCATTAATCAATTGATTGATGATACTGGATGATCTTCTTTGGATAGCCTGAAGTCTGTTTGCTATGACTGGGTGTCCAGGGTAGGATGTCTCTCATCAGTTAGTTCTTGCTATGTCTGCAGTGTCCAATAAACTGCAGCTTTTGCTCTTGATCTAGTGATTGCTTGGATCTTGTCATCTACGTACTTGTTTGCTGGATATTCACTACAGGATTTGTTTAGGGCTGCACATGGCCTTGTGTGTATGCAGCATCAACCTTTATCAACATAACCCTTTTGATATAATATGGACTTTAAAATCAGATTTTAAAAAAATTATTTTATATTTTTGGTGTATGAAGAAGTATTGCATCATTGCCACACTTGAGCTTGGAAACCAGAGCAATTATTTATTCATTCATTTATTTTTTATTTATTTATTTATTTATTTATTTTTTATTTATTATGATTCTTTACACAGGATAAAAAACTTCAGTAAAATATCACTGTTTTATCACTGTTGTCAGTGTGTTCCCTGTTAACATCCTTTGGGGTAGCACAAAGCCCCCCTGTGTTTGCAAGCCTTTTTATCAGCTTTGTTTTTGCTGCTGTCTCAATAGCTTCCTTTACAATTTCTATTCCTTGATTTTCTGAAAACCTTTGTGGTATACACATTTTCTTGTTGACAGTATTAATGCCATGAAGCTTTCTTTTTCCTTTTTGCAAATGAAAGGTGGTAGAGAATCTTTGGTAAATAGTAGTATTACAACATTTTATCAGGTTCACCAAAAGACCTAGTAAATTTCAGTGGAAAATTGTTAAGCTCAACTGAGTGCTGAAGGTCTGCCATAGATTCTACCTGTGAGGATCATCAAGCTGCCTGCACAAGAAAGTACCCATACCTGGCACTATCTTTGATGCTGTATTCAGGGCTGGTTCCATGTACTGGCTGGCAAAGTTGTAGTTGCTTTCCTGCAATGCTGCTATGACATCTTCAAGTTTGAATTCCTCACCAAAGGTGTCTACAAAGTTAGGGTTATAGAGAGTGGTTTGATCTTCTTTCGATCTAAAAAAAGATTAAAAGCTAGGAAGTATACTCAGATACTGGACTATGTATTTTAAGTGGGAATTAAGTGGGAATCAAGAAGTTGTACACATTGTGTATAAAAGTCTGTTTGTGGTTCTTACCTTAGAAATACTTATATTTTGCTGGTGATAGCTTTTATGATTACCCAAGATTACAAGATTTGGTAAATTTAAATAAGGCTTTAGATTACACTTGGCATTTGATAACACTTTTAATATCAACTTTTGTACATGAAGATGACTAAAGAGATTAGCAAAGAAAGATTTTTTGAATTACATGCTAGCATGTAAAATGGACGTTAAACCGAATATGATGATGATGATAAATGCATTTTTATTTTTTAAAATGGTGAATATGATACAAGGCATGAAGTCACTAATTGGTTATCAGGGCAGAACAAGTGAATCAGTGTACAAAAGATTTTTGTGGATATGTGTTGGTGAGAATCAAGGTGACAAAAACCTTTTTCTGTGGCATTGATTAGTTATGGTATTAAATTTCTCATAGATTTAAATGTGTTGGTGAAAATTATTTATAACATTTTAAGCATTTAACTGCACTCTTTCGTCAAAATCAAGTAATCAAAAATGGTTTCATAGAAATGTGAGAACTTATTCCAATCTTCCATGTCCCAAACCAGATTTTAATGAAATATGATATTAACTGTTACTATATTCTGCTACAGATGAGTGGATAAACATCTGGTTGCTCAAAACTATGGAACCTTGCAAGGGGGCATCTGTCCTCTGAAAACACATCATGAAGTAAACATCCTACAAGCTGGTGGTTAAGAATCCTATTGATTTTCCTCTTGACAAAGTCCTATCAAAGGGCAAAGCATAGCATAGACATAGCCATAACCCAATCCATTTTGCTGCATTATCCTATTGATGCTGTGGATTTTTTGTCACTCAAAGGACTGGCCATCAGAAACCATGATAAATCATCATTGCCATCAAACATTAAATTTCAAAGTTTTGTTGGAGCTTCTTGGTAATTTCAGCCATTAATTTCGATTTTTGAAATCTCATTTTTAATGGTGAGATCAAGAAGCACTAATTAGCCCTGGTTGAGATACTTTCTAAAAAAGGAGAAACCTTGCGAAACTAAAACAGAAATAACATTGTTGCACAGACAAAGGATAATTTCAACGCAAAACAGAAAAATGATCGGTTTGAAGTGTGAAAAAAGGTCAAACATTGAAATTCAAGCAGTCAAGAAAGAAATAGGTTCATCGCAAGGCATTTTCGCTGTTACAAAAGTACTAATTTGGACCAAGCAATGAATTTGTTTCAGGTTGTAGTTGTTTTGCTGTTAGCCAACATGCATTGTGAATGAATATTCATTCGGTCGAGGGACAATTTCTTTTCTGGATGGTGACATAAAGTACAGAAAAAAAAACACAACCTCCTTTTCTTGTGGAATGGGCACAGATTGCTGTTTTTTTTAGTAAGAAAATTTTGATTTTAAAACAATCTAGTCAAATTTACAGCAAATCATACAAGTAGATTTGACCATTTTTGGCAAAAATAAATTGATTTTAATCTGATTGTTTGTAAACTGTCATTTGTAACGAAGGGGACTTTTTTAGCCACTAAAAGCATTGCATGGCTCTGACAAAATCTTTTTGTATATGACAAAATTTCTAACAACCTTTTCATCTTGGAAACCGCATGTATCCCTTTAAAGATGGAAATCCACCGTCTTATTCTGGATTAGTTTTAAGAAAAGTGTGATTTAATTTAATAATTTAATTAGATACGAATAAATAAATATGAAATGATATTTGATTGGAAAAGTTTTAATGCAATATGATTAAAAAAGGATGTTTCTCATGAAAAAATTGACGTTGCCCCAGAAAAATATTCTCCCATGTAGATTTTACTTGCGTCACTTACAAATTCGTCAATACCTTTTTGAAAGAGCATTACTGCCTGATGATCAATATATCATGAAACTACTAGTCGCAATTACATTTCTCATAATATTCTTGAAAATTCTTAACTTTATGGACTCGGAGGAAGCCATTGATGTAAGAGCTTTATCATGTTTTATGTTTCACATTCTGTATGATAACCTTTGGATGATGGACTACGTGCCATGTCAGCTGCAAGTGTCGGCGGTCATTTTTCTTTATTAAAATCTATCAAGTGACCTCTGTAGAAGCCAGCCACAGTCAAACTTTGAATCTGTAGAGAACTATAAAAATTCAGATTTGCACAACTTGATCTTGATAATTATTATTCAAGTCGCCGTGTGTTAGTATGTGTACAACAATACCAGTCTAAAAATAGCTTGTGTTGGAGGGAGTTATGAATGAAATAGGTACGTAAAAGGATTTGCATTTGAAACGGCTTCATTTAGTTTTGGAGGAAGGTGAAAGCCACATGGGGTGTAGACAGAAACAAGTGAGACTAATTTGCAACACACCCCATATTATGCAAAGATTTTTTTCAGATACTCTAGAGTTAATTCCTGAAGTTCTGAAGTACAGTAGTTCGCTATCGCTGAGAAAATACTGGTCGATTAGTGGTTCAAATTGGAAACTTGGTATACAGTAAATAATCGTTAAAATATGACTGGATGGTGTGAAAAATGGGTTAAATGGGTCGAATTTTAAGTTCCCTTAATTACTGGCAATTGTATTGGCAATTCAAGTCCTGCCATTGTATAAGATAACCCGTACCCGGTTTTGAATTTTCCAGCCAAAAGCGACAAAGCCAGATGAAGAGAATCGGCTGTCGCCCGTTAATTGATGTTAAGAACACTTTCCTCGTGACCTAATGAATGAGTTCAAATCTTAAATTTCGTTGACACGTCTCGTTTTCTAATAACCGTTTTTAAAGAGCAATTGCAATTGATGGCCGTCAGGTCGGATTTGGAGATATAAAAGAATTAGTGAACTGATCAACGCGATTCATTCACCCCTGTTGTAATTGAGCGCGACTTTGACTAGAATTATCAAGCTAGTTTGCAAGACGAACGCGTTTTTTTCTAAGGGATTCTACAGTCATTTCAGTATACTTAATGCGATAATCAGGTCGGTCGTCCTGCAGTCATACTGTTTACATCGCACAGAAGTCCTCCACAAGACTTTACTATGCTAACATTGAAACGACGACACGAGCAGCTATACCGAATTAGAAGTACACCATTATTACCATGGAATCTGATTTAAATTAAATTTCAATCCGAAATGGCGCGAATTTAATGTGCATGCGATGTTTTCTGTGTTTAGATAAAAATAATTGAAATATTCCCATTCCTATTCCTATTGGTATTCTTGTTTCGACTATTTCCACCTATTACCATCATAATATCAATGCATCTTGCAGGATCTGGCGAGCTCGAACACACATTTGATGTGGTGGATTTTAGAATGAACGGCCATGATGGTCAGCCAAAAGAAGTGACGAAACTGACTAAAATTAATGTTTTTCTTAAGGTTTACTTTACGGTATTGTGTTTTTCCAGGGCATATTTAATAAAAACTACTTAAGGGGATTATTGCAGTAAATACTTACTTACTACTTATCCAGTTTAGCGTCTTTTTTCCTTGACACAAGGGTTTGACAAAATACGACAGCTCGAATCGCTAGTGCTAACACCACTGTTCGTCATTACTGTAACTGGTAAAATAGTTACTGCAGAATCTAAACAGGTTTATTGTCAAGCCTATACTCATTATTTCTTATATTGGGTGCTTCGCTGTCGTGGTCTTTTACTTAGTCATACGTTTCACAAATGTGACTCCGTGTTTTCTACTTCAAAATTTATCTTAACAAATAATATATCAGTTTGCCCACTTTATTACGACAATACTTTGAACATATAGATGTTTACAGTAGGAGTATTCTTGAAAAAAATTTTCTTGTTTGGTGTAATTAACATTCAATCAACGCAGGTAAGACTTTATGATGCTTAAACTTTACTCAGCTGAATTCTAATGAATCTTTTTATAGTGACAGTAAATATGCTTTTATCTCACTTAACAGGAAGGGTCTTTCGAAAGACCTTCAAATGTAATCGTAACTGAATGTGCGATTTGGCTTATTGGATACTTAAGAATATGTTTTATTTACTTCTCAATTTAGCACGATATCAAGATACCAAAACCACCGAAAGCACCTGAGAAGCCTGCTATGCCGTACATGAGATACAGTAAAAAGGTAAATCTACATAGTTTTGTACGGTGGTATTACTAACGAATATATATATATATATATATATATATATATATATATATATATATATATATATATATATATATAAATATATACCATTTGAGATGATACGAAAATTTGGTAAGATCCATATTATTCATGGTGATGCATTTTCGCCTTTCAACAAAGACATCAGTAACCTGCATTATGACTTGACAAAACATCTATAAATCCTCGCTTTGTTCAAATGTTCATCTCTTGTTTGTATCTCTTTACACTCCCCTCTTTCCACTCCATCTTTCTTTCTTTTCACGTTATTTGTCGTTTCCTCATTGTCATTAATTTAGCCGACAACATCTTTGGCTCACAGTGTTACATTCTAATACTATATATATATATATATATATA
>RDPX01000131.1:1682133-1719760 GCA_003991215.1 Morbakka virulenta | reverse complement strand
CAGCCAGAAAAAGACCCAAGTTATGGGTCAAGGCACACCTCTCCCAATGGAGATCAAACTTCACGGTGAGAGCTTGGAAGTGGTAAATCAGTTCCAGTACTTGGGATCTATTTGCTCAGACAACCTATCACTTGATGCAGAAATTGGAAAACGCATTGGGAAGGCCTCAACGAACATGGGCAGGCTTACAAAGAGAGTATGGGAAAACAAGCTCCTCGCCAGAGCAACGAAGATACACGTTTATCAGGCCTGCGTTCTCAGTACCTTATTGTACGGAAGCGAATTATGGACGACATACTCCACCCAAGAGAAGAAATTGAACTCTTTCTATATGCGTTGTCTCCGTCGCATACTTGGTATTACTTGGCAAGATAAAGTCACCAACAATGCTGTTCTCACCAAAGCTGGAATATCCTTCATGTTGACCCTTTTACGGAAACGCCACCTCAGATGGCTTGGCCATGTACATAGAATGGAAGACGACTTGATTCCGAAACATCTCCTTTACGGGGGGCTGGCAAACGGTAAAAGAAGGATTGGACGCCCTTATCTACGGTTCAAAGATGTTTGCAAGAGAGACTTGAAGGCCTCCAGCATCGACCCAAACACATGGGAAACCAAAGCAGCAGACAGAGTAGAGTGGAGAAGAGTCACGAAAGCTGGCCTAACTCATGGAGAACAAATTTTAGCGAAATGAAGACACGAAGAAAAGGAAAGCCAGACAAACGAAGCAGTCAAGCGATGACATGGCAACTTTTATCTGCCATGGCTGCAGCCGTACATGCCTATCCAGGATCGGCTTATTCAGCCACTTAAGACCATGTTCCAAATAATATTATCCAGGCGCTTAACCATAGTCAACAATACTGAGGGTTGCCAACATGTATTGTATTATGTTATATCATCCTTAATATATGGACCATATAGTTCGAGGCTGCAGATTGAGTCCAAGTTGCTCCAATGAAGATCTTTTTAAGCAAATAATATCGTCTTTAATGGAGCCAGTGGATATGATAATGATCATTATTATTGTTATTATTATTGTATTTTATTGTTACAGACAATTTATTTTATTTTTTTAGTTTTAACGTCATTTTCCCCCCAGCAATTGGGGCTCAGACGGTGCCCTTAAGAGGGACTTTGATTTGGCAGTGAGGAATTTCTTGGCCGGATGCCCTTCCTGACGCCAACCAATGGCTTTTTCTTTTGTGAATTTCCAAAGTGACCCGCTTGGGGAATCGAACCGGGAATTCTTGGTTACTATGCAGTTGCACTAACCATTAAGCCACGGCGCCTCATATACATAATATTATTTTCGGGATTTGCTGGGCAATCTATTTTTTCCTCAAGCGGTATTCGCTAATTTACGAGCACAATATTAAAAATAATCGCAAGCACAAAACCTATTTGCTGAATCTCTTATGCCCTCATAAGTAATACAACTTCAACTTTTCCATCCGAGGCAGCCTTTCACTGTACATGCGACCTCTTGATAACTGAAAAAGTTCCAAAAATCTACAGAGACTTGTCTCATGATGATTAAACAGTGTAGGTACAAGTCCTTCAAAACCCTGCCATTCGACAAATTTGATGGCTAAGCATAACAATCTTCATTTCTTTCCGTTGAAATTTCAGCATTCTCGAATTTGAGACTGTAATGATTGTTTTTTATTAAGGAAATCGTTATCTCTTCACTGTAACAACAGACAGTTCAGCTTGTAAAAGTTGTTATTGCCTCTTTTTTGTCACAAATAATGGGATTATAGTACTATTATATAATTTAGTTTTTTCCTCGTGTACTCGATCTGCAGCAATTCTTACGCAAAAGTTTTTATTCCTTAGAAAAAGTAGCCAACTACGAAAACGTTTACGCTCCACCCTTCCTCCCCCTCCCCACTACATTCACCTTAAAGGGAAAGAACTTGTAATTTAGGTAAAAAGCTCCTGAAAATATTTTTGGAACATTAATCTGATCAGCTATGCTTCCACGAGGAATCAAATACAAACTCGTGGTTTGCCCTCTTTGAGGCTAGAAGCGCTCTGAACTTCTTTCTTTATCGTTCCTCAAAATCTGCTGTCTCATCCTCATTTACCAACCTGATATCATAAAAGATTTCTTCACAACTGAAATTTGAATCGAAATTTGAATAGATTTCCCAGCAACTCCCGTTAAAAATACTATGTATGTGTACATAGTATGCCATGGTTAAGGGACGTAGCACTACAACGTAGCTCTCACGGAGTTTTTTGAAAGCATTCTGTTAAAGAACCACCCCATACATATTCAGTGAAATTGCATTTTTGCAGCGTGCTTTTCTTCATAATTGTGACAGGTAGGAGTTGATTTTCAGTTTAAAGTCAGCAATAGATCATTTTAAGCACACAAGTACAAAAATTTATGCTTTTTCTAGACTTCTTGACTGAAGAAATGGAATGGAATGGAATGTTCTTGACTGAAAAAACCATAAATATTATAAAAATTTAAGTTATTTTTACTGTAACTTATAATGCCATATTTATGGAAATTTTTCAAAATAGGAAGAAAAAAAGGGAATTACAGAATGTCTAGACGCGATAGAGAATTTTTGAGAGGAGATCTGAAATCAACGCCATCGAATTAACAAGAATCACGAAAATAATATCATGTACAAAAAGAGTCGACCTTTTGTTTTTTAGTGTAATTACTAACGGATAATTTTATAATCAAGGTGCCTCACTCCAAAAGTTTCCGTTCAAAGAGACATCTAAATTTAGCAAAACAAAACAATTGTTAGCTCAGAGTCTTTTTCTCTTTATAAGTGATGTTCACTTGGAATCCTCGCACTTAATTTTTGCAACTTGAAAATAATTTTCTTGTGAAGTTTTTAATAGTATCAAGACTTGAGTCTTTTCCAAATCAACCTTACAAAGCATACTTGAAATCTTGATAATAACCCTTTTACCCTATTTTAATAGACTAGTCATTAATGTGTGCCCTGCACGTATGCTCCATTGTGTAATAGAACATTAAGTTGGGAAATTCTGAAACTGAGTTGAATGTAGACCAAATGGGCACCCATCCATATATTAAGTGAAGTTCAGAGTTTTTTTAATACACACCTTCTTTGCACAGTAATAAAATAAAAATAATAAAATACTAGGCTCGCACTTGTAGACTGAAGGTTTTTCAGTCTTATTTATCAGTGGACGGAGAGAATTTGACATTAGATGAATGGTTTTAGAGAGATGAACAACTTTAAAAGCAGACGTCACAAAGGCATTGCGAAGAAAATTTTTGAGTTGATCAAAGTCAATGTATCTGATGTCCAGTTGCATCAAAACAAATGCCGAATCGGTAATGCAAGAATACAAAGAAGTGCTAAATTGATTTCCGTATCGTAAACCCGAAATTATTTTCACCTCCAAAAAATGGCGGTATCAGCCGTTGTGCAGCCTGGTGCATTCATTGGAGTGGGACCTAGAACTGAAGCTGCCGGACAGCATTGCGTTTAACTTGAGTGTACAAAACAGGATGTTTAGACTAGTTTAAGATGATTTTAGGATTATAAGTTCATCGTTAAAATCAGTGGTGCTCTCCATCAGATTTAATCGTGGCGAAATATATTTGGACACACAGGTGAAGTCATTCACCTTGTGAAAAGTTTCTCCTTTTCAGATAGTGCTTTTTGCCACTGAACTGCATGCTAAGTACAAATTTTGACCCTCTTAACAATGGATATCTGCTAAATCTTGAATGCATACAAAATTGGTTCATGACTTGGGGTTGATCATGTATCCCTAGTATATATATTTTATGTTAAATGAGCTATCAGTTCGAGCTCCAGAGCAAATGCGAATGTTTCATTGTTGTTACAGAAAATCAATTGGAAACAGACATGGTGCTATTTTTCGTTGTCGCGCTTGCCACTTACCCCAAATAACTTGTTACGTTTATTGTTATTGTCAGTACACAAATCTCTACCATTACTAGCATTTAAGGATGCCTTTTTAATATGCCAATCTCTAAGACCTGGCCTTGGCCTGGGGCGTTTTACTGAAGCCAGACTCAACTTTGCTGGAGTATATTTGTTTTTAAAAGGGATTACTTGTGGTAATAGCCAATGGTAATCGGGAAACCAGTCTATAGATTTTTAGCTGCCCAAATAACAGCAGCAGCAGCAGTCTTGCCAGTTGACTCCACCTGGAGTTAAATCTCTAGTCGTTAGGCTGTTTTATTAGTGATGTTTCTTAAATTTTGCCATTGGTAACCCATTAAGCGGTTGGAATAAGAAGCTAAAGTTTCATTTTAAGCTCGATAATAATGTTCTTCAAATATTGCGGAGGAATAAGAAAACAATATCATGCATAAACCGTGTAAAGATTTTCTTCTTCTGACAGGGAATCTTTAAGGTGTGTACCCTTTCAGAGTAGACGTAGTAAGGATGAGATGGCTAGGGGGGGGGGTTTAATTCTTACTTCCATGGTATTTCATTTACTTCATTTAACCCAGCAGGGAAGAAATCACGGTATGATATAGCTTGATTAGCAATTATTTGTCACCACAGTATATCACTACACTATTATCTTGTTTTATCATATGATCATCTGAATAGTGCAACTAACCACTGAAAAGCTCGTGGCCATTTTCTTTGGAGAAAGAGCACCTGTGCACAGATGATACAATAATTGGAGTTAAGTCGTAAGCGAAAATATACATCAGTGTTATAAAACAACCGTACTGGTTGTTTGCTAAGTGAAGCAAAAACAGGAATACTCAGAAAGGTTGCACTTGGTCCGCTATCGCTCGTTCCATTTTTAAAGCAACTTTTTCTATTCACTTTTTTTTATCTTCATGAAACAAGTATCTCGAGGGGGATAAATATGAGAAGTACTTGGTGTTACATGTTGGATGTATAGTCTTTTAAATGCATGGCCATAACTGGCATAAAACGTCTTTCTGGATGCCAACTTAGTGTCCAAATGGTATCCAAGACGAAAAATCTATTAGGGTTCACAGGATATCCTGTCCATGACATTTGGACATTTGCTGGTAAAAAGAATTACAAAATCCATTGCAGATGAAGAGACACAAATTTGACAGACAAAGTGTCATTTTCCAGTATTTTGCTGGTTCGTATTTGCTAGTCTGAGAACTACTATGACTTTTAAGAGCGGACTTAAGAAAATACCTTTTAAGAGTTAAATGGAAAAAAATACAAGTTAGGTAATTCTACCTAGCTTCGAGTACTTCAATGTGGTTTGACTCACTTTGAAAACGACGGCCACACAGATAGCAGTACGAGTACTGACACAAAAACGAGTCTGGTTGTTGCAATCAGGACCTACAGTAAGCTTTTGGCAGGTTTTCTAAGATTAGTCTGGGCTTGACCATTTTTAAAAGTAAAAGGTAAAGCAATGTTGGTGCATTTGATATTAACATTTGACACGTCCATTCTCGTTTTAGATGAAGATGCATTTACACTAAAACACATCGCAGCAGCAAGATTTCAGAGAAATCATCGGCTCATCGCAGAAATATTTAGTGAAGCTGCGGTGCCAGATATTAAAACAAGTACGTTTTTATTGTGTGTTCATTGAAAACTTTGCAACTACATCAACAATAATGGCCAGGGCTGAATTTGTTGATATAGAATGATAGATCAGATGACATTACTGTGTTGTACTATATTCAGGATGTGGGTTCAAGTTTTACTTTCTCCAACATGTTATTTTCTTTATTTTACTTTGTTGCATTTTTAATGTCAAGGAAAAACGTTTTTCTGTTCATAACCTGAAGTAAAGGCCCATTTTTAAACTGGAAAAGTATATATCTTTGATTGCAGAAGTTTGGTACTTTGACAGAAAAGGTCAGATTCTTCTTTGACTGGTGATATCAGTGAATTAGTGCACAGGCCACACATATTAGAGTGAATTTTCTTTTACATATGTTCTTTAAAAAGGTCACTTGGTTATTGATACAAAGCCAAAAAGAACACATCCTCCTTTAGCAAGAAAAGGACAAGAAACGTGTTGGCAGTGTGATAGTAGAAATAGGAATAAAATCAATATTTTATTTCACTGTATTGTTTTATTCACTTGCCAGCATCAAATCAAGAGTCTTGCGCTGGCTCTTTGGTAGTATTTTACTTAGCTATTAAGAAGTATAATTTTCCTTCAGAAGGACTTTTAAAGTTCCATTTTTAATTGCTTATAAATGTATTCATGGGCCTTGCTGGATTATTTTGCATTGCATTATGGTAGGCCTATTGGACCAAGCTATAAAAGGCAGATTTTTTGCATTAATTATCGAAACGGCCTTCTATTGTGATATTTTTTACCATATAAGGGTAGATCTACATAAGGTAAGACTTTAATAATTTAACTGTTTTGATAATTAACTGATATTGCATATACAGGTACCAGGCTTCTGTGTCTGATTGGTATGGGTACACATTGAGAAAATAATATAATTTAGATGGGGAGGATTTGGAATTACAGAAAAGTGAAAAATATGTGTGCACCAAACTGTTTTTCAGCCAGTGGTAATGATTGTTTTAGCCACGTGCTCTAACTATGGAGCTACCGGCGCTCATTCCTAACCATAGATTTTTTGAAGCCATATCTTGCACTCGAGTGCATTCTTTCTCCATGCCCCTATGGTTGAACAATTTTTCCCAGCCACACATACAGGGGTGAGCTACCCACATAACGAGGTATTACCTTCTAAGGTCAGATCAACTGGCCCAGCATAAAAATAGGACAGCGAAATCGTGAAAATAATACAGTATAGATGAAGAAGATTAGGAATTCAAATTCTTTTCATCCCATGGTGCCCAATGATAAGGATCTGGGGAAAGGATGCAGCACTTAAGCGAAAGATGTGGTTGGTAAAATTGACCTAGTTAAGATTTATTGCCGTAGCTCAGTTGGTAAAGTATGTGACCCTTATAGCCAGAGGCACTGGTTCAAACCAAGTTATATTTTTCACTTTTGAATAATAGTTTGTTAGAGCTACTGGGCATAGAATAGCTTCTTGTAATTAAACCGTACTGTTGTACTTTAAAAGTATTTTAAACATTGTGGATAGTGCACAGACGTTTTATAATCTTAATTTTATTCCGTTTTTGAAGAAAAGGGAAACGTATTTCATTGCCCTAGTCATAAGTATTTATAGTAATTTTCTTTCCGTTATGTAATTTCTAGTTGTTACAAGACCCCGACTGGACAATCTGAAACGACAAGTCGAGTCTCTTATGCAACATCAGGTATGTGCTGCTTTTTGCTAAAACTTAGTTATGGCCATGTTGAGGAATAATTCTGCCAACGTCTAGTCCTCTCTACCAAACATATATTTACATACACATAGGTAAAATATTACATTGTATTATATTACGTTTGCTAGTAGTATGGTATAGTATAGTATAATCTAGTATAATTTAGTATAGTATAGTATAGTATAGTATAGTATAGTATAATTTAGAATAATTTAATATAGTTTAGTATAGTACAGTATAGTATAGTATAGTATAGTATAGTATAATTTAGTATAGTATAGTATAATTAATTTAGTATAGTATAATATAATATAGTATAGTATAATTTAGTATAATTTAGTATAGTATAGTATAATATGATATAATATAGTAAAGTATAAGTTGGTATAATATAGCATAGTATGGCATAGTATAGTATAATTTAGTATAATTTAGTATAGTATAGTATAGTATAGTATAGTATAGTATAGTATAGTATAGTATAATTTAGAATAATTTAATATAGTTTAGTTTAGTATAGTACAGTATAGTATAGTATAGTATAGTATGATTTAGTATAGTATAGTATAATTAATTTAGTATAGTATAATATAATATAGTATAGTATAATTTAGTATAATTTAGTATAATTTAGTATAGTATAGTATAATATGATATAATATAGTAAAGTATAAGTTGGTATAATATAGCATAGTATGGCATAGTATAGTATAATTTAGTATAATTTAGTATAGTATAGTATAGTATAGTATAGTATAGTAAAATTTAGTATAATTTAGTATGGTATAGATTCGTCTTTATCTTTTTACCTATACCATTTTTATTTGTAACTTAAAGGTTAAAACTGGCTTAGGTATAATAACGTAACCATTCATCTTTTATGTGGTTATTTTAGTGTGATTAAGGAATAATCGGAATAAGATGGGAATTTCTATTATTTTTATTTCTATTTTACAGAGAAAGCTTGAAAAGGAAATCACGGAAATGGAGAAAAAGTTTGAAAGTCGCAAAACAAAGATTGTTGAAGATCGCGAGAATTTTCTGACAGCATTAAAAAAGGTTGGTAACTTGGACAACATCAAATGCTAATAAATTGATCAAGTTCTGTTATATTAGACATTTCGTTTCACATCTCTACGATTTTCTGGTTCCCTCAATAACTATCTTGATGGAAGTATTCTTAATCATAATCCTTTATCCATGGTGATGACTTTGGCGGTACTTGAAATATCGGAAAGAAGATAAAACACAGTAATATAAAAATACAACTACATACTTTTGAAATAAATTATTTATTTCGGATTAATAAATTTCATGATGAAATCTGTTTTAGTAGTAGCCAGTACATTTACTGATGTTAAGTTGACCTTGAAGGACTGTCCAGCATATTTGGGTAATTGAGGGAGACATCTGAACCTACTGAGTGGAAAAACAGAGTTTCGAGGTCGCAGCGCGACCATTAAGAGCACTCTTTTTGAAAAAAGGACTTGTTAAAAAACATATTAAGGGAAAGTTAGTTGCGTTATACTGAATGCTTGGTGAAAATTAGAACTTTTTTTTCGGATTCAACGTCATTTTCCCCCAGTAACTGGAAGCTCAGACGATGCCCTTTCAAAGGACTTGGATTGGACAGTGGCAGTTTTTAGAGTTGTTGTTTTGCGAGGCAAAGTATCAGTAATTAAGCAATAAACTTAAAAAATAAAAACTCCAAAGATTAGACTGTCTTGATCCTTTTCCTCTTTTGTCACAACTATATTGATTTATAAAAAAACTCTCTTTAAATGCTCACAATTCATTGGGTGGTGCGCGATCAAAATAAAAAAGTACAAATTTGAGTCATTAATTTTAGTATGTGTTTAGGGGGGCGTCAAAAGGAAACTCTTAAGTATATTTTATGCCCAGCAGCACATATTAGACGGCTATTGACTTGTCCGAACTCCACAAGGGGCAGATACACATAAATTAGAAGATCTTAATTTATTATATGGATCAGTTACTGATAGATGAGAGAGGATCCAGAAAACATGGGTTTTCAAATGGCCTGGAATCAGTACTGACTCCAATGTTATTATACTCTCGATCAATTGTCAGGGTAGTACACATACTCAAGGAACATGTTTAAAAGGTATTCCTTATCTCAGGTTTCCTACCGTAACAAAACTGTTCTGGCTGCTTCTATCAACAGTATATTGGTGGACAAAAGGAAAGCTCCGACGTCGTGTCGGACACTAAAGGAATTAATACACTGACTTTTTTGGGGACAGGGGAAAGGAAAAGAATAAACACGTGGATGAAGATGCTTACCAGTTTTTATTCTTTTTATCATCGAAAATGATCTTTCTAATTTAAACGTGGTCACTGAAAAACAGAACAGAAGTTTAATCAGAAGATGATTATTTTTAATTTTCCATGTATACTTTATCAAATTATTCGCTTCCACGTTATTCAATAATTTGTTGCTGACGCATTCAAGAATGATACTGTAAATTTTACTAAACTATGTCATCCACCAATTAATTCTGATGGTAAAACTGGGCCTGCCATTTTTTTTATTGGTACCTGAAATCTTCAGAATGTGTACCGAATAAAGTTATCTCTGGATTTTATGTCATTTGAACTACCTTTCACATTCTTTTCCCAACCTTCAGTATTTGAAATCTCCACCAAAGCTTCCATGGACGGAACTTTCAGGTCATTGAAGATATATCCAAAATCCTGCATTGGAAGGGAAATGGAAAAGATTATATTTCACAAACTAGGTGTTTTGGAATTGAATTCTTTTGAAAATAAACTGAATTGCTGAAATATATAATATATATTATATATATATAATATGGACGCAGACACTAAGGTGCAGTTAATACTATAGTAGGATAAGCACAGTAAGTTTAACCAAAGAAGGAAAATACGAAGGGTTGAAGAGCTCTGGTTAAAAAATTGAGGCAGATATTATAATTTCAGGCAACTGATTACTCTTTACCTTGTGCTACTAACATGGTGTGGTATGAATGGAACTAATGCATATCCTGTCAAGATTGTAAAGGGATATTAGAACTTACTAGGTAAAGTTGCTCAATATTGCTTAAATTCAATGTACAAAAGATAAATCACACATCATCACTTTTCTATTTATTTTGTTAAAAATTAATTTATTTTGCTGTTAGGCAGAGTGACATAAGGTCCCGATGTAAAGACAATGTAATATACCATTATATTAAAAATTGTTATATATTATATATTATTATATATTCTAGTGAACTGATAAAATTTAACAGGACAGATGTTGTAATCAAACATAAATTTGAAGGGAGTTGTGAACTGTAAAGAAGTTTATATTACTGTCAAATATGAAGACCTCAAATGTGTAGGTTGTCAGAGATGAGACAGGCAGCTTCTACAGTATTTTGTAGATGGTTGATTAGGAAAGAAAATTTTTATACGAGTTTTTTTCAACAGATATTTCTTTTGAAATGTATTGCCTGACCTTAACTGGTCAGATATACTGACTTTTAAAAAAGTGATACCTTTTATGGTTTTGTTTACTTGTTCAACGTAATATCTTCAAGAACCGTTGCTGCATCGTCCTGAAGTTGACAAGAAACAAACAATGTCGGACAGCCATTTCCTTAAATGGCTTTATGTTAATTTTAATTGATAATCCATGCACGTAATGCTATTTATATTTCATTTGAAAGCTCTTTGTGCAAAAATGTACCTCATTTTATAAATTTGACTTCCTTTAATAGTTTTATACACCCCCTGAAGAGGATGCGGAAAGCGAGAGTATGGATAGTTCAAAAGACAGCGATGGGACAGAGACATCAGAGACACCAATTGAAACTTGAAGGATGATTCAAGGTTGTATTTCACACGCATCATAACTGCCATAGGAAATAGTGAAAAGCGGTTGGTCTGTGGTTTGTTCATTGGTTGGTAATATAAACAGATTGTGATAGAGAAAGAGGACATTTCAGATCTACTGGGTTCAAAGCACTCTGTATTTTTCGAAATACCTTTTAGTGGCTAGGAATTTTAAAGATCTTTAGACACTTTCAATTTATGGAAATTCCCACTGAACAGTGTATTTCAAAAATATTTGCACAATAAGGGGTTTCTTCATTGGATTTTATGAGTAAACAGCTCTGTAGATTTTCATGATAGGTTGTGACTGGCACCGTTGCAATTATTCGTAAATTGCAGTGTACCTTAGGAAAAACAGGAAGGTTTATTTGTTTTGAAAAATACGATCAAACAAAAGAAGTAAAAGCTGGTAATTTTTCAATAAATTCAGCAAGGAAATGAATAGTAAAGAATATAAATATATTACAACAACAAACCTATAGTAAGTTCCTGGCTGCAGAACTGCCATTTCGAATACGTCACAGATGTATACATAGTGGTAGATCCTTTGGATGGCAATTTTTGGAGCAAATCGTTATACAGAATAGTTTAAAACAGTTGATTTGATTTATACCAGTGTAACCATGCAACTCATTAGTTAGGGTTTTTTTTATTGTCACTGAGTAGTGACGTTTCTTTATCTTGAAGTAAACATTTTTTGCTCCTTTATTACCCTGTAAAAATTGGGGAAAAACAGTGGGATCACATGCCATATTAGCATGTTGCAGTAGTTTATATATTTTGCTTTTCTCCGATTAGTGTAAGTGAAATTGAAACTTGTAAATACTCTTGATTATTTCTTCAATGTTGATGTAGTCTTACCAGATAAATACCAGTTACAAGAGATAAATTTAGTTTGCGTTATCAAATTGGGCTATTCTAATGCCATAATACCTTTTCTGCTGCCCCAAAACAGTACTTCTAAGGGATCAGCATGAAAAAGGGCTGGTATTTTTTTTAAATAGCAGATCATGACATTCACACATCTTTGAAGGCTGTTTGCCGCTAAATATGATAGTGTATTCAGCTGTTAGGGTTTAGACAAGTACAATGCCTTTTCTTAATTTTGGGCAGAGGCTTTTGCTAGTTTACAACGGATCTGCAGGTTGTCACTGAAACAGATAAGGGTTGCGCTGTTAGTTTTTTGAACAAATCTAAAGAGCATGCTGAAAACCATATTTTCTTCTTCACCTGTTGCTCTTGTTAATATGGTACGCCTTTCACGCTGCAGTTTTTCTTTGCTACCTTACCCCTTCCCAACTGTAGTTTTTATGGAAATATATGTCTTCCAGTCCCGCTCCCTTCCATTTTCTCTGTGATAGAATTGGCCCTTATAAGCTATACAGAATGACGTGTTTGAATAGAATAGTCCCACAGAGTTAGGAATGTTTCTAATGTGGATTTTATAGGAGAATCTACGACTCGATTGTGGACAAACTCTACCATGCCTCAGTTTATTGCCCTTTAGCAGATATTAGAAGAGCATTCTGCGTCATGGGTATTCGTTTGTGAAGAACCTGTTGACCCCGTCCTTCAAAGAATTTCCGAAACCGAACCTAAATAGATATACGTTTTTTAGATTGTTTTTTGTTTTTGTTGGGTTTTTTTAGTTATAACGTCATTTTCCCCCAGAAATTGGGGCTCAGACGGTGCCCTTTAGAGGGACTTTGATTTGGCAGTGAGGAATTTCTTGGCCGGATGCCCTTCCCATCGCCAACCATTGGTATTTTTTTTCTTTGCAAAGTTCCAAATTCTCCTCGACAGCTTGGGGAATCGAACCCGGAACTCTTGGTTACTATGCAGTTGCACTAACCATTAAGCCACGGCTCCTCTAAATAGATATACGTTACCACAGTAAATTATGAAAAAGGATCCATACAGATCTATGCATATGACTGATAAAACACACCTTCGCAAAGATACATTTCCCTTGCTTTTCTAGTCATATAGTCTTACGAAACTAAGAGACACTGCAGGCAGGCAGGATACGCCCCAACTAGATCAAATGATTAGAGATGAAACATTTGTATTTCTAATTGTCTATTATGATCTGTAGTGGCACTGCTGTTTCGCCACTTGTCTCATCAAACCAAAACTTACTTAATGCAAGATACACTTATTCAGTTCACCTTGCCAAACCAAAAAGTCCCATGCAATTTGTATTTTCCAAAAGTAGAAAATCTGCTCGAGTTTAATGTTTTCGACAGATGAAAGAAAAGATTGGGCCGGGGTCCTGAGATCAGGGCTACGAGAGGCTTTCGTAAAGACGTAGAAGGGGTTAGGAATATTGCCCTGGTAAGATCTCGTTGCCATCAGGGCCAAATTGTAAAGGAGAACAGAAACAAATTCATGTTGAATATAAAAAACTTTAATTCACGTGATTGGAATGCAAGTACCAGCTTGTTTAATATTTTTAATTCCAAGGCCCATTATAATTTTCACCGTTGCTACTTTGTTACTCAAACGTTCTTCAGAATGAAACAAGGATAATACCAAGCAGTTTTAAGGAGTATACGCTCTAAAGCCGATATGCAACATATGCTCTGGTACTACAAAAATTTGCAATTCATCATCTCAATGAACTGGAATCGAGGCGGTATGCTTCCGACTACACAAATCGTTTAAGCTGCCGTGATAAACAGCATTCGCAGCAGGTCTTCTTTCAGAAACTGGAATCCAGAAGGACTGTAATACCACAAATTTGTCTGTAGATAATACAAGACACTTTTCTGACGTGGCGACGAGAAACAAAATACAGCATGGTTGGTAGAAGTTTGGGATTAAGGGGACTCAGATAATTGCTTCGCCGCAAATTTATTCTGTGAAAAATTAAAACAATACTTTTATAGATTGAAATGTAGTGCTCACTGAAAATTAATACAAGAAAATGTCACCTTTGATCGAAGAAACTGAGAAATTCTTAAAAAAGAGTTTTGTTGGGTGTTTTCGTATGTCCAGTCACCGTTCCTCACTACATTCTGATTGCCGGGCAGTCAACGTTTCTATGTTCATGTTCGTAAAATATCAACTAGAATAAATATAAGACTGTTGTTGGTATTCCCGACGGTCTACCCCTGAAATTAAACCTTAACCACGGTATAAGTACTTCTTCCTTTGACACGTCGATCCTACCAAGACGGAAAATTCTCAGGCGACTTCGGGGCTCCAGTACAACAACAAAATGACCCAAATGACAACTGGCCCAACCGTTTTTTAACAGGAACCGAATTGCTCGTTGTCACCTGTAAATTCTGAATTACTGATTACTGCGTTACCTCTGGCAAACAATTTTTGTTCACTGACCAAAGTAAACCACTTACGTTCATCTATGTTGTGCCTTAAGCTGGTATTTTTATTATGATTATTATTATTATCATTTTATTATTATTATTATTATTATTATTATTATCATTATTATTGTCATCATCATTATTACACTATAAAATAAATAACACAGCATGATAATACCTGGTTTGTCTTTCTACCATCGACCTAGTTCCTCTAGGTTGGGATGGATAGCACCTTTCTTATGGTGTTGGCCGAACCCAATAGTGCCGTCTGCTGAATCAGTCCAAATTTCTTCGTGTCAACTCAAAGTAGAGCAATCAATTCCTTAATTCTGTACTTGGCTCCTAGAGCTCTAATCACTATGGGGATCACTTTGCTAGATGTCTTCCACATGCGGGTTAGCTCAAGTGCCAGATCCTGGAATTTCTCAATCTTCTCAAATTCTTTCTCTTTGACACGAACATCCCCATGGACTGCGATGTCTGTGATTGTCGTTTCCGAGTTCATCTTGTCAACCACCACAATATCGGGTCTCCGAGCTTCGATGTCAGTGTGAATGTTGAAATCCCACAATATTTTGACTTTATCATTCTCTAACATTGGCTCAGCTCGGTGGTCAAACCAGTTATTTGCTCCTCTGGAATCCATGGAGTTCACACAGTTCCCAATGGATGATCGAAGCAACACAGTCATGTCTCTTCTTATNGTCTTCCACATGCGGGTTAGCTCAATTGCCAGATCCTGGAATTTCTCAATCTACTCAAATTCTTTCTCTTTGACACGAACATCCCCATGGACTGCGATGTCTGTGATTGTCGTTTCCGAGTTCATCTTGTCAACCACCACAATATCGGGTCTCCGAGCTTCGATGTCAGTGTGAATGTTGAAATCCCACAATATTTTGACTTTATCATTCTCTAACATTGGCTCAGCTCGGTGGTCAAACCAGTTATTTGCTCCTCTGGAATCCATGGAGTTCACACAGTTCCCAATGGATGATCGAAGCAACACAGTCATGTCTCTTCTTATATTGACCCTGTGCCAGCTTCTCATATTCACCTAGTATGTGCATCACCGTTTCCTCCCTTGTACCACACATCCGACAAATCTTACTTCTCTGTTCTTTCATTATCTTCACTTTATAATTCCTCGTTGGGAGTGACTGATCTTGAGCGGCTAGCAGTAGTTCTTCGGTTTCTTTTTTCAACCAATTCTAAGAAAATGTTTCATTTTCCTGTACTTTCTTGGGGTACCATGCAGTTTGTGACCCTGTTCATATATGAGCTTCGTAACATCCGTCTATAAATCTACATTTCAACAACGTCTATGTTACGTTTTGTTTCGGCAGTAATGGTCCATGACTCACATCCGTACAACAGGGTTGACCACACGTAACACTTCAAAAGGCAAACGTTAAGATCGATGGAAAGTTTGCGATCTCTTAAAATCGGTTTCAATTCCTCAAATACGTTATCAGCCAGAATAATGCATCGGCGTATTTCAGGCTTACAACGACCATTGTGTATAAGAAAAGAACCAAGGTAGTTGAATGACGAGGCCTGTACTATTGTCGTCTTTTGTTTAAGATGACATCGGTTCAGGGTCAACTTTTGAGACAACCATACACTTTGTTTTCTTGTTATTGGCTGTAAGACCATATTGTCCACTTTAAGTGACGACCACGTCAAAAAGCCTTTGTAGTCCCTCTTTCGATGTTGCTAATAGGATCGTATCATCTGCGTAACGAAGGTTGTTAACGCGTACGCCATTAACTGCGATGCCTTCTTCGATGTCTGTTAATGCATGAAGTATTATTTATTATACAGGTTGAACAGATCAGGAGATCAAACACATCCTTGTCGAACACCAGGTTTTATGGGAAATGATTTAGTAATTCCATCTGGAAGTCTAATAACTGTTGATGGTACAGATTGCGTAGTAGACGAAGATCCTTGTCATCTATGTTGATCTGCTCCAATATTTCGCCATGTCTTGCCATGTCTCACGCGATCGAATGCTTTTTGATAATCGATGAAAGCCACGTAAACGTTCTGCTGGAATTCTATTGATCATTCAGGTATCATTCTCAATGTAAATATCGCATTTCTTGTCCCACGATCTTTCATGAAACCGTATTGGTAGGATGGAATTTCAGGAAGTAGTTGGCGTTTTATTCGACGAAATACAATCTTCTGGAGGACTTTGAGAACGTGGCACATGAGACAAATTGTTCTGTGGTTACCGCAATCCAGTGTACTCGGAATTTTAGGAAGGGCAATAAAGATTGAAAGGGTCATTTCGTCTGGGAAGACCCCTTCCTCGTATACTTTTGAATTTAGTTCCCAAACAAGCTGGATTCCTTCTTCATCAAGGGCAAGAAGCACCTCGACACAAATATCATCTGGCCCGGGTGCTTTTCCAGGTTTCATGTTAATAAGAGCCCATTCTACTTCTTCTTTCAAGATTGCTGGCCACGTTACCACGTAATCAGTGACGACTTCAGGGTGTTCGTTATCATGGAAAAGATCTTGAACAAACTCCATCCGTCTCGTTGCAACTTTTTCTTTGTCAAAAAGAATAGTTCCATCATTAGCTTTGATGCACTTTTTTGCAGGCATATACCTTTTTCCTGTTATCTTTTTATACATCTCTGGGTTGGAAGAATGACGAAGTTCTTCAATCTCCTTACATTTTCCTTCCAGCCAGCTTTCTTTAGATTTAATACATTTTTTGCGGATTTCTCTATGAATTGTATCATATTGCTCCGGGTTGTTTTTCATATGTCTTGGTTTGTTCATAAGGTCCTTTATCTCTTCGATCAACCACAGGGAAGATCGAGCCTTAGCTTCTTCTTTGGGTATGGATTTCTCGGCAGCTTTTTGAATGGTCTTGGTAAAAGCTTCCCAGTGAGATTCAATTTGTGGTGTCATTGTTGGCATATTATTAATTACCTATTGCTTAAACTTTCTCTTGAGCTCTGTCTCTCCTTGGATCACCTTCAATGCGAATGTTTTCCTTTGTATCGGCTTGGACACACGTTTTAAAGACAACTTGAAGTCCGCGATAACTGGATTGTGATCAGAAGTAATGTCCACACCTGGGTAGGCACGTGAGTTTTTCACTGCGTTTCTTCTTTCTCACCAGGCTGCATCCAAGTGTATCGCCGCCACTTATGGTGCTTGAACCAAGTATTCGTAATGATCATTCCATTTTCGATGCACTAGTCAATTAGTCGGTCTCCTCTTTCGTTCCTCTCAGCAAGACCAAATGGCCCCACTATTTTTCCTTCTCATTCGGATCCCATATTGGCATTCCTATCTCTCAATATAACTGGTTTCTTGTGACTTACAGCACTTCATGGTCTCGTCAAGGGAATCGTAGAAGTCTTCAATCACGTCGTCATTTGCCTCCGCCGTTAGTGCGTACATGACGATCAAATTAACGTTGAAAGAGCTACTTCTTAACTTCACGAGCAGAATGCGGTCTGACTTTGGCCAGAAGGAAAGTACTGATTTGCTAAGATCCCTGTCCAACACCAGTCCAAAGCCATGTTGGTGTTCGATGCCACCCGAGTAGAAAATACGCTTGTTTTGTTTTGTGAATTCGCCTGCACCAGGCCATCTGACTTCGCAAAGTGCAGGCCTTCTGACGTCGCAAAGACCTAATTCCTGAATTCTCATCCTTTCAATTTCAACTAAAACGTTGTCAAGCTTTCCGGTTTGATAAAGAGTTCTTTTGTTCCATGTACCAATTCTAGATGTCTTTCCTCGAAGCCATTTGGCTGTTATGGTTCCTTGATAGTATCACATTGCTGTTAATGTTGTTGTTGTTCCCGCAGTCCTTGGGTGACAATCTGGGGTGCCCTGCGTAGGCAGCACCACCATACCCTGCGCGGAACAGGAGCTGCGAAGGCTACTACAAGTCCCTTTTACGCCGTTCATCTTATTCTTCTTTGCTTGAATTTTCATAGGTTTACTGGGCGGATTACTGGAGTAGATACGGGCAAATTCTTTTCTCCAGACCATTTGACCCATAGTTGGGTTCAAAACAGTACTTGCTGCCAAATGTTGGCAGACGCAGAGGTGCTGTTACTACGGTGCCGCTTGATGTCAGAATAGACGCAAACTTAGATTTAGGAGGCTAAGGAAGTACTCGACACCAGCCTCCTATGATTTCTCTCCCAGACCGTGGTGGGGAGGAGTTGTCTTACTTCTTCTCAGGCTGTTACCAGAAGGTACTGCCCCACTACCAAAGACTGAAAAGTATATTGACAGCATTTCTGTCTTTCATTTTTCCTGGTTATATTAATCTTTTTGATTGCGATTTTCTGTCTTGAAAAATTGACTCACATGATTCCCTACTTTAGTTCTTGGTGGCTACTTCAGCAGTCGTATCGTTGACTAACATACTCCATGTTTGACACAGGTGGTTTGAAATAATATTTGAGGTTTCTTCGTTGCCTATAAGAAGCATTAAGGGGAAATGACAATCATCACATTTGCACTTTGAGAAGGAAAATGGACTTTTCCATTAAAATTCTGACGGTTTCGTTTAACACTAACAAGGCTTTGATGAAGTAAACTGCTCTTAGTTTATAGAAGCGTTGTTTGGAGGTCTGCTAGATTGCAGACAAAGAATAATGATTAATAATATAACGAATAGTAATAATAATGATCATGATTATCATTATGATGTGATGAAATTTTGCTTTAGGACGTCGCCATGCATCATGTATCGGATAGTTTCATGATATATATTGAACGATATTATTGAAGGATTATGAACTAACATAAAAAAAAATTCGAGTTAAGAATACCAGATTTTTGACTTAATTTGTTAGGAATTTAACCAATTCCGAGTACATGTACATCGAAATAATATTGTAAACAATGCTTTTGTCTTGGCTCCTTCTGTTGTCTGAAGACTTCTTCTTTCTTGTTGTGCTATTCGAGCGGGTATTTATGCAATCCTTGAAAACATCTTTTTACATATTTAGTCGGCTGTCTACTCTATATGCTGTATATTTAAAGACGCCGTATATATGCGTATATATAAAAATGTAGGTTTGTATGTCTGTATGTCTGTATGTCTGTATGTCATGTCTGTATGTCTGTGTGTCATGTCTGTATGTCTGTGTGTCATGTTTGTGTGTCATGTCTGTAAGTCTGTATGTCATGTCTGTATGTCTGTATGTTTGTTTCTATGATTGTATTTAGGTACGTCTGTTTCCCAAGGCTGGATTGATGGTATACAGGTATCCTCATTCAAATGCAAGGATACGAAATCAGAATGTGATAATTATCGTGGTGTACTGCTCCTTCAGACTGTGGGGCAAGTTTCACCGCGGCTTCTTTTAAAGAGACTTACAACTTGAGTTTGGTGTCAATGTATATGTGTCGGTCAGTGTTACCTGAGACCCAATGTGATTCTGGTTTAGGAAGGGAAGCAACTGATACGATTTTTTCCGCAAGACAACTGCAGGGGAAATGTCTTGAGCAGAATATTTCCTATTTTTAGATGTAACCAAGACCTTTGATACGATCAATCTTGATGACCTCTTGCACGTTCTTGGTACATTTAGATGGTGCCCAACCTTCATCAACATGTTTAAAGAATTATACCGAACTATGAAAGCTCGAGTTACGTTTAATGATAAGTTATCTGAGGAGATAGCTGTAGAGCTGTAGGTGTAATCCAGTGTGGCATTCCCCCGCAATGTTGATCCTTTTGGATTTCATCTGTTTTGAATCACTGGATGAATTACAAAAGTTTAAAAAATGTTCTGGAGATGATTGGTCGTGAATCCAGAGGAAGAAAATACCATCGATAAAACAGAGCCATATATAAGGACGCTTGTCATATTCTTTAAGTAAATTTCGTTCAAAGGAATTCATGAAGAGATTTGCAAAGCTAATAGCCATTTATGTTCCCATAGCTGTGCCTTTCATTTCTTGAAAATATTCTTGTCCAAACTTTAGTATTGCGTTTAAGCGCGGGACACATTAATTTCTTCAGAAAGTTACTTGGAAATGGTTTACAGTTTATGGTTTTAAAGATGTACAGCAAGCATTGATACCTTCATCGTGATCAATATTTGGGTACAAAGAGACAACACCCATAGAGACAAGAATAGTAGCTGAGAGCTTGGATTGAGAATTTATCTCATTTAATCTATTCAAAAAATGACTTGTGTGACTATGTAGGAAGACGTTTTTTTAGCGACTGGTGGGAGAAAATGGTCTGTAAACTCTAAAATTCGACGGTGCAACTACAGTAGCTACTGCATAAAGGATGGAGAGGGGGAAGAAGTTGTAACTTATGTGTATTTTAGGAAGGCTGTAGATACAAGGCCTGCGGCGTGATCCTTCCTTCATTTTAATCTGTTCAATGTTATTAATTACTTGTGCTGACTGTATTTTGTGAAGAACAGAGTCAATTGCTCTCCTGTATTCACTATTAGGGTCTGACTTCACTTCTCTATAAGTTGATTTATCTTTCAATGTTTCCAAGCATCCAGATTAGTATTCTGCTTTATCTAAAATAACCAAGGGCCTTCCTTTATCACCTCGTTCGATAAAGATTGTTTTATAGCTCTTAATCTTTCTTGTTTTGAACTTTTTATAACAAAAGCTACTAAGTGACCCCCAAAATATAGTTGATTAAGTCAGATTTAAATTGGAAATTTACACAGTTATTGTAAAAACAACCAATAAATATTACTTTGACAACTTAGTCAGATGTCCCGGGAGGCGCCGGGGACCTCTACCAGTCATAGATAATCCTGAGTAGCAAAGCTCGTCGGAAATTCTGACTATTGGCTTCTCGCAGATGTAAGAATTCAGTGTTCTATGGGCTAGGCTGAGTTGTGTGCAACAAGGGTAGACTTTTATCACTTACAGTCGTTCACAATGCTAATTTATTAAAAGGATTCATAGAAAAGTGTCGAAGTCATGCTTTTAAAAAGGATTTTGTTTAAAAGAAACGCCCTGGGTCAGTTGGCAGAGCATATGACCATGATAGCCATTTGCTCAGTTTCAAATCCAGTTCTGTCCACTCATGTTGTTACTTTTCTGCAATTCCTTTTCTACAATTTTTTACTTTTCTAAAATACTACAGAATAATATTCTCCCTGAAATACAGCATAAAACTAAACCAAAAAATTTTAAATGTGGTGTTCACCTTCTAAATCATAAGGTCACAAGTACATTGTGGTCAAGTCGAAAAACTGAACTTTGTCTGCTTCTTAGAAAACTGGCGTTATGTGATTCAATATATGATGAAAGAATCTAGAATCGAAGTCGATGGGTAAAGCTAAGTGAATTAAATGCCAGGCGTGCTTCATTTTGACTTAGTGCAAACAAATAGAAGCAAACATTGTTTTCGTGGCAACAAAGGTGACCAAGATAAAAAATGAGTTAAAAAGTAATCTAAAAGTAGCACTATGTTAAAGACCAAAGTAACAGAGACGTATGAATAGAAGAGGGTATGTACAAGAGAAAAACTGAAAAAGAGGCCTGGGTTTACTGATTTCTCTCTATTAACCACCACCAACAACAACAACAACAAAAGCCAACAAAAAGCACAGGAGGACAGAATTTGAAAGAGGCAGACAAGAAAAATAAAGAGAGCGAATTCAGACAAGAAACAAGGAGCAGAAGAAAACCAATTAGAAAACCAACTGAGACGGAATAGTTTTAAAATATTTATTTTTTATCCAGTTTGATAGAAACATTCTTTTCACTTTCCTATATTTTTTCCATTGTTTACTTGTTCCCTGAATTTTAATTCCACCCCACCTACCCCATTTATTTATTTTATCCTCAAGGGGATATCGCGACAATAAAACCTGTGTCTTTGTTGGCTGCATTTAACCTTACATCATAACTTTTTTTTAAGATCTTACAAAATATATTGCTAAATAAAAACGTTATACGTGTTTCCGATGACTTTTAAGGCAAGTTGTTTATTGATAGAGAACTGATGAAGTGTGCGCATCTCATTGAGCCAATACGCTTGATTACAGAGAATCAATCAGAGACTGAATTACCATCCGTCAAAGTACTAACCTTGCAAACTATGCTATAAAATAAGAATCCAGACCAAAAGATCCGTAATAGAAATACCACACTGCATTATCTGTTTTTGAGGTCATTTACTATGCATCGTTGATTCTAGTACCTGACAGCAAATGTTTCACTTGAGTGACGGAAAAGAACTCTTAATCCAATCAGACATTCACGAGAACTAACTTTAAAGTACGAGAGTTGATGAGGGGCGTCGTTTTCTATTCAAAGATAGCCATTGAAGGATTTCTAATGGATTATTACCTATTATATAATAATCTCGTAATTGTGTTGTTGTAAAGTTTGTTTTAGGTGTTTGCTGGTCTTCTTGATATAGGGTAGACATTCATTTGAAACGCTCCCTTTCTTTTGTATTTTTTATCTCAAATATTTATACAGGATAACTATTCAAACAAAATATAAATGCTGTTTTCAATATGTGGATTTCATGTTTTACTATTACAAATAGAATGGCGTACGGAAGCTCCATGTTGGAATCTGTATTTGGACGGTCACAAAACACCAACATTAGTTGCTTAGAGACAGATAACGGTGTAGGCTTGTAGTAGAGATATCACAATGACGGATTTCATTATATTTTGTTGGTTTGTGCTTTTTTCAGGATGTACAAAAGAAGGGTATAAACCTTTGGCAACAACATGTCTGTAAAGGAAACGGTTGTAAGGGAGTGGTCCTGAGGCAGCCACTCACTGTACGGTTGTACCCCTCACCAACTCTCAGTTTGAATCTACCACAGCGCCCACTTGAAGACCAGATGTATTTATAAGAACGCAGAATTACCAAACAAAACCTTGGTGTTACGGTCACTGGAAATTTTATGGTCATTTACTTCTGCATTATCCATTTTCAGCTGAAGCTGTTAGAAAATGTAAAGCATATAGTTCACATAGTACCAGTGTTTTACTACACAAAATTAACACGCAGGTGTAAACAGCTTTTGATAGAAACTAAGAAAAACAGGACATAAAAAAGAACTGGTAATGTTTTCGGTGCTTTTTGTAACAAATATCTAAAAACACATGATTAAATCTAAACAAAAAAAATGCTCGATCACCGCTTAGGTCGGACGTCCATGGTGGATGTGAAGTAAGTTCTTGTTTAGCAAATAAAATCTTAAACGAAAAATAATGCAAAACAGAGGATGAAACCTTTTCAATATTTAAATACACGATAACACAACTTTAATGAAAAAATAGCATAATAATATGACTTAACTTTCAAGTTTTACTTTTGGAAATATTATTTGCTATATATATATATATATATATATACTCAANCCACCACAACTGGTACGAGCACCATCCAGAACCAGTCATGGAATCAGAGAATGTCACCATCTTGTGGATTTCCCTGTGTATACAGACCGCACTATTCAGGCAAATCGACCTGACATCATCATTAAGGATAAAAAGAACAAACTGTGTACACTAATTGATATGAGTGTCCCCTCTGACAATAATATCGCAGTTAAGGAGTTTGACAAGTTAAGCAACTATAAAGACCTGGAAATTGAACTTAAAAGCCGCGACTGTGCCTGTCATAGTCGGGGCACTTGGAATGATCAAGAAGGGAAATGAAAAATACATCTCGAAAGTACAAGGTAAACATGAGCTCCAAGAAATTCAGAAAATCGTCCTTACTAGCACGGCTCATATTCTCCGTAAATTTCTCTCAATTTGAATTTTATCTCCATTAAACTATTCTCATTCTTTTTAAAAGCTTTACCCACCTTAGTTCACCGGGGTGACTCGGTGGATAATTGTTTATATTGCAAATCAAAAGAAAATCTTATATAATAATAATAATAATAATAATATCATCCACGTGGACACGAAATAGCAAGTTAGCAACTGGCGCGGTATATCCAGCCCCTTGGCAGTAAGGTTAAAATGCACTCTATGCCAAATGAAAACAAGAAACAAATCATACCGCCTCGTCCGTCGCGCGGGTCAACAAGGGACGAATCCCTTAGGGAGAAACCAGCCTGAGGTCGAAAAATAAACTACTCGGTTGAACTCTTCCTCCAAACGTAATCTGCATGGTCACCAGGACTGGACAGCTCTCAACCATGGCCCTGAAGGATCACCATCTAGAAAAAAATTAAAAAAAAAATAAAAAATAGTGGACTAAGGAAGAGTATTCGGAAATTTTATACTGTTTCTACTATGTGCTCGAAAAACCTGTAATTAATATTACTGAAGACACAAATATTAAATGGTATACACGCAACAGTGAAAGTGATAAATATGATAATCTTGACGCAAATAAACTAGCTAATGTAAGGAGATACATCATCCGCGAAAAGAAATTGACCGACATTGAAATTGTGCTAATCAAAGAGAAGGTACTCAGTGACACACTCGAAACTGTTAATGATGTGTCAGTTGACGAAGGCGCATCTTCTTGTGAGGTTACGGATAATTATAATGAATAAGGTGGGAGAGGAGATGTAGAGATGGGAGAGAATAGGGATAGGGAGAACAATATAGCAAATACGGAACGACTTGAAAATGATTTTAACCCTGAAGAACTGTTATTGATGAGAACAGATATCCTTGAACAACTATCTATTGTCAAACAAACTGAAATGAAGGACAGAACCTCTGATGAAAATTCGACACACACACAAATTTACAAATATACTCAATCTAGGAAACATACCACTGAATCAATTATGCAAAGAAATCAACCAAGACATGACAGAATTAAACCATCTCATATATGCAACAGCAAAGGCACTTGAAACTAAATGTGGTGTTAAGTTGAAAAGTAAAAGAAACAATAAAAGAAAAGCTACTGAGCCTAAGTGGCAAGGAAAAATTGATAAAGAAATAGAGATTTTTGAAAAGAAATTTCGTTACTAGAAGAACTGCAAAACAAATTAAGAAATAAGATCTGGAAAAGGTAGAAGAGTAATAAGAAAGTACAAAATAGAGAGAAAAAAACAAATACCCGCAGTTAAAGAGGAATTGAAACAAAAACTCCAAGTAAAGGCCTTGAGATTGCGTAGGTTTAATAAGAGAAATAAATTTTACAGGCAAAATAAGGTCTTCGAAACTGATGCAAAAAAGTTTTACCGTGAAGTCGGAAAGACAACGATTACAGTGGATGAAATACCTTTAGAGAAGCAGGTTTGGGAATTTTAGACCAAAATTTGAGGCAATGAAAAGGAGCATAATGAAAATTCTGAGTGGGTTAAAAATCTTGAAAATGATGCTCAAAACATCCAGGAGCAGCAATGGGACAATAGTACTGCTGAACAAATAAAAAAGACACTGAAAAAGTCACAAAAATGGAAGTTTCCAGGAATAGATCGAGTTCCCAACTTCTGGCTTGATTCTTTAAATTCCATTCATTCGAAATTGGCTTTGAATTTCAATAAACTGATGACCGAACCAGAGTTAGCACCCAAATGGTTTTGCTCGGGTACCACCTATTTGCTCGCAAAGACTAATGACACTGAAAATCCGAAAAAATATCGCCCTATTACGTGCTTGTCAACATCATATAAACTCCTAACTTCAATCCTGTTAGAAAGTACATTACATACTTACAGGACAACAACATCTTCCCTATCGAGAAAAAGGTTGCAAAAAAGGATCCTACGGCTATAAAGACCAATTGGTTATAAATAAGATGATATTAGAAAACGCGAAATCGAAACACAAAAATTTAAGCATTGTCTGGATAGATTATAAAAAAGCCTTTGGCAGCATTTCTCACTCTTGGATTGTGCGATGTCTAGAACTATTTAAAGTGTTTCCTACTCCAATTGACTTTTTAAAAACCTCTATGAAATTATGGACAACAGATCTTCTTCTTTCGCACTGGAACGGTATTTTGTCATCTCCTGGTATGCAAATTAAACGTGGAATTTTTCAAGGAGACTCGTTCTCTTCTTTGCTCTTCTGTATGGTACTCATGCCCTTATCTAAACTCTTAAATGAAACCGGATATTGATATAAAATCAACAATAAGAAAGTGGATCACCTCTTCTACATGGATGACCTGAAGCTTTATGCTAGTAATGATGGAGAACTTGAAGGGCTACTTAAAACAGTAAAGGCATTTAGTGATGACATCGGGATGGAGTTTGGATTAGACAAGTGCGCCAAAGCAACATTTAAACGGGGAAAGTTGACGAACTCAGATAATGTAGTGCTTAATAACGTTGACGTAATTAAAGAACTAGATCAAGAAGGAACTTACAAATACTTGGGTGTTAATGAAGGGGATGGCATACGACACGCGAAAATGAAAGAAAAAATCAGAAAAGAATGCATTCGCAGAGTCAGGTCTGGTATGAAGACAGAGTTGAATTCAAAAAATCGAATCACAGCTATTAATACACTTGCGACGCCGGTGGTTAGTTATAGTTTCAATATCATCAACTGGAACTTGAGTGAAATTATGAAACTAGATACAAAAATTAGAAAGTAATTTACCTGCCATGAAATGCACCACCCAAAATCTTACAAAGACCAATTGTATGTACCCAGAAATAAAGGAGGAAGAGGTTTGATTCAACTCTAATTATCTTACAAAACCAGCACAGTTGGATTCGCTCAGTATTTAGACAACACAAATGATTGAATGCTGCAATTGGTCAATCTCCATGAAAATTCCAAAAAACTTCATTCTGTTATTAGAGAATCAGACAAATGTTATCGCGAACTAAATCTCGAAATGCAGGAAAACAATGACTTAACCCCAACTGAAATTGCACGAAAGAAAAAGAAATTGGCTAAAAATATTGGATTAAAACAGCTTGAATCCCGGTGGCAAGAAAAGCCCCTCCACGGATAGTTTGTAGTTCGAGCTAAACATGCTGATGTTGATGAACTCGCAACCTATCAGTGGCTCAGAAGCTCCTGACTGAAGGGGGAAACTGAAGGCTTTATCCTTGCTGCCCAAGATCAGAGCTTGCTCACCCGAAATTATCAGGCAAACGTTCTGCACAACGAAGCGGACGAAAAATGTAGGTTTTGCGAGAAGAAAACTGAGACCATTGATCACCTTGTCTCCGGTTGCTCGATATTAACACCAGGAGAGTACAAAAGCCGCCACGACGGGGTTGGACAATACCTCCATTGGAATATCTGCAAACACGTCTCTGTAGAGACCAAAAGTAATTGGTAGGAGCACCACCCAGAACCAGTCACTGAGGGGCAAGATTTCACCACCTTGTGGGATTTCGCTATCCACACAGATCGCACAATACAGGCTAACCGTCCTGATATTGTCATCAAAGACAAGAAAAACAACACCTGCCTTCTTATTGATATGACTCTGTTATCTGATAGAAATGTGTCTGCAAAAGTGTCTGAAAAGCATGCAAAATACAAGGACTTAAAGATCGAAATCGAAAAGATGTGGCATCTGAAAACTAAGACTATCCCGGTTGTAGTTGGTGCCTTGGGCCTGATAAAGAAAGGTACTAGCCAATATATCGAGAGAATACCAGGAGATCCTTCACTGGAAGAAATCCAAAAAATAGTATTAAATTGCACTGCTCACATACTAAGAAGGGCACTTAGTATCTGAATTTGCACCTTGCTTTACCTAAAAAAACAGAACTTTCGATTTCTTTCATCCTAGGTCACTGGTTGTGACCCGGTCAGTAGAGAGGAGCCACAAGATACTGCATCACTTTTTTTTGAGGTGCCATGAAAACGAGGCTAGTACCTAAAGCGAGGCTTTTTGAGGAGCCACAAGATACTGCATCACTTATTTTGAGGTGCCATGAAACCGAGGCTAGTACCTAAAGCGAGGCTTTTTGAGGAGCCATAAGATACTGCGTCACTTTTTTGAGGAGCTCAGCTAGCCCTCTGATTGGTTAATAGAACAATGGGGTAAGTAGAACAATGGGTTTTGAGGGACGGTTCCCAGTCCTCTGGACCGCGTTGAGACAACAATGGGGCAAGTAGAATGGGTTTCAGTTTGTCATATAAACAAAATATAAATAATTAATGAGGAAAACGAAAAGGCAGTCTATGATTTACACGATGCATAAATGAGTAATGGTCTTTATATATATAAATAAATATAAAAACAAAATATAAATAATAAATGAGGAGAATATGCAGAGTCTATGATTTGCACAATGTATAAATGAGTAATGGTAAAACACCCGCGTTCATAANAATAGAACAATGGGGTAAGTAGAACAATGGGTTTTGAGGGACGGTTCCCAGTCCTCTGGACCGCGTTGAGACAACAATGGGGCAAGTAGAATGGGTTTCAGTTTGTCATATAAACAAAATATAAATAATTAATGAGGAAAACGAAAAGGCAGTCTATGATTTACACGATGCATAAATGAGTAATGGTCTTTATATATATAAATAAATATAAAAACAAAATATAAATAATAAATGAGGAGAATATGCAGAGTCTATGATTTGCACAATGTATAAATGAGTAATGGTAAAACACCCGCGTTCATAATTTAGCTTAGCCCAGTATTTTTGTTGTGATTGTAACTAACTTTCATTGTAACTCATTGAAGCCTAGTGCCTAGATAGACCAACCCTAGTTTTTTCTATGTTTCTGAAACTCGCCTCTGTAAAGCAGGTGGTTATATAAACAAAATATAAATAATAAATTAGGAAAACGAAAAGACAGTCACCTATATAAACAATACAGAGTCTATGATTGCAAGACGTATAAACGAGCAATACTAATGCGCCTACTTCAATAAAGGTATAAACTCTGCTTAAAAACAGGTAGAAAAAAGCGACGAACAAGACGCAGAATGAACTATGAACAAAAGAATAGGCATGAAGGCTACTTCAAATTGTGTTATTATTATTATATCACTATATACAACGAAGACTATATACAACGTAGAAAAAAAGAAAGTGTCCACTTAAACTATATACAACGAGAGGATGACTATTTTACAATGGGGAAGAGATACGGTGGTGACCATGGGGGAGTAAATTAATACCGTCTGGTAATATATAACGTTTATCATCGTAACATGAAAGTGATGTTTTGAAGATATTGTGGGTGTGGAGATTGTGGTAGGAAGATTGAATCCGGTTCATCCCATGTTTAAACTGCTGTTTATCTAACAGACAGGTTTTATAGTTAACATGGGAGATTTCTTTTTTCACCACCTGGTTCTTCACCCCCTTGGCCGTTTTCTTTTCTTTGCCTGCAAATTTAAGTGAGTACATCTTGGGTCGTAAGCCTACAAACTCTTCCATAGGGGTGCTAGCAAGTTCGTCATTGAATTTTCCGATCACCTTTTTATTTTCATCTGAATGGAGTGGGTGGTCGGTTGGGTAATCGGAAAAGTCGAAGAGGGGATGGTCTAGGTGCATGTCAGTATAGAGATCGGGGGTTGTGATTGAATAACATAAAGAGTCCATGTCCCTGAAGAGAAGAGTGCTGGCTGGTCCTGGGTATTTTTGTTTGACGTAGCCATAGTGAAAGTCATACATTAGAGTCTTGGAAATGTCAAGGATAGCAAGACCAAGGTAGATGGGTCGATTAAGGAGCACCGAGGTTTTATGAGAATTCACAGCTACAAGAGAGTCAGTGAAAAGTTTGAATGATTTAAAGGAAGGTTTTTGTGCTACGAATTTCATGCGAGTTGGGTTAGCGATGAGCTCAATATTTTTATGATGGCGAAGGTTTTCCATAGATTTTCCAAAGATATCGTTGTTCAATAACTTAAAAAAATCCTTTTCAAAAGTGTTCCGAGCTTGAGATCGCATGGTCGTGTTAAAATCGATATAGGGTTGGAGCCAAGCGGATTGTTCAAAGGAGAGAATGCGGTGAACTTTTTTAAGAACCATCCCATAGCGAAGATAGCATTTTAAAGCTCGGTAATGTATGACGTAGTTTTTGCGAGGAAAAAGTGTTGGTGTCAACTTAGTGGAAGGTGCTCCTTTAAGGTTCATGGTATTGCGTAGTTCTTGCTGGTAAGGTGAAAGGAGATCTTCAGTGATGGTAAAGGACTCAGGTGCTAGTGGATAGTCACTGTGTGCGTCATGTAGGTGAGCAGGATAATTGAGATCCACCTCGAGAATATAGCCAATATCATCATTGATATCAACTTGGTTGATATCATCATTGATATCAACTTGGTTGATATCAAAATCCCTGACTTGATCTTCCCCTAACCAATCAAACCCACCAGTGGGTAGGGGCTGAGACATGGCCCAACCATAAAAGTTGTTTGCGTCCCAGTACATCAGGTAACTGGTGAGCTTGGCGGGGTCAAAGCCAGGGAGGAGAGGATTGTTGGCCTCTGCATAACGATGCGAAATCATCGAAACACCACCTCGGATACCTCTCTTAATAAAGCAGTACATGTCCGGGTCGGTAAAGAGATCGAGTTCTACGCCTGTTTTGCGAAGTGCCGCTTGCCAGGCAAGTCCAGGACTTGTGTAAGAGTGAGCCGGGTCCAAATGGTAATGGGTGAGACAAGTGGCACGGAAATTCTCAAACACATCTGCCAAAAGTAAAACATCTGTCTTGAGATAGAGATCGTGATAGTCTCCGAGAGTGTGGAGATTAAACGTAGACCAGATGTTGACAGCATGATCATGGTCAGCAGTAGAAATGGATTCTTTGGTGAGGGAACTGTAAAATTTCTTGAGTGGGGGTAGCGTGGTTTCCTGAAAACGCTCCCAACTATCCATATACTCATAAGGGTAGACACCTTTACGGAGTAAAAGGGGAAAGTGGTCTTGGGGACTCCAATGTTGAGTATGATGGAATTGATCTCGAGATAAATTACCAACAAGACTATCCAGGGAGGCTAACATCAACTGGGCTGAATCTAGGAAGCGTAACCCACCTACATCAAACGAGATATACTTCTCCGTATTGTTTGCAATGCAGGCCAACTTACCATGGCGAGGAAGATAGCCGCGTAAGATGATGTGACTATCATAGCCTCGGAGATTGTGGAGAATGACAGGGATTTTCATCCGTTTAGAGTCAATCCGGTAATTGAGATTACAATCACTGTGAGCAGCATCTCGATACTTTCCAGTAATGTGACAATGATCTAACACCTTGTCTGCGCCCAAGGGGAAGTCGCAAATATGACACTCTTCCGCAACATCATAGGAGGCTTGGTTCTCGGGTGTCATCATGACTGGTTTGATTTCCTTAAGGATTTCTCGAATCTTATTATTCTCCTCCCTAAGGGCATCCAAGAAATGGGTGGCAGCGTCAGGGCCTCGGTAGATGACAGGGGGTTGAGCGTACTCAGGATCCACAGACACTACATAGAAGCAATAGCCACAGGGCTCATGATGATGGAGTAGTGTGGTACTAGAGTTTATAGGATTGGGCACACAAGATGATACAACAGGTAAAAGACACTCAAAATCCGCGTAAATGACAAACGGATGCTTGAGCTGATTCTCGACTTTAGTAAAGGTCAAGGTGGCCTTTTCCTCCTCTGGCATTCTTGTTCGTTGCATACCATGAGGTTGGCAGAGTGGGAGATGTACATCCAATAGTTCTTGGCGGTGGAATCCGTGGAGACAGTAGTCTCAGAAGAATCGCTCTCCATAGAGGTGATGTTGTTGGGAGGATAGGAGGCGAGACATAGACGTAACCAAGCAATAGTGTTGGGTTTGATCTTTGGAATAGAAGACAAGATTTACATGGTGGAGACGCTGACGCTGAGATGTGACGTAGAGCGGAAAGACTTCCTGATTTCCCCAACCAAGAACATTGATTGAAATGTCAGGATTTTGCCTTTCAAAGCGAGGAATGTCATTGATTTTGACCGGGTAGGTTATATCAGACATGTTGAGTTCCGGTTCATACAGCTGATATTTGCTCACACGATTTGGATTCTTATCACGGTGAACAGGATGAAGGGCGGCTAGGACGGCCCATAGAAAACTTTTTTCATCCTTGTTCGCTATGTTGAGAAGAGCCTTCTTTTTACCAAGGTCTTTAGGTAGAGGGATGTAGGTGGATCCAGAGAGGGGTGCGACTTTCACAATGCCGACTTCCAATTTATTAATTTTGTTGAGGACCCAGCCAGATCCGTTATGGAGAAAGTCGTCGATAGCGTTGTTAATGTAATGGTGAGCAGCGGTAAGATCATGGTCCAGCGTATCAGTAGTGTAGGCAGCATAGGAGGGGGCACGGCAGACAACAGGTGGATCTGTAAGGATGTCCATATCCTTTCCTTGATGAAAAACAATTTCGGTAGAAACAAACCATTTGATCCCTTCTGGAGGGTGAATGTATTCACCAAGAAAAGGCGTTAGTTGTTCCATCACTTGAGCCAACAGGGGTAAAGGCTGACTACCTTTGGAGAAGATGAATTGGTAGCCTGTGACGGTACGCTGCAGTGCATCTTCGAGGAGAAAAGGTAGTGGGGTTTGACTATCTCCATCGCCCACCATAATTGAAGGAGAGATGTCCATTTCATCGTTATTGTCAATGGCAGTTGCCAAGGCGGACGTGCAGGCATAAACTTCCTCGTTTTCCTCTTCCTCTCTAATAAAGGCCGTACAACGTGCGGCAATCTCTTCTTCCTCAGTCCTAGCTTTCTTGATCAGCAGGAGATCCTCTCGGATAAGGGCTGAGGCGACTCGTTTCTGGTGGAGGGCTTTATGTCGTTCCAGATTATCCATTCGTTTAAATAGCTTATCACAACGATCACAGGGGTATGACGTGTCCTTATTGTGTGTTTTCTGATGGCGAATCAGGCTACGTCTTGCAGTGAAGGTTTCTCCACAAACATTACATATAAAACTATCCATTTTTCTTGAAGTGCTGTTGAGAAAAAATAGACAAAATACAACTTAGGGTGTGTCCACGATGCGTTTCTCACAACAACAAGTACTAAATGAACTAAGTTAAAATTGTGTGCCCGTATTTATGATAAATCTTTGTGTACTATCTCCTTATATGGTCATACGATATACCCCTCTGATTGGTTAATATTTATGTTCTATTTACTCTGAATACACAAGAGTAAGGGGTAAGCTTAAACCAGCCTGGACAAGTCAGGGCAAGTTTGGATAAGTCGACTCCGTACCCATCTATTCTTTTATCTAATTGGTTCAATATGACGTCATTGTTTAATTACTTGCATGCTTGCTGGTTAAGAATAGTTCAATAGTTAAGTATCATTAAGTATCAATAGTTAGGCTATCTCTTATCTGATTGGTTCGTTTTGTTCGCCTAATTAAACATCGTAAAACCTATAAAAGAAGAGCTTATGAGAGAGAGAGAGAGAGCACATCATTTGTAACAAAACTGGAAATGAGTAACATAATGGCAAACATTGATTTTTTCGTACTCAATGAGGAGAAGCAACGACATGTCTCTGTCAAGGTATACAGAGGAAAAGTCCTTATTCATCTAAGAGATTACAAGGAGGATCAAGGGGTGTTAAAGCCTACCTTAAAAGGTATTGCTTTATCCAAGGAGGAGTACAACATGTTTGTCGAGTTGTTGCCTAAGGTTATGCAAGTGGCTCAGCAGAATGAAGGAAAAGAAGTCAAGTTCCCTTTATCTGAATCCACCAAGCGCTACGTGACCATCACCCCGTATAAGAATAAAATCCTCATCCACGTTCGCCAGTACATGGAACGTGAAGGATGTTTGCAGCCCACCCGAACAGGGATTGCCCTCACTTATAACGAGTGTCAGCGTTTACAATCACATCTACCACTGGTAAAAGAGGCCATTAAGAAAAAGGAGGAAGAACTATCGACAATGAAACCAAAACGAGAACACAAGGAAGAAAACAATGACCCTACTGAAAACACTTGTACGGAGATCCACAAGCGAAAATGGAGTTACCCACGTCATGTCAAGCAAGAGAAAAAAAGCAGAGTAGAGGAATTGGTCATCGACGAAATTGACTGCACGAACCAGATGAACATTGATTGGAAACCACTGGTATTTATTTACGTGGCACAACTGCAAATCGAGATTCCTAAGCTGGCTCGTACCTTCTGCGATGGCTGTACCGTAGGTTATGAAAATCAACTAGGACATGAATGTCAAATGAGCCCATGGGAGGATCAAGTAAATCGCTTTTTGTTAACGGCCATGGAGCAGTTGGATTCTTACACCATTGTACAACAGTGGTTCGATCAAGTCAAAGATACAGCTTTTGCTATATCCACTGTGATGTTAGAGCAGAAAAACCGAGAACATTTGATAGATCCTATCTTTCAAACGCTTGTACGCTGGGAGCTATTAAGAGACCTTTAACCTTGTTACGTAAACACGATGGATATATTAGATTCATGCCTATTGTATTTTTGAAATACTGTATTGATTGTTGATTTAACAATAAAAGAAATATAAACAGGTATTATTGCTGTTGTCAATGTTCTTACTAGCAAAACACTTATAAATAGCGTCGGAAAGTAGGGCAGCCTCCTCATTTGGCTTACAGTGTTGATGGTGATAGGTCATCATGAGCCATCATCCATCCTTAATAGACTTATATGACACGGTGGAGAAAGCTCTCCCCACGGTTATGGTGCATTATGCACATCGCATGTGCACTTTAGGAGTAACAGTACCTGATGTTGCAGGTCCAGGGGTTCCACTCACGTCACAGCATTGGGGATCAGAGGAGCAGTTACGTTATGCTACTATCGTACACTGTTTAGCATGGATCTATGGTATCATTGATCTCGATTGGGGTCAAGCTATCAAGGAAAACCCGTCTGGGGGTATGATTGGCCCTGGTTACTCCCCTGTGATGCATCGTCTGTTTAAACGGTTTAAAATAGTGAGGATTCACGCCTGCTATCATGATGCCTTTGGGTTTATCGCCTCACACTATAAAAAGGGGCCTGGTTATAATTATGTGCTAGGGTCACATCTTTGTCGAACACTCCCCATCTTAGGTCAACTAAGTGGAATACTGTACTGGGGGTGGAAGAACGCTAAAGGACAGTTGTAGTGAGAAACATGGAAGAAGTATTACACCGCCTATTTTATACAGCTAAAGAACCAAGTAGTTTTGGTAGCACACAAAAATTATGCAAAGCAGCTAAAAAAGAACTACCAACAATTACTCTTCGGCAAGTGCAGACGAGGTTACAAAAACAATTAACGTTTAACCTTCATCGACCTCTTCGTAAAACCTTTCCCAGACGAAAAGTGAAGGTCTTTGGGATAGATCATCAATTTCAGGCAGATTTGGTGGATGTGATGTCTTTAAAACGATATAACGATGGGTACAAGTATTTGCTAACCAAGATTGACGTGTTTTCGCGTTATGCCTGGGTAGTACCTTTAAAGTCTAAAACGGGAAAGGACCTAAAACATGCCCTGGAGGGTGTGTTTAATGCTGGTCGTAAACCAAGACGACTTCAAACAGACCAAGGGAAGGAATTTTTAAATGCCACAGTACAACATTATTTACAAGATCAGAAAATAACATTCTTTAACACGTTTAGTGAATTAAAAGCCAGCATGGTGGAACGATTTGATCGTACGTTGAAAACAAAAATGTGGAAATATTTTACTGCCAATAACACACTACGCTACATAGATGTACTCCCCAGCCTCGTTTATGCTTATAACCACAGTAAACACCGTGCACTAGGAGAAAGTCCTGCTGATGTCTCCCGAGAGAATGAGACAGCCTTACGTCAACATCTCTACCCGCTCATAGAGGGTGTAAAACCCAAGCTGCATGAAGGAGATCATGTGAGAATTAGTAAATTGAGAAAAACATTTCAAAAGGGTTACTTACCAAACTGGAGTGAAGAACTTTTTGTGATTGATAAAGTCTTTCAAAGTAAACCAACGACGTATCGTCTTCACAACTTGCAAAATCAACAGTTTGATGGGATGTTCTACGAACAAGAATTGCAAAAGGTGAATGTCACTTCAGAAGATACATACAGGATAGAAAAGGTTATAAAAAGGAAAAAAGTGGGGAAGCGCCAGATGTATCTTCTCGTCAAATGGAAAGGATATCCAAACAGCTTCAATAGATGGGTAAACCAGAAGGATATTCAACGTCTATGACATCACTTTTACTATGGAACAACTACAACAATTCTACTTAACACTACCAAGCAATAGCTCCATGTCAATCTTTCCAAGCAATACACTTGCCAATTATCGAGTGAAACTACCAAGATCATTGATACTGGATGGACAGTGGGAAGTGGGCTTGGCTGAAATTAAATACCCTTTCGATTTTCACAATGTGAGACGTGGTCACAATACCATCAAATACGATAATAACCTCGACCTCTGGTTTCTTATGAAAGTACCTGAAGGATTCTATTCTACAGTGAAAGAGTTATGCGAAACACTCATAACCCGCTTCAAAAATATTCCCAACATTAGTTTCGAGTACCAGCTAGCCCCTAAACGTGTGAAAATCACATGCTCTAAAGGATCACGCCTCTTGTTAAAGGGAGATATAGCAGCTTGCCTCGGATTTAAAGATGGCACTGTCATTGACAATGCTACGGTGGAAAGTGACTTTACCCCTTCTATGCATATTCACCATCAAAGCATGTATGTGTATACAGATATTGTAAGCAATCAAATTGTGGGTGAATTTGACATTCCACTCCTTCGTGTTGTACCTATTAGGGGAAATCGTGGAGTCATGACTTGTCGCATCTATGATAAACCCTTCTACATACCAGTGCGTCTCAGGCATCTAGAATCGCTAGAATTGGCTATAAAAGACGATACAAATCAACCTATTTCATTTGCTAGTGGTAAGGTGATTGTGACACTCCACTTTAGACGGGTGAAAGCAACTCTTTACTAAATCATCATGGCATCATATCACTCATTGGAAGAATATTTTCGTTTACAAGCTCAACCATATTATCAGCAGATAGGAGGAAACATTAGGGGGTTTAAAGGCCCTCCCCTCCAGAAGGGATATGGGTTAGGAAATTTATTTAAAAGTGTTCTCAGATCAGCGACACCGCTCATGAAACGTGGATTAGCTACCTTGGGAAAAACAGCGCTGCAGACTGGTGTAGACATCTTATCAGATGTTAGCAGGGGTAAAAGCCTTAAAGCTTCTGCTAAACAACGTACCAAGAAAGCAGGGGAACAGCTAATGACTAAGGCGGCTAACCAATTGCTGGGGAAACGCCCTACCTTGGT
>RDPX01000131.1:1625280-1676101 GCA_003991215.1 Morbakka virulenta | reverse complement strand
ATATATATATATATATATATATATATTTTTTTTTTTAACTTTTCAGCTCAACAGGACAAAGTGGTAGAACAGAACTTTTATATAGCTTGTCTATATCTTATTTTGAACTTTTAATCCTGTATTCGTAATAATAATAATTCGTAATAATAATAATAATAATAATAATAATAATAATAATAATAATAAACGTCCTGGGTATGACGATAAACTGCATCCGGTTGTGGAGTTTCGACGTGGGCGAATGAGGTTACCCTTTGCCACAACTACCTCCAGGTCACCCTTGGGCAAGGTGTAGCACCTGTTAGCCTACTTCGAGGCCTTGAAATACTGGACTGACGTCCGGCAGAGTTAAGCCTGTCCACGATTCGCGATGTGTTCAAAGTACCAGATGGTAAATGGCGCGGAATACTCAGCCCCTTGGGAGTAAGGTTAAAATGCACCCCGAAATGATATGAGAACAAGAAATAAAACATACCGCATCGTCCGTCGCGCGTGTCAACAAGGGACGCGTCCCTCAGGGTGAGACCAGCCTGAGGTCGAAAAGTCCGCAACTGAGTCTAATTCTTCTCAAAATCTCAACCCACGTGGTCACCAGGACGGGATTGTTCCCAACTCTGGCCCAGTGGGCTCACGACCTAAAAGTTATCAGAAGGAAAAAAGGAAAAGATGGACCAGAGAAGAATATAAGGAAGTTTTGTATTGCTTTCATCACGCTTTGGAAAAACCTCAAAGCAACAATACCGAAGATACTTGTACCACTTGGTGTAGACGCAACAGTGAAAGTGATAAATTTGATTGATACGTTAGATGCAAATAAACTAGCGAATATAAGAAAATACATCATGCGAAGTAAGAAATTGACAGATCTGGAAATAACACAGCTTAAAGGGCAAGTAAAAATAGACAAGAGGGAATTGATTGATGATAGAATTATTGAAGGTAGACATATGAATATTGAAAACGTGGATGGTGATGAAGATTTGGCAGAAAATCAAGGTATTGAAAGAGAGGAAGTTGGCGGAATTGGAAATAATAGTGAAGAAGAGAATGATATTGCTGAAACTGTAATGCTGGTGAACAATGTCAATCAAGAAGAGTTAGCTTTAATGAAAGTGGATATCATAGAGGAATTTTCTATTGTTAAACACACAAAAATAATGGATAGGTAACCTTCAGTGAAAATAAGGCATGCCCACAAATATAAAAACTTACTGATCTTAGGAAATGAAGCATTAAAACAACTTTGCGAGGAGATAGACCCTGACATAACAGAAATAAACCAACTAATATATGCAACATCCAAAGTCCTTCAGCATAAATGTGGCATGAAAAATAACGCAAAAAGAAACAACAATAAAAGGAAACCTACCAATTCCAAGTGGCAAGTTAAGATCGAAAAAGAAATTGAAATGTTTAGAATGGAGATCTCTATACTAGACGAATTGCAGAGGGATAAAAAAAGTAAAATCTGGAAAAGGAAGGAAATTAATACGTAAATACCGCTTGGAAAATAAAGAGCAAATACCAACTATTAAGGAAGAGCTGAAACAAAAACTTCAATTAAAAGCACAAAGACTCTATCGTTTCACCAAAAGGAATAATTTCTATAGGCAAAATAAGATATTTGAAACAGATACCAAAAAGTTCTATCGAGAAATTGGAAAAACGCCTGTTCTTGTAGAGGAAATACCATCGGAGGAACGGATCACCGAATTTTGGAATACCATCTTGGGTAATGAGAAAGACAACAATGAAAATGCTGAATGGATAAGAGACCTGGAAAATAATTCTACTGACATCTCTGAACAACAATGGGATGATATAAGCGTCGATGAGTTTACCAAAGCGCTAAAAAAGTCGCATAAATGGAAATCCCTTGGAATAGACCAAGTTCCGAATTTCTGGTTAAACACTTTAAACTCTTCTCATTCTAAGCTGGCTTCGAATTTTAATAGATTGATGACGGAAACAAATTCAACACCTAAATGGTTCTATCAAGGCACTACCTATTTACTTGCAAAAACTACTGGCACTACAAATCCAAAAAACTACCGTCCCATTACCTGTTTGTCGACCTCCTATAAGATGTTGACATCTATATTATCTGAAAGAACATATACACACATGGAGGAAAATAACATTTTTCCGATAGAGCAAAAGGGCTGTAAGAAAGGTTCCTATGGCTGCAAAGATCGTCTTATTATAAATAAAATGATATTGGAAAGTGCGAAATCAAAGCATCGAAACTTGAGTACTGCATGGATCGATTATAAGAAAGCCTTTGACAGTGTACCTCGCTCGTGGATATTGCGTTGTCTTGATCTGTTTAAAGTATCCCCAACTCTTATTAATTTTCTTAAAACATCTATGAAACTATGGGAAACCAATCTTCGTCTTTCTCACTCTAATGGTGTCTTATCTTCACTTGGTATGCGAATCAAAAGTGGAATTTTTCAGGGTGACTCTCTATCTCCCCTGCTATTTTGTATGGCGCTGATACCTTTGTCTGAACTGTTGAGCAAAACAGCTTTTGGACATAAAATCGATGAATGTAAAATAAATCATCTCTTTTACATGGATGATCTGAAACTTTATGCTTGTAATGATGGAGAACTTGAAGGACTGTTGAAAACAGTAAAACCATTTAGTGATAACATAGGAATGGAATTTGGGTTGGACAAATGTGCAAAAGCCACATTTAAACGAGGAACGTTAGTTAACACCAACAACATTGAACGTGATGGTGACACAGTTATCATGGAACTCGACCAAGAGGGGACGTACAAATACCTGGGAATAAACGAAGGAGATGGAATACAGCACTCAAAAATGAAAGAGAAGATCAGAAAAGAATGTATACGCAGAGTTAGATCGATCTTAAAAACAGAATTGAACGCAAAAAATAGAATAGCAGCAATCAACACCCTAGCGATACCAGTAGCAACATATAGTTTTAACATCATCAATTGGAACCTTAGTTACCTCCAAAGACTAGACGCCAAAATAAGAAAACAGTTTACTTGTTACAGGATGCACCACCCAAAATCGGACATAGACCGGTTATATGTTCCTAGGGTAAAAGGAGGTAGAGGATTGATACAGTTAGAGCTCTCATATAAGACGTCTACTATAGGGCTTTCTCAGTACTTGGACAATGCTGACGACTGGAAGCTCCAATTGGTGAATGTGCATGAAAACTCAAAGAAACTCCACTCTGCTGTCAAAGAATCTCAAAAATTTTCTCGGGAACTAAATCTTGAAATTGAAAACGACAATCTTACAACACCGACAAAGATTGCTAGTAAAGCAAAGAAAAACGCTAAAAATTTAGGGTTAAAACATCTCGAATCACGGTGGCAAGAAAAGCCTCTCCATGGACATTTCGTAGCTCGGGTCAATAATGCTGATGTAGATACAATTGCAAGCCATCAGTGGCTCCGAAACTCTGGACTGAAAGCGGAAACAGAGGCTTTATTCTTGCCACCCATGATCAAAGCTTATTAACAAGAAATTATCAGGCAAATGTCTTGTACAATGGTGCAGACCCAAAATGTAGATTTTGCGAAGAAAAATTGGAAACAATTGACCACATTGTCTCTGATTGTTCTATTTTAACTCCAGGGGAGTATAAAAACAGACACGACAGAGTTGGACAATACCTGCATTGGAANGGTTATATGTTCCTAGGGTAAAAGGAGGTAGAGGATTGATACAGTTAGAGCTCTCATATAAGACGTCTACTATAGGGCTTTCTCAGTACTTGGACAATGCTGACGACTGGAAGCTCCAATTGGTGAATGTGCATGAAAACTCAAAGAAACTCCACTCTGCTGTCAAAGAATCTCAAAAATTTTCTCGGGAACTAAATCTTGAAATTGAAAACGACAATCTTACAACACCGACAAAGATTGCTAGTAAAGCAAAGAAAAACGCTAAAAATTTAGGGTTAAAACATCTCGAATCACGGTGGCAAGAAAAGCCTCTCTATGGACAGTTCGCAGCTCGGGTCAATAATGCTGATGTAGATACCATTGCAACCCATCAGTGGCTCCGAAACTCTGGACTGAAAGCGGAAACGGAAGGCTTTATTCTTGCCACCTGGGATCAAAGCTTATTAACAAGAAATTATTAGGCAAATGTCTTGCACAATGGTGCAGACCCAAAATGTAGATTCTGCGAAGAAAAAGTGGAAACAATTGACCACCTTGTCTCTGGTTGTTCTATTTTAACTCCAGGGGAGTATAAAAACAGACACGACAGAGCTGGACAATACCTGCATTGGAAAATCTGCAACCACTTTTCTCTAAACACTAACACTAACTGGTATGACCACCATCCCGAACCCGTTACAGAGGGACAAAATTTTACAATTCTCTGGGACTGCCCAATCCATACTGATCGCACGATACAGGCCAACCGCCCTGATATTGTCATTAAGGATAGGAAAAACAACACCTGCTTCCTCGTAGACATGAGCGTACCATCAGACAGAAATGTCTCCGCCAAAGTGTTTGAAAAACTTGCAAAATATAAGGATCTTGAAATTGAAATTGAAAAGATGTAGTTCCTAAAAACTAGAACTGTTCCTGTAGTGATAGGTGCTCTGGGCCTGATAAAGAAAGGGACTAGTGAATACCTTGAGAAAATTCCAGGAAACCCTTCTCTTCATGAAATTCAAAAATTTGTATTGAATAGCACAGCGCATATACTACGTAGGGAGCTCACTATCTAGAAATTGACGTCTTCACCACCTTCTGACCTTTTTTTTTGTATATATTTGTCTGTTGCAATTCATTGTGTAGCTGATGTTCGTGAATTGTCCTGAACAATATCTATATACCTTCTTATACTTTTTTTATAGATTTTTTTAAAATTGAATATTTTATTATCATTCTCTTTTTCCACAAAAAACCCCTTCCTATTTCACTCACCCTAGGTCACTGGTTGTGACCCGGTGTTTGATCTTACACAGCAATTCAAAAAGAAAATTTTTAATAATAATAATAATAATAATAATAATAATAATAATAATAATATGATAGAAATTATTCAGAAAATGGCACTGTTTGAAGCCGAGAGGACACCCCGAAAAGTCTTGTCTCTAGAGAAAGAGGAGAAGGAACTTTGAGACTCCTGGTGACTCGTTTTTACCCCGCTCTGAAAGATAAAAGAACAAAAGAACTTGCCAGACAAGCATGTCTGCTGAGATTTTCATTATTGACAATAATAAATGGTACGAACATGCCCCAGATGGAGTTGTGGAGAATGATGATGTGAAGTTGTTATGGGGTGTAAATATCCAATGTGATAATGTGATCAAGGCAAGCTTGAGATTTACAGTAACTTGGGAGTGTTTTAAAAGACTGCGTTATAAGGAACTGCGAGGATTTTGCGAAAAGTACTGGAGTTTTGAGGTAAGAAAAGGAAATGTTGTTAGCCCATGGTCATTTGTTATGATTCGCCTATCAGCATATAAATGCGGCGATAACAACCGCCAGACACACATTGTAAAACTGAGATAATAATAATAACAAATAATAATAATAAATAAATAATAATAATAATAATAATCCAAATACTATTAGCCCTTGAAACCAAATTGAATATTTTACATATTTGATGTGCTTTTCGTCATCTTCTTGTCTTGGTTGAATCCAAACACAAGGTCCCCAATTTTATGACTAAAATTAACGTATTTAACAGGATTAAACCCAAACAACTCACATATTTGAAATTTCCAGTAATTGAGCTTTGATTTGTCATTTGTTTCGTGACTGTATGGCTACCGTACAATGAACAGTAAACCTTTAAAGTTCATGGAATTTTCGAATTAAAAGTACGCTGTGTCAACATGTTTAAGGCCGTGTTTCTGCTAACCACTACAAAACGCGGACCGTATCTAGACATACGTAGATTTGTAATAATGTTATCGCAATGTCATACGTCTTTGAATGAGCTGAAGGTGAAACAATAGATACTCGATTATTGTTGTTATCGTGTAGTTGTCTTAACCTTTAATTTCCCACCTGGGTTGATTAGACTTTACGATTTTGCCGGGTTATACTCCCTGATATTTAGTCCTATCCATAGATTTAGTCTGCAACCGGCTTAGACTCACGAAAGTTACCATTCCTTGGGCGCGAATCCCCTGGTGATGCCACGGATCCACTATGACTGGAATTACTCACATAGTCTGTTACAAAAGGTATTGAACTAAGCAGGCTTGGAGGATGTATCTCCATACATACATGCATACATCTATCCATCTATCAATCCATCCATTTATCTATCCATCCATCTATCTATCCATCTATCTAGATAAAGAAGAAAAATGTCTGAAGAGGCCCATCTGGGGAACAGAAGACCATCAATTAAACTATGGGCTCCTAAATAATGGACTGGAAACTGGATTCCAGGGTGTACAAGATGAGGCCAGTTTTTCTTAGAAGCAAAAGTACATTCTTACACTATCAACAACACCTTACATCTATTTGATCATATGACGAAACTCCAATTCCCAAAAATAGTGATCAGTCATTACAGTAAAGTACTGATAATGGGGAAGTCAATCAAAGATATTATGTGAAGGGGGTCGGGGTTACAATAAATGATCAAAATCAGTGATAAACACAGAAAAGTACACATATTGCATGTAACTTTGTGATATTGGTGTTGAAAAAACTCTATAACCTACTTGCATAATATTGACGACGGCAGAACCATGGGAAACAAAACCTAAGTAACATGTAAAACTACAACTATCTTTAAAACATGAACATATAAAGAACCCAACAGACCACTGAGTATTTCCACACAGTTTACTTATCTTTCTTTTTTTACTGCCTTTTTCTGAACAGACATTCAACTCCTTTACAAAGTTCTTCATTATGAAATTGAAAATTCTACAGATAAGACTCTCCAGAAAGTTGTGTCCATGATCACAGTGGGTGCTAGAACCCACCCACATGTTTAAGTCTGTATCCGAAGATAAAACGGGTAGAATGAGCATTTTGAAGCAGTACTTTTGTGATGTCTCTGAGAGAAACAATGTCGTGAGTTCCTTATTTGACTTAATCACAGTAAATACTTTAAAACATGCCATACACAAACTATAAGCTGTAGTACTTGGTGAAAGGAGTCCACCTCTGTTGATATCCTCCAACAACTTTTTTACGTTTTTATTGACAATATCTAAAGTCACTTTCTTGAAGGATTATTGATTTTTCACCATCCAGTAAGATACTACTGCAGGAAGGGCACCCAGATCTTTGTCTTAACTCTAACCTTGCAATGACCCCTGATACATAATAACTGGCATTTGCATCTGCAATGCCAGTAGTATTTTAAAATGTATCTTCCATTACGGCAGCAGTGAATTCATTCAAATCACGCTCTTGGAGATTGTTTTGCTTGCTTTCTTGAAGTGACCCAGGTGCTACATCAAAATCTATACCAGAAAATTTAAGCAAGGATATAGCCTTAATTTTCCTCTAACTCTCCAGCAACTGTCTCACAGAAATAAAATAGTTAGCACCTGACAGTTGTCTGTACCAGCCGAAACATCTGTCAATGTTATCAGATTGCAGTTTTCCAAACAGAACATATTTGAAGCTGGCCTGCTCTGTAAGGTATTTGGCAATCAATGGAAGAGTCCTACACGTGTGTTACAGGAGTAAATGTTTCCATTGTCAATCCATGTTTCGCAAGTGATCTCCACCTGTCTAAGAAATCTGAACTCATCCAGGTACTTCAGTTTCTAGTCATTAGCTGAGCGTGGAGGATCTCCTGTGATGTCGCGACTGTGTTTTCCTTCAGTTTTTGTTCTCACATTTAATGCATGCCATAATTTCAGAACATGAGAAATAAAGGTAACAGTTTCAGTCCAATCTTTTGATAATTGACTTGAGTTATACTCAAGTGGATTCCTTGTGCTCTCACAAAAGACTGACATAGGCAGTTTCACTGAAGTTTTCTCTATGCTTTTAGGCTCTAAAGCTTTGAGAGATAACTTGTGCCCCAATAGGCTTTGAAGTTTCAAGCCCATAAAGATCTTTGATGTCATCAAAATTGGCAGTTAATGCAGTGTCGCTTTCTGATGATGAATAAAATGCTGGAAACTTGAACACTTTGTGGGATTGAAAATTGTTTTAAATGTTCTTCATGTTATGAACAGGGTCAAACAATAAATAGAGTGGTTCTCCATTGACTGGGTTACTGATCACGGATTTTAAGTTACCTTCACTTACTTGACTTACTTGACTTATTTGAATTATTTGTGTTATCCCAATGAGATCTTGACACACTTCTTCGTCACAAACGTCCTCCAACCATCCCTGTCTCTTGCCTTACGTTCAAGTGTCAAAGGAGATACCCTGTATCGTAACGTTATTGGTCGATCCATTTCTTCGGTGGTCTTCCTCGTGGTCGTCTGCTAGGAAATTCATCTTTGTATGCACGGTATACACAACTGTACTCTCCTCTCCTTGCAACATGACCAAACCAGGTCATTCTTCGTTTTCGTACGAGTTCATTGATGTTTCTGTAAACACCAAACTCTTTTCTTATTGTCTCAGCTTTAACTTTATCCTGTAATGTCTTGCCAAGCATTGACCTTAAACAATTGTTTTCAAAAACAAGGAGATTCTGCATTTATTCTTTTCTTAGAGTTNTTTAGGCTCTAAAGCTTTGAGAGATAACTTGTGCCCCAATAGGCTTTGAAGTTTCAAGCCCATAAAGATCTTTGATGTCATCAAAATTGGCAGTTAATGCAGTGTCGCTTTCTGATGATGAATAAAATGCTGGAAACTTGAACACTTTGTGGGATTGAAAATTGTTTTAAATGTTCTTCATGTTATGAACAGGGTCAAACAATAAATAGAGTGGTTCTCCATTGACTGGGTTACTGATCACGGATTTTAAGTTACCTTCACTTACTTGACTTACTTGACTTATTTGAATTATTTGTGTTATCCCAATGAGATCTTGACACACTTCTTCGTCACAAACGTCCTCCAACCATCCCTGTCTCTTGCCTTACGTTCAAGTGTCAAAGGAGATACCCTGTATCGTAACGTAACTGGTCGATCCATTTCTTCGGTGGTCTTCCGTGTGGTAGTCTGCCAGGAAATTCATCTTTGTATGCACGGTATACACAACTGTACTCTCCTCTCCTTGCAACATGACCAAACCAGGTCATTCTTCGTTTTCGTACGAGTTCAATGATGTTTCTGTAAACACCAAACTCTTTTCTTATTGTCTCAATTTTAACTTTATCCTGTAATGTCTTGCCAAGCATTGACCTTAAACAATTGTTTTCAAAAACAAGGAGATTCTGCATTTATTCTTTTCTTAGAGTCCAGGTTCCACACGCATAAATTGCGATTGGAACGATTAGGGCGTAATATAACCTGGTCTTTATTTTATGAGGTACTGATCTGTTTTTCCATACCCTCTCATTGAGTCTTCCAAATGCTGAAGATGCTAAAGCAATTCTCCTTCAAACATCACTAGCACTACCAGGTACAACGGATCCCAGAAACACGAATTTGTTAACATTTTCCACTGTGTTGCCATGAATAGTGATATGATCATTTTCACTGGTTAGGACTTTGCACTTGGTGTGGTTTACTTTTAATCCCCATCCATGGCAGGCTTTTTCAAGTTCAGTAGTTGAGAGTTGCAGCTTTTCAAAAATTTGAGTTATGTGGGTAGTGTCATCAGCATACCGTATGTCTGTGGAGAGTGTTAAGTTTAGTTGCAAGCTGGAATACAAATAGGAAAGTTCATCCATCACAAACTCGAGGAAGATGTTAAAAAGTGTAGGAGATAAAATACATCCCTGCCCCACACCTACTTCTACACTAAACCATTCAGTTAGCTGATTGTCCGTTAAAACAGCGCACTCAGTTTTGATGTACATATCTTCAATGATGTTAACAATTTTGTTACTTACACATATTGCCTTGACCATTCTCCATAACGCTTTTCTCCAAACCGTCTCGAAGGCAGCTTTTAAGTCAATGAAGTGGAAATTTAATGGGACTTTCTTCTCACGGGCTTTCTCAATGATTTGCCTTACAATAAATATCGCATCAACAGTACCTCTCCCAGCTCGAAGTCCATATTGACTTTCTTTTAGTTTAGCACTTATCTTGTCATTCATTCTGTTTAATAGGATACGAAGGAAGTTTTTCCAGGAATGGAGAGTAGTGCAATCTCTCGATCGTTTTCACGAAGTAACTTGTCAACTTTCTTGTAGACTGGCGAGACAATCATCTTTGCAAAATCTTGGGATGTTTTTTCTTGCTCCCAAGCAGTACAAAATATTCTGTGGAGCATTTCAACCATTTTTTCACCACCAGCTTTGATTACTTCGAAAGTTATCTGGTCAATTCCAGGAGCTTTATGTCTCTTCATTTTCTTCATAGCAGCAATTACCTCATCTTTAGTGATTTCTAGTTCATTCATTTCATTTTGTGGTGCTTCAGGTAACAAATCTATTGCAGCTTCGTCATGGGGAAAACAAGTGTTTCGGTGTCTCTCAAAGTGTTGTTTCCATAGTTGTAACACTACATCAGGTTGAGTTTGTTTACAATTATTGTCATCTTTGACTACTGAAAGTGATTTTTTCGGTTTCCCTTCTAGGTCCCTTACTGTTTTAAAGAGGTTATGGCTGTCGTTTTTTAAGACATCAACTTCAAGTTTTTTCACTGTTGCCTCTAAATTATCACATTTCAGCTTTTTAACTCCATTCTTTACCAACTTGTTCAACCTGCTGTATTCAATTTTCTTTTCATGGGAGGACGGTTTTTGCAGAAATTCAAGCCTAGCTTTGCGCCTTTCTTCGCATAGGTCGGTCAACTGGGGAGACATACTTTCAATATTCTTTCGTTTTTTATATCCCACTACTTCCTGTGTGACTTCATTAGTGGCAGTTTTGAAGCTTTCATACATTTCATCAATATTACTGTCGAGAGGGAGAGAGAGAAGAGGCTCAAAGCGACCTACTACTTTTACCTGCACCTCCTTGGCAAATGTTTCAGTGCTGAGTTTCTCTACATCAAATTTCCCTCCTTGTAGCTTGGGNTTCAACCTGCTGTATTCAATTTTCTTTTCATGGGAGGACGGTTTTTGCAGAAATTCAAGCCTAGCTTTGCGCCTTTCTTCGCATAGGTCGGTCAACTGGGGAGACATACTTTCAATATTCTTTCGTTTTTTATATCCCACTACTTCCTGTGTGACTTCATTAGTGGGAGTTTTAAAGCTTTCATACATTTCATCAATATTACTGTCGAGAGGGAGAGAGAGAAGAGGCTCAAAGCGACCTACTACTTTTACCTGCACCTCCTTGGCAAATGTTTCAGTGCTGAGTTTCTCTACATCAAATTTCCCTCCTTGTAGCTTCGGTTTCCTCCGATTCTTTACTTTCATAGCAAGCTTGGTCATTACTAACGCATGGTCAGATCCAAGATCAGCTGAATTGCAAACACGGCCATTTTTTAACTTGCTCGGCATTTCTCTCTGGAGTATAACATAATCAATTTGATTTCGTGTGCTACCACATGGGGAAATCCATGTGACTAACCTGGAGAGTTTATTTTTGTACATTGTGTTTGCAATGGCAAGGCTATTGATCGCACAGAACTGTAGTAGCCTTTCTCTACTAGGGTTACGTTTCCCAACTGCATATCTACCAGCTACGGCAGGCCATATATTATAACTTTTGTGACCAATCTTTGCATTCCAGTCTCCAATTAGCATGTATTTTCTGTTATTAGGCAGGTTATTTATGTAAAGCTGCAAATGCTCATAAAATGAACCAATGACAGACTCGTCATAACTAGAATCAGGAGCATATACTTGAAAAATACTGATGAAACCATCTTTTGTACTGATTGAAACATTCATTATTCTTTCCGAAAATAGATTATAATCTTCTATGTGAGACGCAAGTTTCGGTGATATTATTATGGACACACCTTGTCTGTGGACATCTTCTTGTCTAGGGGAATTCAGAATGACAAATCCCGATTCTTCAAATGCGTCTGGCAGTGTTTTATCTCAATGGGTTTCAGCAACACCCAAAATATCTATGTTCAATTTAGTCATTTCTGTAAGTAAGTTGCACAACTTACCATCTTCACTAAGTGTCCGGACATTCCATGTTGCAATGTTTACATTTTTGCAACCTTCGGGCAGATTACTTTTGCACCCCTCATTCACCCGGACTAGGGGTCGGTTTTTAACTTGTGCTTTCATGAAGTGGTATTAAGAAATTCATAAAATAGATCTTTCTCAAGGAATCTATTTCGCATTAGCTTGCTAACTAAGCCATCCGATCTCAAGCATTGGCAATTGTATGCTGCTCATCTGCCTGACCTCAATGTGAGAGGTAACGTTGACGGTAAATCTGTTCCTCCGCTATTAGCACACTACAGTAATGCTACTGCCCATTACCGGATTTGAAAAGGTTTTCTCCTTTTGATTGAGGTCAAAGAACTTGGTGTGTAGCAATGATTGGTGGATCCCCATTACCAATGTAAGAAGTCGGTTAAAGCGCCGTCCAGACCACTCGCTTTTCGCCATACCCCATTTGCGTTACCCGGTGGCCACCGAACGTGGAGGTGGGAGTATGACTTGGTGAGTAGAAGCTATGTTTTGCGCTAGGCTTCTGTACTCTCTTAAAGTACGCCCCCACACCCTTTGACCACGTTTATTTACAAAGAAAGAGCGATTAACTGCATGGGGAACTACAGTTTCAATCGGCCTTATCTTGTACACGCAACAGCAGATTACTGAGGGGTTTCCAGTCCAGGTGTTATTATTTGGGAGTCCATGAATTAAACTTACGAAAGGACACAAAAGCTAGCTCAGCCTTTTGTGTCCTCACTTTGAAATAACAAGGGATCAGTTGGCCCTAAACAATACAACATTATTTCTACTTGAGTTATCGCCAGGCACCAACATATCTTTCTTCAGCCATTAAAAAGTGAGGACTGATACACACGACTGAACAAGAAATTTAACATTGCCAGAATGCAATATACAAAGGGAATAATTATGTTTTGAAATTTCATTCTCATGTTCTCAATCACAGTGGGCTTTTCGTTTTGTCCTCGGAATGTCATACGTCTTTGAATGAGCTGAAGGTGAAACAATAGATACTCGATTATTGTTGTGATCGTGTAGTTGTCTTAACCTTTAATTTCCCACCTGGGTTGATTAGACTTTACGATTTTGCCGGGTTATACTCCCTGATATTTAGTCCTATCCATAGATTTAGTCTGCAACCGGCTTAGACTCACGAAAGTTACCATTCCTTGGGCGCGAATCCCCTGGTGATGCCACGGATCCACTATGACTGGAATTACTCAAATAGTCTGTTACAAAAGGTATTGAACTAAGCAGGCTTGGAGGACGTTTCTTCATACATACATACACACATACGTAAATACATACATACATACATATATCTATCTATCTATTTCAAATATTCAAATTGAAATGTAAGTGCTGTTAAACTATCAGAAATAGACAAGAAGAAACAACACACTGGGCTTGTGGTGATGACAAATTCAAAATTAAACAAGACCGGCTGATGGATATATAAATGTAATAACTATCCTAGCATTGTCATGCTTCCATTTTCCCTGCTCTCGTTGCATGTCCAAAATATTCCAACCGTTGCTTTACAATCACAGCTTCCAGTGATACCTCAGGTCTGATGTTTTTTAATACTTCTGCGTTTGTTTTCTTTTCTGGCCGCGATAGCCGGCCCAGCCTCCACCAGTACCATTGTTCAAATGACTCGATTCTTTTTCTTTCAGGTCTAAGAATTGCCCAACTCCCGCTTCCATACAACACTATTGGATAGACCATGGAGTTTACTATTTACTTTCTTTTTGTTCTTGTGTTGTACTAATCTTCTAAGATTACCCATCGCCATCTTACCTAGCATATATAGTATTATATTATTATATTATATTATTATTATATTATTATATTATATTATAGCATATATATTATCATCCTTCTCTTAATTTCTGATGCACAATTTCTGTCACTTTTAATTCTGGCACCCAAGAAGACGAACGATTCGACAATCTCCATCCACTTCCTCATTTTCAAACTTAAATTTGTCAATATAGACAGTTGACATCGCTTTTGTTTTTTTCATGTTTAGCTTCAGTCCTGCTTTTGTACTCTCATATTTCACCGCTTTAAGCAATTCCTTTAGGCCAGCCATTGGTCCTCGCAGCAGTGTCACACCTAGCCATCCTCTCATTATAAATAGTGGCAACTCCATTTCGTCTTGGATGCTCATGTCCACTATAGAATGTTTTATGGTTGTCCAAATCAAAATACCCACTCCTGTCTACTTCAGCTCGCTTATTCCTAACACATGTAACCACGCCCGTTCCATTTCTGACAAAACGATGCCACGTTTTCCTTCGCTCATGATTCTTACATTCCAAGTCCCGAGGTAACGTTTCCTGAATATGCTGTTGTATTTCCTTTTGCCTATGATGGCGTCAGTACCAGAACCCCGTTCCAGGTTTTCTTCTGCTGCGTCATTACATTCAGCGCTACTTGTCAAGGCATCAAGCTCTTCCCCAGTCGGATCTAGGGGGCTATCCAGCCGGGGGGAGGGCATCTATCTTCTAGCGCCATATTGTCAACATTGTGATCGCGTTCCATGTTTTTTTCAGGACAAAGATACAGCATGGACTCCTAAATAATAACAAAAATAAGATGTTATTATTTAGTAGTCCTTGGATACAGAAGTGGTATGTCAGGGCTTTCTTCTGTACAGCCCCTGCTAACCTGGGGAAAGCCCAACTGACTAGGACCAACGACCCTCGCTCTTATTAGAGATTGTCTTCTGACGGCTTCATCCCCGAACTGCTGCTTCCCAGTAGCTTTACCGTTCGCTGGCAGGACGACTAAGAGGTTACTCACTCTGACTGGTGGAGGGCGGGGGCGCCTTACATTTCCCATGCAAATGGATATTGTTACCAGCTGCCCACTTGTCAAGTAAATGGTAGATGAAAAACAAAATGTATTGGGGAATGAATGGTTATAGTTTAAAAGGTAACAAAATTAATGGTGAAAAGGTAAAAGAGGAAGCAATAGTTATTGTGGAAAGGGTAAAGGTAATAAGAAGTACTGTAAAAAGAAAATTGGTTAAAGGTATTCTGAAAAAGTAAATGGTTAACTGAGAAAATAATCGCATGAAAAGAACAAAAATACACACAACCTTGAGAGAAAAATAAAACAAAAAAATGTATACCCCGCCATGCTGTTGTGATTTCCAGAATGCAGTGTTTTCTTTCATATTCTGTATTTCAGCATGAGGGTCCAAAGCCCCGCCTAATATTAATGCACATTTTAATTTTCGACACAACATGCATTAACATTAAAGGAAGAGGGATAGTACGATTTGTTTTTGTTTCAAAGTATATTTCATCATTTAATTTGCAATCCTCGAACGCGTTCCACATCTTTGGTGTGGACGTCTATTTCCTGGTAATAATAAATAATCATGACTGAAAGTTGAAAGAAGTATTTAGAAATAGACATGGCTTTCTCTTTATTTTGCACATCCATGACAAATATTATTATTCCTCTAAATTTTATCCTGAATACCATTCTGATTTATTGCAATTTTTCAATTACTATCATTATTACTTTTTTTAAAACGAATATTTCAAACCACGAAGGGCGATTTTACAAACAACTGAACGGCAAATGGGTGACAATGAGCAAGAGAAGCCGAATGCAGAAGAGACGAAAAGGTTTAAGAATGATATTTGGAATAACCCAAAAGAACACCAAATAGACACAAGATGGTTAAAGGAATTAATAGAAGAGCTTTACAATAAAGAACAGCCGGCAGATTTGAATATCGATACTGAAAATGTGAAAGTCGTCCTCAGAAGATTAGCAAAACTGGAAAGCACCTAGGCCAGATAGTGTTCATGGCTTCCGGTACAAGAGATTTTCATCACTTCACGCTAAAGTTAACATCCGACTATGTACTTTTCAGGGACATTCCTCCTCTCTATTACTGTTTGTCATAGCATGGATCCCACTTATTCTGATCTTTAAAAAGTGCAAAAACGCCTATAACATTTTCATAACAAAGGATAGAATCAACCATTTACTCTGCATGGATGATTTGAAGATTTTTGCAAAAGAAGAAGCAGACATTGGGGCATTGATTCAAACAGTTGGTGTATTCAACTCAGATATTGGCATGGAATTTGGGATTGAGAAATGCGTAGTAGTGATAATGAAAAATGTGAAAGTATCAAATTTAAATGAAATAAAAGTGCAGCGCGAAAATGCCATTAAGGCATTAAATGCTGAGGAAGGACACAAATACCTGGGAGTCTGAGAGAGTGATAAAATTATGAAAAATAAGATGAAGGAAAAACTCAGTAAAGAATATCTTCGCCGAGTAAGGAAAGTACTGAAAACCAAGTTAAATAGCAGGAACCTGAAAAAAGGGATTAACACCTGGGCAGTATAACTAATGAGATATCCTGCGCCCTTCCTGAGTTGGACAGTAGATGAGCTAAAAGAAATGAACAGGAGTACCAGGAAACTTCTCACAATTCTCAAAGGATGATGTTGACAAACTACATGTAAGCAGAAAAGACGGCGGAAGGGGGCGTATCTAAATCGAAGAATGTGTTGAAGAATGAGTACCTTGAGAAAAGTAATGAAATACTAATAAGAGCGGAGAAAATTGGTATGGAGAATCTGAGAAATCATTGATGTCCTTCAAAAAACACAGGGCCGCAGCAAGAAAAAACTGGTGGAAAGAAAAACCAATACATGGACAGTTCATAAGACAAACGAGGGATAGAGCTGATGCTATGTCAAGGGCGTGGCTCAGAAGTGGAACATTAAAACTTAATCATTTATTAATCATTTATTATCACTGCACAGGATCAATGTATTCGGACAAATTAGATCAAGGCAAGAATAGATAAAACCCAGGGAAATAGTCTCTGTCGCATGTGTGGACCAAAGGAAGAAACGGCAATGCTTATCATTTGTGATTGCATGAAACGTGCACAAAAGAAATGCAAAAGGAGACATGACTGGGTGGTAACAACAATCCATTGGTAATTATGCAAGCAGCTAGATCTCAAACAGACTGATAAATGGTATGAACACAAACCAGAACATCCAATTGAAAACGAAAAAAAACAGTTGCGGTGTGACTTTGAAGTGCAAACAGATCATCACATAGAAGCTAGCTGACCTCATAATTGTTGACAAAGAAAAAAATTCAGGTCAGATTGTGGATTTTGCAATACCTGGAGATCACAGAGTTGAAATGAAAGAAAGAGAAAAAAGAGAGAAATATCAAGGTTGGCAAGAGAACTAAAAGTTCTATGGAAAAAGAAAGTATTTGTTATTCCAATAGCTATTGGGGCTTTTGGAACAATTTCAAAGTCATTGAAAATTAGATTAAATTTATTTAATTTGATTCGAACGAATATTGAAACCATGCAGACCATCGCGTTGTTGAACACAGCCAGGATCATAGGAGGATCAAGACTTGGAGCTCTTAGGAGGTTTGTTCTCACTGGAACTTCAGGAAAAGTCCACCAAAAACTATTTTGGTCTGAAATGAACTCTTCTTCTTCTTTTTCTTTCGGCTGCTCCCTGATTCAGAATGAACTCAAATAATAATAACACTGCTAATAATGATAATAATGGAAACTTTTTATTTTTTCATCTGAACACATACAATTACAAACCTCACTAATCAAGGTATTTTGCATTTGGCTTGCGTATTTAAACAAAATTAAATATATTACTAACAAAATTAATAAAACGACAATAATTCAGGGTTTGTCCAAGGTTGGTTTCTCCGACAGAGTATGTAGTATGTGGTGCGAATGATAATATTAGAAAGTTTGATTGAAAGAAAGCGCTCCTGTTTCTTGTCGATGTTCAAAGCGTTGCACATTGCACTGAAAGCAATACAAGATTCAATAAATATACCTAAAGAGCTAATGGAAAGATTTACGAAGCTAACTTTCGAAAAGCTGAAATGCAAATCACGAATCAAAGAACGATATTTTTCATATTTACGAGAAGTATTTTTATCAAGGTTTGTTTCATACCCCACCGTTAATTCAAGTATGTATAACTGTTTCTATGGAGTAACTAATAGCAAATCAGGTCGAAAGGTATCTCCAGTTATAATGCATGGCGATAATAATCCAAAGATATCAGCATATATTGTACAGCCTTCAAGAGATTTGAGAGAACCTGCTAAACCTGTAATATTGAGATGTGTCGCCAAGTATATCGACCTTCTTGAAGGTTCATTTTGTAGCCGGCCACAACATGAAGAAGGGTTTCTGGTTCAAAGCAAGAAGAGCAAGAAAAAGATGGACTGAGTTTCCATTTGGGTAGATTTTTACGAGTTGCAAGGGTGTTGTTCAAATAACGAATGGTAAAGCTGAAGATATTTTTGGGCAGCCTTTTTTTGAACTTCAGACCAAAACTTATTATATTTTGAAGTGGCGTTGTCAAACAGAAATCAGAGAAAGGTACCTTGAGTAGTAAGATAACTTTGTAAACGCTCCTTGTGTCCTGTCTGCACAGCTTTTAAAACTTCTTTTGTGTTTTTATAAATATCATGTTGTATATTGATACTATTGCTTGTGTTTTTCACAATGTTCGGATATTATGATTTGGTGAGGATTGGAGAGCGTTACAGGTGACAGTTTGGCACTGCAGAGGTTTTGTGGTAGGTAGCTGCAAGTTGAGTCCAAATTGATTTTTGGAAAGAATAATACAGTTAAGAGTGGCAATAATAGGCAAATCAAGCCACTGGCGTATGTATTTAGAGACCAGGTTGTCGAGATTTTCTGCCATCCAAGTTTTAGAAACATTTAAAACAGTAATGTGCCAGGAAACCTTTTGAAGGTCAAATTCACTTCAGAGGCGCAGTTTGTGTTTTGGATGGATAGGTAAAGAATCAATTTATTTAAGAAGATCTAGTAACAGACAGAAGCTTGGATTTGTGAGCTCGATTGGTCATTTCAAAGTCATAGTAACGTTCGAGATACTGAAAGGCAACTTCCATGGATACAGGAGGTACAGTTTCATTATTAATAAAAAGTTTGGGTTGAAATTGAAGAGATCTCTTTCTAAATTTTTTGATACCGAATGTGGCACATTTAGCAACACTGACGATCATGTTGGCCCATTGACACCATCGAATAAAACAGTTTAAAAGAAGCTGATTCTCTCTTTCCCCACTTGTAATGACCACAGCGTCATCTGTGAACTGAAACCAGTGTAGAGGATTAAACATGTGGTCGTTCTTATCGTGAGGTGAAAAACGAAGTTTGTTGTATTTTTCAGCCCTAATATATTGAATGAATGTATTAAAACAAATATTAAAGAGTAGTGGACTAAGACAGTCTCCTTGTAAAAGCCAACGACGAACTCTTATGGCTTCAGTTGTAAAACAATCAGTGATAAATACTCTTGTAAATTCAGTGTAAAGACTGGTGATTAAAGACTTAATTTTGCCAGGAATGTGATGGTGGTCTAGAACAGATGTTATTAGGTTATAGTGAACTTCAACAAAAGCATTTTTTAGGTCTAATAGAGTAATGACTAAGGACCATGGATTAGTGCGAGCCTTGTTTATTACATGTGCCATCATTGCAGTATGTTCTAAAATACCCGAGATCTTAGAAGTGAAGCCTTTTTGAATCTGGTGTTCAACGAAGTTATTACCCTTCAGGTATTCGAATATTGAGTCAGGTAAACTGGATGTAAAAACATTTAATGGAATCGTTTCACGAGTAGTTGATCGAAAGTTAGAAGGGTCATCGCTGTCTCCCCTCTTATGTATTAAAATCGTACAGGCCTCTTTCCATTTAGGAGGAACGTTGCCAGAAATCCATATGATTTTAATTATTTCTGTGAGGAAAGACCGTAGATAGGAACATCGTTTAAAGCAAATTATAGATATTTTATCTAGTGGGCATGGTGAGGTAGATGACTTCAAACGACGAATAGTTGATGTGATTTGTTGATATGATGGAGGATCAGTGTTGACAGGGTTTTCGGGTTCGTTAAAAGACGGTATCCATGATGGAAGTTTAAAGTGTTTGTTGGGAATTGTCGATTAAAAATTTTTGAAAAGTATTGGGTGCAACAGACTTTAGAGAAGGTTGGGAGTATTGTAGAGCTCTTTTGCAGCACACGCTTTACGTAGCCCCAAAAGGTTTTGCAGATGAGTTTATCGTGGTTAGATAGAGTGTAATTGTGATGGTAAGAAGTCAGTTTTTGACGAAGGAATTGGGAAATGTATTTGATTTCCATGACGGAGGCGTTGCTTTTCTAGAATGATTTTAAGTCCTTTTTTTATTGGTTAACTTTGTGGTCTTAATATTTCCTTTGGAACCCTCCATCCACCATTCCAACCTTCCATACAAAGAATCAAAGAAAAAGTAGACACTTATTTATCTGATTTACAAAGTGCGTATCGCCAAGGAAGAAGTACAACTGATATTGTATCGTATCGCCATATCGCGATATTGTAGCGTATTGCCAAGGAAGAAGTACAACTGATATTGTATGGGCGTATAGGTGGATATGCACAGCTACTCAGAAATATATAGGAAGAAAGATATGTTCTTGTTTGTATTTCGGCAAGTATCTTTAAAGTATTCACAAATTGAATTGTTCATAAAACTAATTATGCAGTCAGTCGTCGAAGGTTTCGACTTAAAAGATGCAAAAATAGATTCAAAATAGCAGTTAGCAATTTCTCGTTGTTCACTTGACCTTGGGAGACGTATTCCATCTTTAATTTCGAACTGTTCTTCACTTGACAATATTGTTATTGCTTCACTATTGTTTGAAATGTCTTCAGGTATTTGTTGAAACGTGTCTACCTTGAAGCCTCCAATTACTCGGCAGTTCCGTTGATGAATTCTTAAACCTTTCAATCCTTTGCACACTTTTCCGCATGAACATTTAACCCCAGTTGTCACATTAGCTGTACAACTGTCCCCATTGATTTTCCTTATGAATGGTAAGTTAATTTCTCCATTGGGACTGCAACTGTTTTCCTGTAACCGCCTTTTACACTTCCAGATATGGCGTCCAAGCGATTGAAATTCCTTTCCACAGAAACTACAAACCACTTATAATGCCACGTATAAGTTTATTAATTTGTCTAGGGAGATTCGTGCTCAACTCGCTGGTACAAACAGGAGCGTTGAAAGAGCGCTGAAAATTGCTTTCCTTTTAATAAATGGAGTGTTTTTGTGCCATCTCCACTTCTGAAACTATACAAACTTCAGCAACTAGTTTACTTTCATGCGAAATGTGTAACCAAACAGTCCAAACTGTACTTGTTTTATTGACTATTGTAAACGATATTTTAGCTTGATAATAGCCAGCACCTTAGGATTTGTCCTATGATAAAGCCATCATTCGTCTGGGTATCTGTCTTCATTGGTATTGGCTAATGGCTATATAGCTGTAGCATAAAAATGCACGATGAAATTGCATTTGTTAAGGCTCTCTGTCTTCATCTTTTAGCTGACATGTTAGCGTATTTGAAATAGGCCGTCAAATATGACAGAGACAAAGGAAATTGCAAAGAGAGTGACTTTGGCACAAACATTACTTGCAGTAACAAAGTTCTGGTACAATTCTAATAACTGTTAGAAATATGGGCATCAACATGACTAGAGTTGTTGGCCTTTATTTTGTTTTCTGCCTTACAATAGTGGCGATTTTTCCTTGCATAAAACCACTCCACATACTGAAATCGCAGTGAAGTCCCATTTTAATAAAAATCGAATTGAGAACTGGCCTTATATTGACTAATTTTACTAAACCCTTGAAGTTTAGGAGACGCTTGAATTTTTCTCAAAGCTTTTACTTCAATGTTCATATGGCCACAAAGAGAACTTTCATTCTGAAGATCTCCTAGAACTTCAAAGCAATTCCTCTCTTCGTCTTTTAACAATAAATGCTGTGTGAACAACAACTTCTTCCTTGACCTTTATTGATCAGAATACTTTTGACTTTACTTCGATTTCTTCCTTTCAGTTGCAGACATGGAGACTGATGCATCACCGTCGCTTGTTGGTCTGAAGATAAATTTTTATTCAGGAGAACATAAACTAGAAGGTATTACGTTTGTTGTGGAAGGAAATTGTATTCAAAGAGCTTCCAGAAAATCAATGTAAATCATGAGAAAATTCAAGAATAGTAGGGACGCAATGCCAATCTTGAAGCTGCAGATCAGAAGTAAAAATCTGTCAAAGAAGGAGAAAAACAACCATTGGATGAAAAAATGGACGAGGTGCTTCTATAGTAAATACACCAAGTTACCAACGTAGCTCAAGTGTTCTTCGAAATTCAAGAAAAACGATTCGTCGCAAACCACAAGACATTTACAAGGGGAAGTGCAAGACAGCACAAGTTTCCTCATCATTTTCACCAAGAAATGTCCATATTTAAATGTCGATGACCTGAAATGGCTATTTGCAGTGACAAGTTGACAAATTCATTGTCTACATTTTACTAGAAAGATAGGAGAGGAGTAAATGGTCTTAATAGCCCTAGTATACTAATTTCTATAAGGAAAAATAGCCTTGCTTGGAACTCGTTTAAATGCTATATAAACGAAAATACCTTAGTGGACCTTGAAAATGGCATTAGCTCCTTTGAATCAGTTTCTTCCTTGAATAAACACTGTACAATATTGAATCTCTGAATAAAAGTCAAAATCAGACCGAGCTTCATCTTTTTATCGAATTTTATGTTGTGCAGATTCCTGAATATATATATATATATATATATATATATATATATATATATATATATATTAGTGAGATTGTCTGTCTGTCTGTCTGTTTGAAGTAAATTTATGAGAAAATTACTGAATGTAAGAAGCTGAAATATGGAGTGTTAGTCTATCTTGATCTGGGAGAAGATCTAAGATACAAAAGGCTGACCTCGGAGGTCATATTGTGGCCCTGTGTCTTGGGTAAACATGGCATCAGAGAAATGAACTTGAACGGTTTAATGCTTCTCGAATTCTGTACGCAAAACAATTTACAGTAATGGGATCGATGTTTCAGCTCTGTGCTCAATTGAAATCAACATGACAACATCCCAGATCAAAGAACACATCAACAGCCTACACTCAAATATCACATTCACCATGGAGAAAGAAGAACAAAGAAAAATAACCTTCCTGGATGTCCTAGTAAAGAGGCAGGCAGATTGCAGCATTTCCTTTACCATCTACAGGAAGCCAACCCACACTGACCAGTACCTCAACATTCAAGTACCTCTTGAATAAGCACCCCTTCTGATGATGAACCCCTCCAAAATCCCAGTGATTAAATAAAAACTCTTTCCAGTGTATTGACGGTTGAGTTTCCATGAACGTATTAACGTCCAATTAACATAGAAAAGCCATTTAACCATGTTACAGGTGTTTCTTTACTTTTGCGTCAATATGACTAATAAACTCTTAAATTGTCTCTTTAAAATCAAACTACTTTTTCTAATTTGCATTGCATGGAAATGAAATGAAACTTTCTCAAGAAAATACAATACCTTTAGAACTAATTTTGAACCTCGTTCTTCTGTGCAACGAATTTCAACTTTATCCTTGATACCTGAGATAAATTGTGTGTTTTTAAAAATAATTTTAGGCCGGTGATTTCAGATCTAAAGTCAGAATTGAACTTAGAAGTAATGTTTAAATGACATTCAGGGTTTAAAATTTTTCATGATATTTAGAGTATATCATTTTACTTTTTTTTTTCATTGTTTTACTTTCAGATAATAAAAAGTGAGAAAAATTAATGGGTTTATTTACTGTACCTACTAAAACAATATAAAGACAACAAATTAGCAAAATTATGTTTGAATCAGGAGTAACTGACCTTCCTACTCTTTCTCTTGTGTGATATCTCAATGTTTTGTCAAAGAAACCAACAGTAATGCCTTATCATATTTAGACAGAACTTGCTTTGATATCTATTCTTCACTACTAACATACCCTAGTGAAACATTTTACCTTGTTCATCACTTACAACTAAAAAAAAATTAGAAATGCAAGTGTGAAGAAGTGGATTTGTAAGAATATTTGAGTGGTTTTCTACGAAGTGAGAATAATTATCAGCTTGTGATTTCCCAGTTTCATATAAACATGAACACAAAATATTTCTAAGCTCCATGTTAAAGAACATTCATTTCATTTGTCCTTAAATTAATCTTCATTTAACAATTCACGAATTTAGGTACCCATAAAAATCCTTGTTTTCAGTTTTGCTTCACTGTTATTTCTACCAAATACAACTCTGAGATATTAAAATGTTTTCCAGTTCTCTCCAAACTTTTGACAAACTCTTAAATTAATCCTAGTTTTGTGTAAAGTAACGGCAGGAATTCTTTCTTTTGATTTACTAAAGGCGTAAAATAACCATTGTTATTCCCAAATACATTATCGTTGATAACCGCATGTTTAAGACTAGCGTTTTCACGAATGTTTCAAAGACACCAGAAATACGTCAAACTAATATTTGAAGAACTCAGCAAAGCCATTAGCACTTTGGTCTGTAAAAAAGCACCTGGGACAGATAGCATTCCACCAGATCTTGTCAAGAACTGCAAGGTCATTCTTCTTCTACGTTCTTTGTCAGTACTGGAGAGAGAGAGAGAGAGAGAGAGAGAGAGAGAGAGAGAGAGAGAGAGAGAGAGAGAGGTGTCGAGAGTGTCGCAAGATATAGGAGATGCAAAGATGGTTACGTTGTACAACAACTATGTTGAAAGGAGTAACCGTAACAACTACAGGGTTTTGTAATGTAAGTGCTGTTAAACTATCAGAAATAGACAAGAAAAAACAACACACTGGGCTTGTATTGATGACAAATTCAAAATGAAACAAGATCGGCTGATGGATATATAAATGTAATAACCATAGTATACTGAGAACATTCTTACTTCAAGCCCGCTCCACCTTTCTTATTCTCCGTTTAACATGGCCCTAAATAATGCAACATTAATTCTACTTGATTTTTAGCCAGGCCAAGATTCAGCCAAGATTCCTTTCTTCAGCCATTGAAAACTGAGGACTGATACACATTACTGAACAAGAATTTTAATATTGCCAGAATCCAATATGCAAAGGGAATAATTATGTTTTGTTTAGCTTTTCAATAAAAATTTCAAAGGATTCTGTGAGGGTCAAAACCACTTTAAGAAAGAGTTCAATGTTATGTTTAAACTTCTTTTCTTTAGGTGATGTTGAATAAAATATTCTTCAACTTGCCATTTTACATAAAACTTGTTCTTTTTTTCGACTTGTGGAGTAACAGAAATGATTTGACTGCAATTAAATTTTTAAAGGAGATACTCATCCAACCTTCTATGCTTGCCTGGTTTGAAAATCGTTTCTTACAAGTTGAAGATCTTTTGAAGTCTATGACTCGTCTTTTAGAAAGTAAACAACAATTTCAAGAGAGAGTAAAGAAAGCCCGAAAGCAATTGTCGACATGGCTTCAGTATCAATCGAAAAAGAAATTGATTACTTACAACGGACGGACCCAGGATTTATTCAACGAAGGCAAAAGACTGTTGGAATTTACATAGTCCGAGCCTTTCTGAGTGGCATCGAATACTCCGCGGTTGATGCATGTCTGTATTTGTATTTGAAACGCTTTAATGCTGGTCCTTTGTTTTATGGGCTTGTTCTATCCTGTTACGAGATAACATGTGTGGCTGCTTTTCCAGTATCTGGAGTATTTTTTGATCGTACTAAGCGAGGAAGGGAAGCTATGCTGTTTTTCAATTCCATATTTGTTATAGGAAATTTGGTGTTTATGCTGTCAATTTCTAAGTGGGTTGTGCTATTGGGGCGAGCCTTGTCTGGGCTTGGTGAAGGATTTCGGCCAGTTATTGAAGCTGAGGTAGCCTGGATGTATAAACAAAAAGACAGATTGCCTATCTATACCTATATTGCAACAGCATTCTTCACTGGGATATCGATAGGTCCCGGAGTCAATGGAATTTTCATTGATGTCCATTTTTATTTAGGTACAATATTGATTGACTATGGAAATGTGTCAGGATTTGTGATGGCTATCGTTTGGGTTGTTGTATTAATTCTTACACACTTTTTGGTTTCCAGTATGGCATTGGAGATTTTAACTTCATTCGAAAATAGGAAGGGATCAGAAACTGAGGAACTGAAAGGACCCTTGTCAGATGCGGAAACAGAAGAAGAAAATGAAATTGGCAAAACCAGACCAATGGAATCAGCATTGCCCGAAAGCGCTAAACCTGGAAATTCTAGAATGGAAATTGATCCAGACTTGCCTGAGGTCACTGACAAAAACAATGGAAGCATTAATGATAAGAATACAGGAGTAGAGCAAAATATCTTTCAGCATGTTTTAGGGATACTCGTGAAACACTTATTTTCTGTCTTGGCATTTTCAATCATCCTTGGATTTATATGTATGTTTATTGGTCGTACTGGCCAGACCTTGTCATATCTAGTACTATATCGGGATTTTCATTGGAGCGAAAAAGCTGTTGTCATCTTTACTGTAGTTATTGCTGGAGTTGTTTTGTCTTCATTTATTTCTGTCCGTATATTTGGTGACATGATAGGAGAGTTGGGTGTTTTGTTATTGTCCTTGGTTCTCATGCTTGCTGGAGCCGGTTTAATGCTAACCTATAACCAGGATTTGTCATATTTCGTATCGAAAGAACTTACTTTTTGTATAGGAATTACATTATTTGTTGTGTCTATCGCTATTCATAATCCAGCTACAAAATGTCTTACTTCGAAAATTGCTCACTTGGATGTACAAGGACGTATTCAAGGTCTTGCTTTAGTGACAAGAAGAGCTGGTTTTATTCTTGGTCCACTGGCTTCTTCACATGTTTTGGATTTCGTTCAGTTGGGAGGGACTATTGCATTCGTCACAATTGTAGTTTGTACAGCAATGCTAGTAGCTTTAATACCAGCCTACAAAGCCAGAATAAAGTACATGTATTTTTTAAAAATAAAATCAGAGAAAAAAGATCAATCAACAAAACAAGAAGAAGAGGATACTAGTTGATACTTGAAGCTGGTAGAAGGCTTAAAGAGGTGACAGAAGTGGGTTTTGAGGTTATTGTAAGTGGTAATCTGTAGCTGTAAACTTGTAAACCTTTCTTTTGACTTAAGACTGTTGTGACTGCATGTTCGAAAATTCGGTAATCTTAATACAAATGTGTGTGTATATGAAAACCTTTGTAATAGAAAATGTAATATGCAATTTTGATATTAATTGATATACCCATTAATTACAATTAATAAAAGCAGATACTTATAACACATAACCGTGCCTTGATTTTTTAAGAAAAATATCCATCAGTTTGTGTAGTCATCATGGGCTATTATTATATTGTTGATTTTTATGTTTTAACAGTTTTTAAACGTTACTCTTGTATTTTGTTCCATTCTTTTTTGAGAAAACAAGAAGTTAAATGGTTTATTTTTAAATCTTGTTTTTCAGAGAGATAGCTGTAAACTTGTAAACCTCTTTCGTTTGACTTAAGACTATTGCAACTGGATGCTGGAAAATGCGGGTATACCGCTTTGTAGAAGTACGTAAGTAGTCATTTTGAAAATGTACAATGTTTATGTCTTGAAAATTTATCAAAAAGATGCATATTTTTTGGTAATTTTTTGTAAAGAATTAGAATTGTATATTTTGAGGTGTTTCAAACCAGTCACATTCTATGTACAGAACGACAATTTTCGGTGGACACCACCACCGTCACCAACAAGAAAAACAAAAGCCTCTGCGTGTAGAAATAAAGTTCATCTTATGCGTGCTTTGTTTTATAATATTAGCATGCTATTGTGTCATCAAGCGCCTACGTATAAAAGAAGGCTCACGTGAATATTCGGAAAATGCCAGGAGATAATGAAATTGTATATCAACCCTCATCCTTCAGTTTCAATTCTTTTATTCTTTTAAGAGTTTTCATTGACTAAATTGTACGGAGAAGACTGAAGAGATTACGTATGCCCTCGTTTCTATTTGCAGTTTTGGGAGAGGGAGCTGATCTAATTTTAATGAAAAATTATTGATTGCCAGAATTTTCTGAAGAAATTCCATATTTCTCCCAAGGATATATATGCAAATAGCTTTTGCCAAGAACTGCTAAAGTATGGAAGCCTTGCTTTGACTTCACTAGCCAACAAACTAAGTTGTTTTAAAACGTGTTAAGGGAGTTGTTTTAAACTTATTTGTAACTTGATAGGTCGAAATCTTGCAGCTACTCTTCAACTTTTGTCTCACTGACGGAATGTGACTTGTCTTATTCTTTTCTACAGGTGATACAAAGGGAAGTGTTCTAATGAGCTTTCCTCGTTTGTACCAACTCAGTTTGTTGCATCTCATGAGACTCGCTTCTCTCAACTTCTTAATCTTCATGCTGATGTCGTACTTTGTTGTAAATAATTTTTTGTGTTAAACTTTTCTCTTTTGTTTTTTTCCGGTCATTTCTTCACAGCTCCGTATACTTATGAGCATTATACCTTGTACATTTTTAACCATGTAAAATAGAATGCCTATAGCTTTTCCTTTACATTCTGGTTACTTTGTTTCTCTACCCCACCTCCCAATGTCTCTTTGTCATACTAAATACTTAACCGGGCTGCTGTTAGTTCCAGCTCAACTGCTCTATCTTGAAAGTCGTAAATCCTGTCTGGAACGTCTCTGTCGCGGTGGTGGTTGCTGTAAACCCAGTAACAGAATTCGCATTAGAAGCCAGTGTTGCAAGTCAACCTGGTGAGGGGAATGATAAAAGGCAAACAGCAAAGACATTGAAAGAAGTACGACCTAAAAGAGCAAGGGCGCTATTGGTGGAAGGATCTTCTGGAAGAGAAACGCTGACTTTTCGCACAGATTAAAAAAACATATAAACTTAGGAAATATAGCACTAAACCAACTTTGCGAGGAAATTGACCCAGACATACAAGAATTAAACACTTTCATCTATGCAACAGCTGCAGTACTTCAAACCAAACGTGATGTTGAAGGAAAAAGAAAGAGGAACTATAGACGGGTAAAGAAACAGGGTCTGGAAAGGCTAGAAGAGTACTGAGAAAATACAAAATAGAGAGGAAAGAACAAATGCCAGCCATTAAAGAAGAACTAATGGAGAAGCATCAAGTATAAGCTAAAAGACAGAAGATTTACCAAGAGGAATACTTTTTTGAAGGCAAAATAAGATCTTTAAACTGATGCGTAAACATTCGTTCGAGAAGTCGGAAAAACAACAATTATGGTGTATGAAATACCATCAGAGAAATAGGTTCGTGAATTCTGAAACAATATATTGGGAAGTACAGGGTGACACAAAAACAAAGGTCATCACCCGAACTTGAATATTTTTGAAATAATTAATCAATTCTTTTTATTTTTTCAGATTTACCAAGAAGAACCAATGTTCTAAGAGTCTACCAAATCTTCGAGATGCCATGGACTGACGAGGAAAAGAAATTTATAGTTGAGGCATATTTTTGGCTGAAGTCTATCCAAGCAGCTTAATTGTAATTCAAACAACGGTTCGAATGTCGTAAATTTCCTGTCCACTCAATGATCTACTGATGAGTCAACAAGTTCCGAACCCATGGGACTGTGCATAACCTTAGACAATCATACCCAGGACGACCGAAATAATCAAAAACATCAAACAACCTTGCTGCAGTCAGGGACTCTGTTGTCTACAGCCCAAAGAAATCTGTGCATCGGCGAAGTCAAGAGCTTGGAATCAACCGGGAGTTCATGAAGAGAATTTTGATTACAGATCTCCACCTGTATCCTTACAGGATACAAATGGAGATACAGATGAAACTTTTGTTTCATCTGATGACATGAGGAAGCGTGTGATCATATGCCAGCGACAAGATTGACAATGTGCGAGACTTCCTCGACAATGTCTGGTTTTCAAAGGAGGTACATTTTCTATCCCTGACCTGAAGACAGCAATCACCGCCGCCATAAGAGCGATCCCGAGGGAGAAATGCCAGAGGGTTATCGATAACTTTGCCCGCAGGATGAAATTGTGCCTGCAGCGCCAGGAAGCTCATTTTTAGCACATTTTTGAGCGCCAATGAAACAAAGAACGTTTGCAGTACAGACTTGAAACTTTGATGATACCTGCTACATAGGCTTGACCTAATGTGACCGTAGATTTGTATTGATTTAAAAAATATTTCGGAAGTTACTTGACTTTTGGTGATGACCGTTTTTTTTGTGTGTCACCCTGTGAAAAATGTTTTAATGAACATTCTGAAGAATGGAATACCTAAACACTATGCTATACCGAAATAGCAATGGTTAGACATTAGTACTGAAAAGGTTTGGAAGGAACTGAAAAAGTTGCATAAATAAAAGTCTCCAGAAATAGACCGGATTGCAAACCTTTGGGAAGACATTCTAAACTCTACACAAGTGGTTTTGATTAGGTACTACCTATTTGCTTGCAAAAACTAATGATATCAGAAACCCTAAAACCTACCCTTCCATTACGTGCTGATCAACAATTTATAAATTCTTAACATCAATCCAATCTGAAAGAACATATGCACACTTGAAGGACCATAACATCTTTCCCATTTAATAAAAGGGTTATAGAAAAGTAGCATGTATAAAATGCTGTTAGAAAACGCGAAATCTATACACCATAATCTAAGTACGACATGGATTGATTATGAAAAGACTTTAATTGACCTTTCCTACAAAAGCAGCACCATGGTTCGTACTCAGTACTTATATAACACTAAGGATTGGATTCTTCAATTGGTGAACCTGCATAAAAACTAAAAACTCCATTCTATCATTCAATAATCTGACAAACATTCCATCGAAGTAAAACCTTGAAATAGAAAACGACAATCTCTTGAAACCGACTAAAACACCCCGGAAGACAAAGAAATTGACTAAAAATGTCGATTTGAAAAACCTTAAATTACAACAGCAAGAAACGTTCCTCCACAGACAATTTGCAGCTCGAGACAAACATGCTAATGTTGATGAAATCGCAACCCCTCAAAGGTTGAGAAACTCTAGACTGAAAGGGAAAATAGAAGAGTTCATTTTAGTTGCTTAAGATCAAAACATGTTTACTGGAAATGACCAAGCTAACGTTCTGCACATTGGCAGAGATCAGAAAGGTAGGTTTTGTTGAAACAAAACAGAAACAATTGACCATCTTATCTCTGTCTGCTCAATCTTTACACCATGAAAATACAAAAACCATCACGACAGGGTTGCTGAAAAATATACGACTGAAGACGACGGCACATGAAATGTTTAATTTTTTGGTATGTTAGGCAGCAAAGAAAGACGAAACATAGCTTAAACCCTTCATTGTGAGAGAACACACAGCTACACAAAGAGTTCATAAACAAGTGGTACATGATGTCTTCTGCTAGAGATGGATAAACAAGAAATATTTTATTAGACTGTATTGCGTGCAGTAGACATTATTTATTACATTTTATTGTGTGAATAATAGAATCAAGACTTTTATTCAATATATTTTAGCTGAGAATTTGCATAAATATTGTCATGTTTCGCTTTGTTGTGTGATTGACGATATAAATAGCATTGCTTAATATTCTGCTACCTTTGTGACTGGAAAGTTGAAAATGGCATTAGCTCCTTTGAATCAGTTTCTTCCTTGAATAAACACTGTACAATTTTGAATCTCTGAATAAAAGTCAAAATCAGACCGAGCTTCATCTTTTTATCGAATTTTATGCTGTGCAGATTCCTGAATATAAATATATATATATATATATATATATATATATATATTAGTGAGATTGTCTGTCTGTCTGTTTGAAGTAAATTTATGAGAAAATTACTGAATCTAAGAAGCTGAAATTTGGAGTGTTAGTCTATCTTGATCTGGGAGAGGATCTAAGATACAAAAGGCTGACCTCGGAGGTCATATTGTGGCCCTGTGTCTTGGGTAAACACGGCATCAGAAAAATGAACTTGAACGGTTTAATGCTTCTCGAATTCTGTACGCAAAACCATTTCACAGTAATGGGATCGATGTTTCAGTTCCGTGCTCAATTGAAATCAACATGACAACATCCCAGATCAAAGAACACATCAACAGCCTACACTCAAATATCACGTTCACCATGGAGAAAGAAGAACAAAGAGAAATAACCTTCCTGGATGTCCTAGTAAAGAGGCAGGCAGATTGCAGCATTTCCTTTACCATCTACAGGAAGCCAACCCACACTGACCAGTACATCAATAATGCATCACACCATCCAGTCTCAGCTCGAAATAGTGTCATCACCACTCTGTTTGGAAGAGCAAGAAACATTATTTCTAACCCACATGACCTCAGAAAAGAAGAAAGACACCTTCAAAGGGTTCTCTTATCCAATATATACCACCCTAAGTATGTCCAGAGAGCCTTACACAGAGATCAAAGAGAGATGGGTTAAACATTTTTCTGATCTTCTCAATATCAACTCAGAAACTGACGAAAGCGTTTTGATGAGCTCGAACAATTTCCAGTTAAGAAGGAACTTGATCATCCAATTACAGAAAGTGAACTTGATAAAGCTCTAAAAAATACGAGACCTGGGAAGAGTCCTGGACCGGACGGNTTGGAAGAGCAAGAAACATTATTTCTAACCCACATGACCTCAGAAAAGAAGAAAGACACCTTCAAAGGGTTCTCTTATCCAATATATACCACCCTAAGTATGTCCAGAGAGCCTTACACAGAGATCAAAGAGAGATGGGTTAAACATTTTTCTGATCTTCTCAATATCAACTCAGAAACTGACGAAAGCGTTTTGATGAGCTCGAACAATTTCCAGTTAAGAAGGAACTTGATCATCCAATTACAGAAAGTGAACTTGATAAAGCTCTAAAAAATACGAGACCTGGGAAGAGTCCTGGACCGGACGGTATTCTTCCAGAAGTTCTTGTTTACGGTGGTCAAGCTCTAAAGTTTTTATTTGCACTTCTTACAATCTTTTGGACCACACAAGTCTTGCCAGCAGACCTTATTAATCCGAATCTCTCCATACAGTTTAAAAAAGGAGACCGTACTGATTGTGGTAATTATCGAGGCATCTCGCTTTTAAGTGTAGTTGGAAAAGTTCTAGCTGATATATTTCTACAAAGGCTGCAATTCGTTTTAACTGATGTAAATCCTGGATTTCAACACGGATACCGGTTGGGTCATGGTACGATAGATGGAATTTTCACAGTACCCCAACTGATGAAGAAAACAAGAGAACAACGATATGATCTCTACATTGCGTTTATCGATTTCACGAAGGTGTTCGACAGAGTCGATCGCCAACTCCTGTTTTTATTGCTCGAGAAAATCGGTTATCCACCAAAGCTCATCGGTATATTACAGTGTTTGTACTGTAATGTGAAAGATCGACTGATCATCGACGGTATCAAAGTTATTCGATTACAACGGCGGTGTCAAACAAGGCTGTAAACTGGCTCCATCCCTGTATGGAATTTATGCAGCCCTTCTACTCTGGACTGCCTTTAAAGACATTCCGCATGAATTTTCAATTCTAATTTGTTTTCGTTCTGATGGTAATCTTTTCGATCTCAAGAGACTGAAAGCTAAAACGAAAGTCTTCTACAATTACATTAGAGAAGCACAATACGCCGGCGACATTGCTGTCACGAGTGGAATTGCTAATGGACTTCAGACTCTTCTCACCTGCTACAATGACACATCAAAATGTTTTCGACTTAAAACCAATGCCAAAAAAATTAAATTGATGTGCCTAGGACCAGAGAGTGACTTCTTTGTCGATGACAACAAACTGAAGAACGTGAAACGCTTTAAGTACTTTGGTAGCTTTGTAAATGAAGCTTGTAATTTGAAAACAGAGATCACGGCCCGTATTCAAGCAACATCACACGCCTTTTACAGTCTCAAGCAACGTGTCTTCGACAACCACAACCTATCAACCAACAACAAAATCAGTGTTTAGAAGCAGTGTTTGTTGCCGATTTTGTCATACGGTAGTGAAACCTGAACTCTCTATTCACACGAGATCATGCAGCTACGCACAATTCAGCAGAGACACCTGCGTTCGATTTTAAAAAGCTGTTGGTTTGATTTATAAATCGGTTATTGTATGATAAACTTTCGGATGGCTCTCGACCGATTGGTCGCCCCAAGCTCCGCTTTAAGGATGGCTGCAAAAGCATCTTGAAAGCTGGGAATGTTTTGCACAACTGGAATGATACGGTGAAAGATCGTGTTGAATGGTGGTCGATGATAAATTGAACCTCTCAAGAAAAGAAAATTATGAACATGCCAGAGAGCGTAGGAAAAGATAGAATATAAATATACATTATTTTTATATATTTTATCAAGTATTATACTCGATCACGAGTGCAGGCGCATGTATGTGGCAACCGGCAACCTCTTCAAGTATCTTAAAAATTGCTTTAAAGTAATGAGATGTGATAAGGGGGACTAGCTCAAATGGTAGAGCGCTCGCTTAGCGTGCGAGAGATACCGGGATCGTTGCCCGGGTCCTCCAAAACTGTGGTATCTACTTAATTACCTCCATCCTAGTTTTAGGAGCCGTGGCTTAATGGTTAGTGCAACTGCACAGTAACCAAGAGTTCCGGGTTCGATTCCCCGAGCTGTCGAGAAGAATTTGGAACTTTGCAAAGGAAAAAAAAGCCATTGGTTGGCGTCAGGAAGGGCATCCGGCCAAGAAATTCCTCACTGCCAAATCAAATTCCCTCTGAAGGGCACCGTCTGNACTGCACAGTAACCAAGAGTTCCGGGTTCGATTCCCCGAGCTGTCGAGGAGAATTTGGAACTTTGCAAATGAAAAAAGCCATTGGTTGGCGTCAGGAAGGGCATCCGGCCAAGAAATTCCTCACTGCCAAATCAAAGTCCCTCTGAAGGGCACCGTCTGAGCCCCAATTTCTGGGGAAAAATGACGTTAAAACTTTAAAAAAAAAAAAAAAAAAAAAAAATGAGATGTGATACAGAAAATAAAAATATTTTCTTGTGTCTCCCTAAAGTCAACCTTAAATTAGAAAATTTAAGGTTGAGATTTTTATTATGCGGCTACATGTTCCAATGAGTTTTTTTCTGAAGTTAAAGCTTTACAAAACGTAAAAAATGATTAGTCATTTAAAAATCTTTTCCCAAAAAATTTGTATTTTTCACTTAGTCTAATTGTGAATTTAAACGTTTGAACTTACATTTTAATCAATTTTATTCAACAGGATTAATGGTAGAATAGAAAAGGTAGCTGTCACTTCGTGTAGCAGTTTTTCGTTTGGTTATCCTGTAAAAGTATTTGTAATAAATAGTTGAAATTCCTGTAGCAGTATTTTTGTACTAAAAGCATACATTATGTTGTAGTGGATTTTCAATATCACTCAGTGTTTGCATGACGGAATCATTTTTTTTTTAACGAAAAGTCTCTTAACATACTTATTTGAAGAAAAGATCATTTGGGCCGTTTTAATTTTAAGATTTAAGGAGCAGAAAACTTTGGGATTATTATAGATCTGTTGAGATGTGAAATAAAAAAATTTATCCCTATTATCATAGCTTTTTTCTAGAGTACGCTGACTAGGCGTCCTTTATTTCAAAAGAGTCCTTTATTTCAAAGGATAAGTCTTTTATTTCACAGGACACTCCTTTTTCTCAGAGATCTGGGGTTTTTTTACTTGTCCTTTATTGTCCTTTATTTTTATATGGCTGCATGAGACATCCTCTCTTTAACTGAGCTGCGATAGGTCTCATGTTTTTCCTTTCCTTTTCTTTAACGTCTCTTTCTACTGATGATGAGTAGACAAAATGACGTAATTGTAACGGCAAGCTTGATGTAAGTCATTACCACCTTGATGGAAGTCATATGAGTCAATATTCACTTTCACAAAATATCAGAAAAATGTTCACTTCCGTTTGAATGCGAGGAAACTAAAATTCTTGGACTTGGCCCAAAAAGCTATATTAACTTTCCAACTTAGACTGAGTTGGTTTTGCAACTCGGCATACCACTTAAGTTCGCGCCATTGCATGTCGATTGGAGTGTCACGGTGATAAATCATCTCCCGTTATTCTCGTTTGTCAGATTTCAAAACAAACCAGTGCAAATTGATGCTGCCAACTTAAAATAAACTTAACATACCGCTTCGTCAAGAAATCTCCACACTCCATATGGTCAGAACTGATAATGACGGTGCAGTTGTAGTGTGACTACCAGTCATAAAGCTTTCATTTAGCTACAGTTTGCTGAGTTTAGTTTTTTGCGTTACAAAAGTGAGAAGATAGTTCAAGATGCCAAAGAATAGAAAGTATTTACTTGGTGACGTATGGGTGGCTGATTTCTAATTTATAGAAAAGCTGGGGCTTTTTGTAAGCTACGTAGGTGTGTGATAAATACTGCTTCAATGGGCGTCTCTGCTTTAGTACATCACCAGAAGCTGGATAAACACAAGTGTCCCTTGGATAGCGCAAGGCATCCTGTGACTTCTTTCTTCTCAAAGAAGACCCCCAGAGATACAAAAAGCAAGCTCGCTGCGCTGAAAGAGACATTTGTACACCGCATTGTCAATCACGGACTATCTTTTCATTCAATAGATTGGAGATCTGACCCTTTGCAAGCAACTTCTAATATGAAATTTTCTTGTGGTAGTACAAAAGCTCAAGTCATGGTTTCAAAGGAATTTCTGCTATACTATCAATCTGAATTGAGAAAGAGCTTATCCAACGTAAATTTTTTTCACTGTTTTTTGATGTGTCAGATCATGGATAAATAAGTTATTTGAGTTCTTGTACACTACTTTCACGCAGAGAAAGGCTTTTGTGTAAAAATATTAGACATTCAGGATGTCTTGAGTGAAACTACTGATCTCCTAATAGATTTACTGACGATATAGCTAGTGGAGTACAAACTTTCTGAGAACGTCGTCTGCATAAATCCAGACAACATGAATACAAACTTTGGTGAAGTAGTGGACAAAGTTCGGAATAATGTCTTCACAAAGCTAAAGCCATTCCCCGATCGAGAGTTGATTGGTGCTGGTTGCAGTGTTCATGTCGTTAATTGTATGAAAGTTGCCACTGATATTCTGCCTGTGGTTTTGGAAGCGATCCTCATCAAAGAGTATGAATATTTTCAGTACCACATTGTGCAAGTTACAAAGCTCAATGACCTTTTCACAAGCGTAGAATTCAAATACAAGAAGGTCTTGAACTATTGTGGGATGAGATAGCTTTTTCCTTTTCCTTTGCTCGAACACATTCTGTACCTTTCGTACCGTTGAAGGAATACTTACTTTTCCTCCGACATATATCCTACTATTCTCTGTGCATTATTCAACGGCCTGTTGTTTGAGGCCTGGTTATCTTTTGTCCATGCCCAAGCCTCCATATTCCATTCTGAGGTCTACACATTGGAAGGAGACAATATCAGTATGGTGGACACCACGATCATCATTCAAGACTTTCGCTCATCACTTAAAGATCTAAATGTTACGCTGTTCCTGCCCATAGAAGAGCACAACAGCTTGATGGCAGTGCTGTGGACTCATTCAATCAAGCCTGTCATTTTTTTGAGAACTATGAAATATTCTGAATCCTGAACCAAAAGTCTACAATGTTTTCAAGCTTTTGTTTGGATTTTGTTGAGCTCATTGCCTTTCTTGAATACAGTACAGAACACTTTGGAGGCAAGTGTGGCTGTCTCTTCAGATCGACAACAACCAAACTTTCAACGAAGTCCGACTTTTACAGATTTTCATGACTGTTGAAAATTTGTTAAAGTGGGGAGAATCTGTTGCATTACCTGCGCAAGGGCGATGCAAGGTCTTCTAGCGCTTCTCAAAGTTGGGCAGGTCACTCACATAGCTTCTTCGACTCCAGGAGTTGCCGTTTTGTCTGCCTCCGACAATGCGCCCCTCGAACGCATGTTCTCGGTGAAGAACAACCTTTGGACGATGGACATAATTCAGATGTCTATTTTAACCGTCAACTCGGCACTTTTCTTAAAATACACCTATCCTATTAAGTGCAATGAATTTTTTGCCAACTTGCTTTCCAACGCTCAACTTTAAGGAGTTACATCCTCCATCCAAGTACAGCTTTGTGCAATAGCACATATTTAATATAGGCACATTAGTATTTAATTTCCATATTATTTTAGCATCTACATACCAGTTTATAGCCTTAAGATAGTTATAGTGGACCTTTTGTCATCTATAATCTTGATGCAGAGCGTTTGTAATACAACGAAAGGTTCTCGAAATTAGGAACAGAACATTTAATTACGCCTTCTCCATTCAATCAGTTGCCAACATAATCATGACCAATATTGAAAAACATTATACGTTTCATAAAATATTAATCAACCTAAAAATAACCAACAAATATCTTTTGTTTTTCAACAACATTTTAGTAATTTTTCGGTAAGAAACAATTGTGCAACGACTTCTCCCATACTTAACCAATTCGTGCTTTTTTGCATCCTTTCAAAAGATGACAGTTCTCCATTCAAATACTATTTTGACGTTTTCTTCCGTTCTCAGATCTCACGCTGGTAAAATATTAAGTAATGCTATTAAACAAGACAATTAATAACATATCACTTTTATTATCAGTAACAGTAGTATTGTTCCAATTTTATATGCCGTCACAGCATTTAACCATCAAACTTGTCCTTTATTTTGATATATATTATCTGGTCACCTTATTTTAGAGCCATCCTACACGTCTATTAGGAACTTTGTAAGCTTTAATAGGAGTATTGCCAATTATTTTGTTGAAGCATCTTCCTTCTCTCTCAATTTCTACAATCGTATTCAACTTCGTATTGAAACCAGAATTTTCTTCTGCTTTATTCCATCCCCTTTGTTATCGTTGTAATGTTGTATTGATGGCAACTGGGCTTTCGTTAAAAGATTTTTTAATATCTTGTTTTATAACTGAATGTGATGTTAAAAAGAGCATCAGCCGTGCGTTTCACTAGCATGAAAATCCTTCCAGGAGATTAACTTGATTTAAACCGTTGGTTCTAAAAACTGGGACAAAATGTAATTGTGTTTTACATTTGGATATCTTTGCGGTTCCTAGTATACTAATCGAGTAACAAAAGGCTTTTCCCCTTGTTCTTTGCATAGTTAAAGCAGTTTCAAAGCATTTACCTAAAATTAATTTTTAGCAGTGTTGTCTCAGGTTTGTTCTTCCATATGAAATGGGTAAATAGCCTTGACAGAGAAGCCCTATATAAAGGAGCACCTAGAAAAACCTTCGAAAAGAAGACCTGTAAACTTTATACTGAAACGCAAAGTTTGGGATCGTGTTTCACAAGTACCAGGCACCAAAACGTGATAGCACCCATGCTTTCGAGTGTGAAAAAAATTTTTTTCCCGAATTTTGGGACAGGGCTCAGATCAATTGCTGTTTACATCTTTAATGGGGGGTTAAGTAGTCGATCTCCTTTCAATTGTACACAGGCTTTAGTGTGGTAGTACTCACATGGCTCCTGTTTAATTTTGAAGTTTTGGAATACTCTCCCTTTATTATCCTGCAGGGAATCGTTTGGTGGTTATACTATAAGATATACAAGAAGTTATTTGGGTGACAGGAATACTAAATCGAATCATTATTAGGGATAGAAATTAGCGAAAATGAGCTTTGATGAATGGCATGATTTTGTCCAAGAGGGGGATACGGTTATACTTCATGTCGTAAGTTACAGAACATTTTTAAGTAATAAAGTATTTGACTTGGTTATGCTTTTTCTATCTACTTTATACCTTAGGCACCACCAGGAAAGATTGCTGGGAAAGGTGGGGGAGAAGGGTGGGGACAAATCATACTGGCACCACTGGTATGTATATATGTTTCATTGTATGTAAATTGAAGGCAAGAGACAGGGATGGTTGGGGGAAGTTTGTGACGAAGAAATGTGCAAAGATCTCATTGGGATTACGCAAATAACTCAAGTTAAGTCAAGTATATATTATATTTCATGTACATCTAAAACTTAATTTTAGGAGTATATGAAAGCAATCACAAAGCAAATCCAAAACGAAAAACATATTTGATCAAAGAGTCTGATTTTAATTGCCCGTGAAACTTTTGTTGCATTTGTTTTTAAACGAATTATCACTGTCACATTTTCATTCTGAGATTGATCAAGTTTTCCAAAGTTTAGCTTTAAATACACTCTTGAAGACTGAAAGGTAAAATTTGGAAAATTTGATCAATGTCATAATGAAAATGTAACAATGATAATACATGGAGAAAAATGAAAAACTCCATTATATATATGCATCCTTGACAAGCAGTTTCTGTTGCCAGTATTTTGAAACACAATAATATGTTGATACAACATGCCCTAAGATTTGGAACATGAGAGTGCAAGTATTTAACTCATTCTGTGGGTCAATAGTTAGCTGATTCAAAGTTAATTCAACAAAGGCTTGTGTAAGTTCTTCTGTTTCAACTAAATTTCAGATAAGCACAATCCTTAAATAGAATATTTGGGAATATGTACAGGTATATAAGGAATACTTGAAGAATTTATGGAGATATACCTAAACATTTTGTCACACTCACTACATATCTTTATCTTTATTTCAATAGAGAGTGATATCTCTGTTTTTAAACATATCCAAACAAAGTGTCAAACTATCATCACATAGCCGACTGTTTTAATACTTGAGAAATAACAAAATCAAAAATTTAGAAATGGCTTAAAACCCTCTATATAAGATTACTTCGCAGCAATATTTTTTTGAGGACATATAAAGGGAAGAATAATAATTTAATAGAAACTTCAACATGACTCACCAGCAAGCTAGTGAAAACAAATAAGTTATTTACTAGAGTAATCACAATAGAATATAACAGAATGTTGATTGCTTTTTAATATACTCCTTTTTAGACACGTAAAAGAACACATTCTATTGTAGTGGAGCCTGGAAAAGTTCATCAAACAAAGTTTGGAGCATTTCCCCATGAAAATTTCATTGGGAAAAGATATGGATCAAAGGTATTTCCTGTTGTCTCCCATAGGGTTAATGCATTTTTCACAATAAGGAGCAGTTTGAGCCCACTGATTACCATTGACATGGTAGCCTATCATATTCACTTGACAAAATGCCATAGGATATAGGATATTTTGCCAACCAAACATGTTATGGTGCATTTTAGGCCCACAGTGGAAAATAATATGGGTATTAGTTACCTCATGTGCAGTAGTATTTATGAAATTCTAACTAATTTTGAAGCACCTTGTGAAATGTCGAGCTAAACCTATTGTAATGACAAGGTTTTACTTCAAAGAGTTGGTGTTGAATTAATAAGTAAGTCTTGATGCTGTATTGATTTCTGGGTTAACAAGACAGAATTGCAAGTTAACTAAATGACTTTTTTGAACATAGATTTGCATGGTAGACCACAACTGCTTAGAAATATATGTGGCTATTTGTACGTACAATTGTTGATGGCAGCCAGGGCCCACCACACCCTGTTGATATCACTGTTGGCTGTTGAATGTAAAGTCAGGACAGGAATGACCTTTACTATTTTTTGTGAGTTTACCTTTTAGAGGGTATATTTTGTTGATATTCCAGTTTGTAATTTATTTTAGTTTATTAGTTTCCCATTGCAAATCATCAATTTTATGCCAGTCAATTTTTGACCACCATGGTCTTATTTTTCACTGTTTCCATCAAAGACTTGGTCAACAAGTGCTTAAGTATAATACATAGGTGACTGAGTTCTTTCCTCCTGCAATTAAGAAAGGCAGGGATTTTCAATAGAAGAGCAGACACCCCATAAAGAGTATATGTTTAAATAAATTTGTGGGTTTTACTTGCATTTGGATTTTCCATGTGTGAGGAAAAGCACTGATAAAATGGAGTACCAGCATTAATGCATTTGTTTATGTCACACCATGCATATCAATGAAAGGATAGAATGATTTATCTAAAATGGAAGGAACATTCATTTTATTTGCAAAAATATTAAAATGAAATAGGTGAAAATTCATACCACACTTCATGTTTTTTCTGTGGAGTAGCCCCCTTAAACAGAGCAATTATTAGTACATTTCTTTTAATAGCAATGATTGATATTAAAGCGCTTTTTGCATTTATCAATATTATGTTTAAATACTTATTCATTTGGACTGCTAGACATGGTACAGGTTGAGTACAGATGTAAGAATGGTTATATATATGTACAAACATGTGATTTTTCATGGGCTGATATACCACACCCAATATTTTTTTGTTTAAAAAAGGTTTGGGCATTTTAAAGGAAGTTACAATGGCTATTTCTTTTTTTTGCATTACTCAGAATAATAAATGCAATAAGTAAACAATAAAATGAAAGAAATATTATAGCTATGGTTGTACAATTTGCAATGTTGATAAATGAATAATTTTTCTATATTATTTTCAACGAAATGATAAAAACCCCTTTTTTCAGGTTTACTCAAAGAACAACAAAGGCTGGATTTATATTATACATCCAACTCCAGAAATTTGGTCAGGTGTACTAAAGCACAGAACACAAATTTTGTATCCCACTGATATATCTCTTGTATTAATAGAACTGGAGTTGTGTCCAGGCTCAGTTGTTGTTGAGTCAGGTAAGTTGTTCTTTGTTTTATTTTGAGTTTTATTTTTCAGTTCTTAGCCCCTTGCATCATGGTATTTGAGGCTTTATCACAAGAGTTTTGAAAAGGTTGTCCTTGGGAGTTGGCAAGTATTCTCACAAATGAATTGTGTTTGGACATCCAATAAAACTCAGTTGAAAGTTGAAACTCTTGAGTTCCTTCTCATGATCAAGTTCAGCTTCAGATACACTTGTACTCAATTTCATGACTTTCTCCTTGGAAAGCCCCACTTGCTGGAACTGATTCACAGCAGTGTCAAGTACTAGCTGGATACTCTGAGTCAGATACTCTGGAACCATGAATACAGTACATGTATTATCCTCGTTAATTGCTCAGTGCTAGAATTCCATGCTCAAGACATTGTTTTGAACTCTTTCCCATCATTCAAAAACCTGCTTGGTATCATAGTACTAATAAAATACAATGTGAATTACGACTGTGCCAATTTTCATTTAACTTCAATTTTGTATCACTCGGATGAACACTCCTTCCAACCCCCTGAACTACCCATATTGTGACAAAAATTATCAACCACCTTTTTCATTTCAAACCTCTGGTCACCTTAACTTAAATTCAATGTTAGGAAGACCAAAGTCATGAGCTCTAGGCATGATGTACCACCAGCATTTGTAGTGTGCTCACCTAATGGAGAAAGTCTTGGCTGCTATCTAAAGAAGACCTGCCCCAGTTGAAGGATAGTGATCATGCTATGATCCATTGGACTTGTGACATGCCACTGAGCCAAACCCTTTCCACCAAAGAGCTTTGAAGGAGACTCAAAATCCACAATATTGAGGGAGTTTTGCAATGAAACTGACCAAGTCTGCTTATTCATAGATATAGACAAGAATAAGAGACCTCAACAGAGAAAATAATGTCTTTCATTGTTGATGGGCTGAATCCCAGAGAAAGGCCAAGAATGAGATAGAGGGATGTTGTGTACAAAGACATGCAGAAAGATGGCATTGAGATTACCATGGCTATCAACAGGTATGAGTGGATTCTATTTGCTTAGCATTTTGTCTAGAGTTGATGATTGGAGAATGTCATGTCTACCATGGATCTCTTGGCATAAAAGGCACCCTGAGCCTTTGGTAGATGTGCATAGCAAGCTCCTGTGAGCAGATGAGGGTGACCTGTACACAGACTTGGCCCACAATGCTATGGAGGGAGATGCCTTTGTTGTTGTTGTTGTGATTACTTCTCTGACCCTTGTTTTTGTAGAAGGTGATTATCTTGGGATTCTACATATTCTGTGATATGGCACCTTCCTGCCAGCACTGGCAGGGGACTTTATGCAATAGAAACAGAAGAGCAGTCATGCAATGTTTGATCAGGTCAGATGCTATGCCATCATTACCAGGTGCATTGCCAGCTGCCATCTGCCAGCCTATCAATATCCTTGTTGAGTTCATCAATGGTTGGCTCCATGTCAAGTTCATCCATGTCTGGTGTGGTAAAACTTCTTTAGCTGCAACTGGACCTTGCAACACACCAGTCAGTGGCCTGTGTCACAATCTGTACTCTGCTAGAAACAAATGAGAAGAATGTTCCTCAGTAAATTGTGCATGGTCAGGATTAAATGCAGCTGGTGGTAGTGCTTTGAGTGTGGGTGTCAGCAAAGCCCCAGCATTGTGCTGAGACTTTGTCACAAAGGACTGGTTTGTGATGCATAGGTTGTGGTATAGGGAGAACTCAAGCAGCCAGTGCCCAGTTTCATTCATCTTGCCTATGCCAAAAGGTCAATGAGTGGATGGCCAGTAGTCATGATCAGTACCCACTCAGGCATTAAAGTTGCCAAGGAGAATGAAATAGAATTCATCTTTCATCTCCCGCATGGCTGCCAGTGTATCGGTATATGTAGTTTGAGCATGTTTTAATAAACTTTGCCTGTGTACAAGAATGTTCACTTTATAGGTGAGGTTGGATCTTCATATGAGTTATTCAAGTTGGAACACTCACACTTCCACACAATTGAAAAAGATGAGATGGGTGCTTATAGTTTTTATTAGGTAACATTTTTTCAATTGGTACCACATTTTCTACTTCTGTTTGCAGGGCAGCTAACAGCCTAGTTCTTTCCCACCCGCTAGATAAAATTGGATAAAATAAAGTGTTTGCAGGGTGTGGGATAGTATAGAAAGAAGGATAAAACTGATTAGTCTCTGTGAATTTTCTCTGAAATGGTAAGGTTTTATTTAATACTATTGTATACAAACTTCCTCAACATGCTCAGAAAGTAGTATTTGTACTTTTTGTACAAAATGAAAGGTTAGTAGCTTCTAGTGAGTTGTCTTAATTGCACATCAAAGTAGACATCACTTTCCTATGAGAAAATATTTGCTGAATGGCCAGGATGAGGAATATGCTTTTTTATATTACCTTAAACACACAGAGCTATGGAGTCACCCTCCAAGTTGTTTCTCCCATTAAAACTGAACTTTAGGCAAATTACTTTGTATTTATTTTTGAGATTTAATGAGAAGAAGGGAATAACCACTGCTTCTAGAATGAATATAAATTGAATTGTATGACACATCCTTTAATTTTATATTGAGCGTTACATAATATCCTCTTTTTCATTTTATTGCAAATCATGAAACATTCTTATTCATTAATTTCTTACTCATTGTTACATAACAAAGCCATTCTTCTTCACTCCAAATTGTGTAACATACTTATGTTTTAGGAACAGGAAGTGGTTCTCTATCTCATGCAATTATAAGGACAATAGCACCAGATGGTCATCTATTTACATTTGATTTTCACCAACAAAGAGTCAATGAAGCAAAGTATGTGTCTATGTACTTCATTAATTCTTTTACATTGAAAAGGTTGTTAGCAGTGCTTTGGGCTGTACTTCAAAAACAGTGCAATTTTTAGTTTGACTGAAGCAACTTGCTTTGGAGCACGGCAACCCAGTATATGGTGTACTTTGTTCTTTCCAATGTTTACTTGGTTTTGTCAACAACTGTTAGTTTACTGATTTTTTAAACTTTGTATGAATGGCTTTTATCTGATGAAACTTTTTTTACCAGTGCAGATTTAAGCTGTGTAATTTTATGCTGGTAGTCTTCAAAGAAGATGTCATCCATTACAGTGCAGTGTTGCACCAGCAGAACTTAAAATCTTATTTGAACTTTGATTAAGCAACAATTGATATTAAATGTCATGTGTTGACAAATCTTTGGAACTAGAACCCCAGATTTTGAGTAAGGAATTGAGTTTCCCATTAATGCCCAGTGCACTGAGATTTAGCCAAGCCTCAGAAATGAACTTTCTTATGGTCAGAACTTACTTCCTTACTGCCCATGATACCAGGTGGCAAAGAAGGCAGCAATGATATTTCTCCATTGGTCTCTGTTGTTGGTGAGCTGGCAAAGTGATGTCCAGGAGTGGGCCCAGCTATTAGTCTTTTCTTCTCCAGATCTTCTCTATGTCTTCATAGGCAGCCAGCCCTCACCCTCATCTTCCATGATCACTTAAGAGTGGCTCTGGGTATAGAGTGTGAATGCATCCATAAGGCATGTGCAGCCAATCTTCATCACCTTTTGTTGACCAGAATATCCCTATTCTCAGTTCTGCACTGGAGAAGGTAGTTGAACATCTTTTGATGCCATAGGCTGCATAAAATCCTCCACAGGCATGTGAAATGTTGATAATTTGTTAGCATTAGTTTTTTTGTCATGCAGTAACGTTCAGATCCATACATCAAGATGATCAAGGTACATCTATTTTACATTTTGGTGTGTTTTAAAGACTGTGCATTCCAGATATTATTCATTGATCATATCACTTTTCTTCCTTTGCCAAGTCTGTTTTCCATCCCAGTTTTTGCACCTCCATCATTCCTCATAACACTTCCCAAGTTGGTAAATCAATCTTTCAAAACCAGGCAGTGATAAAAAGAGCTTCCAGCAAATTTCCCTGTTTTGATCCATTGTTGTTCACCTTATTATCAAGACAATTGACAAGTTGAAGAGTGTTCCTTACATCACACAAAGGATGCCTTGGGAACTTCACTATACACAGCCAGACCAGAAACCTGGCCCTTGAAGATTGGGCTGAAGAAGGTTTAAGAAGGTGCAAGAAGATATGAAAAAATATTAGGTAGGAGAATGTTAAAAAAAGTTTGAGATGATGCAAGAGTGTGTTAGAAGGTATAAAAAGCTTTAGGAAGGTATGGGGAGGTATGAGAAACTACAGGAAGGTGCAAGAAGGTACAAGAATCTGTAAGAAGGTATAAGAAAGGAATGAAAAGTTAAAGGAAGGAATGAAAAGGTACAAAAAGCTGCAAGAGGATATAAAAATGTATAAAAAGGTATGAAAAGAAAAAGTAAAAGAAGTTTTGAAAAGATATACAAAAGTATTAAAAGGTGCAAAAGCTAGATGATGGTATGATTAGGTCTAACAAAGTATAAGGAAGTATAAGAAGGTGAAAGAAGTTGTAAAAATGTATAAGGTATTAAAAGGTAAAAGAATTTAGAAAGTATAAAAAGGTATGCTAAGGTATAGTAGGGTGTAAGAAGGTACAAGAAGGTATGAGAAGGTACCAGAATGTATGAAAAGGTAAGAGAAGGTGTAGAAAGGCATGGCAAGGTGTAGGAAGGTAGGAAAAGATATCTATCTATCTATCTATCTATCTATCTATCTATCTATCTATCTAAGGCACTTTGGCCTCGACCTACCATCATCCGCCAAATATCCCTGTCCATCATTTGATTTCCCATCTCTTCGACCGTCAGTCCCGTATCCTTCTCCAGCAGTTGTACAAATGTTGTTGTTGGAGCCCCTCTATTTCTCTTTCCCTGTGTTGGTAACCAAAANGCAAGAAGGTACAAGAATCTGTAAGAAGGTATAAGAAAGGAATGAAAAGTTAAAGGAAGGAATGAAAAGGTACAAAAAGCTGCAAGAGGATATAAAAATGTATAAAAAGGTATGAAAAGAAAAAGTAAAAGAAGTTTTGAAAAGATATACAAAAGTATTAAAAGGTGCAAAAGCTAGATGATGGTATGATTAGGTCTAACAAAGTATAAGGAAGTATAAGAAGGTGAAAGAAGTTGTAAAAATGTATAAGGTATTAAAAGGTAAAAGAATTTAGAAAGTATAAAAAGGTATGCTAAGGTATAGTAGGGTGTAAGAAGGTACAAGAAGGTATGAGAAGGTACCAGAATGTATGAAAAGGTAAGAGAAGGTGTAGAAAGGCATGGCAAGGTGTAGGAAGGTAGGAAAAGATATCTATCTATCTATCTATCTATCTATCTATCTATCTATCTATCTAAGGCACTTTGGCCTCGACCTACCATCATCCGCCAAATATCCCTGTCCATCATTTGATTTCCCATCTCTTCGACCGTCAGTCCCGTATCCTTCTCCAGCAGTTGTACAAATGTTGTTGTTGGAGCCCCTCTATTTCTCTTTCCCTGTGTTGGTAACCAAAATGCCAAATTGTGTGCCACTTCTTCAGGATGTCTCTTAAGATGCCCTACTAGTCTCAACCTTCTAGTTCTGATTTTGTCGATTACTTTTTGAAGGTGACTGTAAAGATCTTTATTACGGATGTGATCTTTCCAGCTATATCCAAGAGCTGATCTTAGCATTCTTTTAAAGCAGCCATTAAATTTCTTTTCTAATTTTTTGGTAAGCGTCCTTGTTTCGCCGCCATATAATAGTACCGATTCTACTGTAGAGCAAAAAAGTTTAATTTTAAAGGATCTTGACAGACTTGATTTCCAGATTTTGGTTAATTTGTTTTGTGCTGCCCAAGCGAGTGCAATTCTTCGCTTAATATCTTGAAACGAGCTGCTGACAAGTGAGCCTAAATACGTAAAATCATCAACTACTTCAAGTGTTGACCCATCACTAGTTCGAATTCGGGTTTCTATGGGTTGATTGAATGACATAACTTTTGTCATTTTGGCGTTGGCCATAAGCCCTACACCCGCTGCTTCAGATTCTACTCTTTCTAGCAACTTTTGTGCCTGATCAATCTCCTCACTGATAAGGGCGATGTCATCAGCGAAGTCAAGGTCCGTAATGCAAATTGGACCCACCCTTCGGCTTTGTCTTTTCTTTGGACGGAATCCAAGTTCTTCCTCCTTTCCATTTAGCGCTTTTCTCATTGCGTAGTCGAGGGCTATTATAAATAAATAAGGCGCTAGTGTGTCGCCTTGTAGTACACCAGCCTGTATATCGAAAAGTTCAGTTTCTCCATCTGGTGACATGACTTTAGCTGTTTTATCTGTATACATAATTTCGATGGCTCTAACAATTTGGGTTGGAATTCCGTAGGCTTTTAAGATTTTCATTAACTTTTCTCCGTGGATTGTGTCAAATGCCTTTTTGAAGTCGATAAATGTTATTATTGCTGGTAAGTTTTTGTCTTTGACACCTTCTATGATACGCCTTAGTGCTAATATATATAAAAAAGATAAAGTAGAATATATAAGAAGGTATAAGAAGGTACAAAAAGATATGAGAAGTTATAACAAGGTACGACAAGGTATAACAAGGTACAAGAATATGCAAAGAGGGTAAGAAAAGTTACAAGAAGGTATAGGAAGGTATAAGAAGATTGTGATGGTTTGTGCTTTTTGTAGTCAGTGATTTTTGGTTGTTATTCATGATTTGCTATTTTAGTTTACAAATATTTCAAACTAAGTTTATTTTTAATTGTTGACTGTTGTAGAAAGAAATCCCTAGTTATGACAGCAGGGGCCTTTTTTCTCATATCTCAATATGTCGACTAATGTCATTAAAGCCATTTAAATTTTAAATGAACAGTCAGGAATTTGAACTTTGAAACATTGATAATGGAACGACTCTTGTTTAGTATCTTCACTTTTTAAATGTATTTCATAATTTGATATAATTTGACACGATATTTAACTCCCCTTGACAAAACAGTCGCAGCTTGTACTGGATAATTTACAATTTTATTCTAGAAAAGAATTTGAAGATCATGGAATTTCTAAGTATGTCACATGTGAATGCAGGGATGTATGTGCAAATGGATTTGGACTCACAAATAAAGCAGACGCAGGTTCACTTTGCTTTTTTTTAAGCTAAATAGAACTTTTATTCTACAGAGTGCCATTTAACTATTTTCTGTATGTCTTTCTGTTATTTTCTTTTTCCTTTATTTTACTCTTTTTTCCCTATTTTCTCGTCCTTTACCCCTCTTTTCCCCTTCCTTTTCCCTTCATTTTCCCATCTTACCCCTTCCTTTTCCCATCTTACCCCTTCCTTTTCCCATCTTACCCCTTCCTTTTCCTTTCCTTTTCCCATCTTATCCCCTTCCTTTTCCCTTCCTTTTCCCTTCCTTTTCCCATCTTATCCATCTTTTCCCCCCTGCGTAATCTTTAATTGAACACCCCGCGCTTATTTGTTGTCTCCACCAGAACATATATTCATTACTATCTCTCTTCTCTCTACTCTTTTGATGGTCTTTTGCCCTTTGGCATTATTACCATATTTTGGATTTCCGCTTCTGGTTCATCATCATTTATCTGACACTAGTCAGTTTTATATTATCTGGTAATTTTGGATATTATGATAGCCGACTTTCTTAGGTCCCTTTTTCTGGAAAATGACTTTTCTTTCCGTTGGCTAATGTGGTTTAGTTCAGTTTTTAACCAACTGGAATTACCAGTCACCAATGTCCCCTCCCTAATAGACCAAATGCAGGTAGCAAGTGCATTGCCCAGGCCAAGAGTAAACCAACCAAGCCAGCATTTTTTAGGCAACCTCTGAATCTGCGACCTGAAAACCGCTTGTCTTCTAACCATGTCACATTATTATTTTTATGAGAATCATGATGAATGACTTGCTATTATTTGTAGTAGCAGTGGTAATAATAGTGGTAGTAATGACAATAGCAGCAGTGACAGTAGTAGTAGTAGCAACAGTAGTAGTAGTAGTAGTAGTAGCAGTAGCAGTAGTAGTAGTAGTAGTGGTTACAGTAGTAGTAGTGGTGATAGTAGTAGTGATAGTAGTAGTAGTAGTAGTGATAATAGTAGTAGTGATAGTAGTAGTGGTAGTAGTAGTAGTAGTAGTAGT
>RDPX01000131.1:1581787-1607937 GCA_003991215.1 Morbakka virulenta | reverse complement strand
TTTGGTAATTTGAAACAGTATTCTCTTGACTTGATGTTTGTTTTCTTAATAATTTGCGTCCTTTATGGTTCTGAAATTCCCAGAAAACAGAATCCATTAAGAACAATTATGTCTGCAACTACTACGTTCGTGTATACGTATACAACAAGGATGCCAACCTGCAAACATTTTATACCATCTAACGACCAAATAGGTATTGAAACACACACGCACGCCCCATGCACAATGATGGGGAGCATATCTCTCAAAACTTTCTCAAAAAGCCTATTGTCAATGACATGATAATTGGAGCATTCAACACAGGTAGTACTGAAAAAGCAATCAAAACAGGAACATATTCAAACTGTTTATTTTTTCTGGTTAGTTTGCGCATTTCTTTTCCGACCCAAAGTTTTAAGAAGAAACCAAAGTTATCAAGGTGAATATTACTTCTTCTTCCTCTTCGGCAGACATGCGTCACTGCGTAAGGGTACCTTGTTGGGAACTGCAAGTAGTTAGCCCTGTGGCGCGCTCATGGACTGCCTCAACGTGGGCTGGAGTGGCGATGGCTTTTCGTTCTTTGATGTTCATGACATCCACGATTTTTTCTCGACTCCCACGGTTTCGTCCGCCTTCCACCTAACCCTGTAAAACTGCCTTGGCCAGGCTGTGTCACTTGACATGCGCAAACGACTGGAGTTTTCTCCGCTTGGCTGTTGTGGGCACTGGTTCTTGTTTTCCATCACTTGCTCAATCCATAAGCCCTTGCCTCAAAATTCTGGGTTGCCCTAACAATGCAGTTCATAAAAACTATTTATGTATTTTTCATTCCGTTTTTTAACTCTACTGATACAGCACCAAGCTCCTCTAATACTAAAGGGATTGTAGTGAATGTTTTCCTACAATAGCTTGGTTGTGGCTTGGTTTATCTGAAAATAAGTCCTTAATTATGTATAATATTTTATAATATTTAACGAATTGTTAATTGTAAGCAGTGAACCGCGGAAAAAGTATTGAAATGGTTGTAATGGAACCCAAACTTGTAATTCTTAGCACTTAAAGCAAAATGGTCGTTTAAAGTAGAGTGAGATAGTTATTTGCAGAAACGTCATTTTATAGAATTCATGTAATTTTTTTCAAATGAAGAATGTTTATTTTAACTTTATTTGGTTACAGAATCTTCAGAATGATGCAGTTTTGAAAAGGATCAGAGATATGAAACGGCAGGCAACACGATCCGACATAGGGAACACCGCCGATAACTCAAAAAAGCAAAAGTTAGTTAATGAGGAAGAAAGTGAAAAGGTAACTATCTTTTTCTGAACTATCCATCTATCTGTCGGTCTGTCTATCTATCTATCTATCTATCTATCCATCTATCCATCAATCTATCTAGCTATCTGTCTATCGGTCTGTCTATCTATCTAACTATCTATCTGTCTGTCTATCTATCTATCTATTTACCTATCTATCTATTTATTCTATCTATCTATCTATCTATCTATCTATCTATCTATCTATCTATCTATCTAGCTAGCTANATATTTTATAATATTTAACGAATTGTTAATTGTAAGCAGTGAACCGCGGAAAAAGTATTGAAATGGTTGTAATGGAACCCAAACTTGTAATTCTTAGCACTTAAAGCAAAATGGTCGTTTAAAGTAGAGTGAGATAGTTATTTGCAGAAACGTCATTTTATAGAATTCATGTAATTTTTTTCAAATGAAGAATGTTTATTTTAACTTTATTTGGTTACAGAATCTTCAGAATGATGCAGTTTTGAAAAGGATCAGAGATATGAAACGGCAGGCAACACGATCCGACATAGGGAACACCGCCGATAACTCAAAAAAGCAAAAGTTAGTTAATGAGGAAGAAAGTGAAAAGGTAACTATCTTTTTCTGAACTATCCATCTATCTGTCGGTCTGTCTATCTATCTATCTATCCATCTATCCATCAATCTATCTAGCTATCTATCTATCGGTCTGTCTATCTATCTAACTATCTATCTGTCTGTCTATCTATCTATCTATTTACCTATCTATCTATTTATTCTATCTATCTATCTATCTAGCTAGCTAGCTAGCTATCTTTCTAGCTAGCTAGCTATTTAACCACCTATTGACCTATTATCATATTTATTTTTATTGAACCGAGCTAGCTAAAGATACTGCTAGATGCTACTGCTGCTCTGCGCAATGTTTCTTAAAGTTTCTTAAGCAGATTATGTTGGTTCGGTATGAGAAGAGACTCGGGTTTTCGAAAACACGAGTTTTTCCACGTTTAAGATTCCATATTTGTCTTGCAACAATAATAATTGACGTTGAGCACCATTTGAGTAAGCTTTTTCTTGATAGCTATTTAATTTCAGAATTCACCAACACACCTAGTATGTTGCAGTGAACAGATGATCCAAGTGCCCCAGTAATGACTGAGTCAATTATTGCTTAGGACTTTGATGGTACTACCTTTTTGCACTTGAATACTATTTGTCGGTTTCCTACCAACATAACACATATATACATACATGCATACAAACATACAAACATACATATATACATAAATACATATATAAGTAAACAAACAAACGGAAATAATAGTGGTCTTTTGCTACCAGTTACAGTGTTCGATGGAAATCCAGAGCGAATATACAAGGTAAAAGGGAAAATTCAAAACTTGTGTGTAGAACTTAAAGTTTCGTGTCTTACACTCATCAGCTATACTGGTTAAAAAACGTTACAAAAAGCACACACACACACACACACACACACACACATATATATATATATATATATATATATATTATATTGCAGGCCATTCAGAACTACAACAACAGGTAAAAATATAATCCGTTGATAGATTTGTGTGTTGAAAATAATAGATAATGAGATAATGGGTGGTAGGTAATAATAGAAAAATAGGACATAATACATTGTTAACACTGTTTAAATATGTAATTAAACATTCGTATTCAGGTTTGGCGGCATTGATAGCAGTCGTTATCAAACAGGAAGTACAAAAACGGTGAATCACTATCTTCCTACGTATGGGACATGAAAGATAGGTATATTTGCTCTGGATTTCCATCGAGTACTGTCAATGGTAGCAGAAGAACACTATTATATTCATTTGTTTGTTTACTTATACCGCTCCTGAGTCGCTGAATTTTGTTGAGCACTATACTTTTGTTTCCACCCATGGAGAAAATAAATTTAAACTATTCGTTGAAAAACAGTCCGACACCAAACAGGAACACATATATATTAAAGTTGATGGAGAAAGTTGAAGCAGTAATCAAACGTATGCGCTAGAAACTGTTCTGGTACTACAACAAAACCAACAACGAGGACAGTATCAACGATAAGGAAAACTTCGGCTTTACATCAAACAACGCCCCACCACCCCACAACGAGCTAGAAAACTTCGAAAACGAGTTACTCGACATAATTTCAACAATACAATTCCGAAACGACAATGACAAATTCCAAGAGAAACTGAAGCAGGACATCCGAAGAATCAACAATACCAATCAAATGATTATATTCGCAGACAAAAGTACCAATATCTACACCATGTCCCCCGAAGAACACACCTAATTTTTGAAAGAAAACGTCACCAAAACATACAAAAAACCATCCCCAAAACTCGAAAATTCTTTGAATCTAGAAGCGGAGAACATCGCCACCTCCTACAACATTCCTACAACATTGAGAAGAGATCTGAACGCCTTGCAAGCACTCCCGCATTCATCTCGCTGAAAGATCAGAAAGAAAACTTCCAATCCAAAACCCCAAGCAGATTAATCAACCCGCAAGAATAACCTAGACGCAGTCAGCAAAACAATCCTCGACAGAATCAACTCCGATACCCATGGTTCTATCAAAGTAAACCAGTGGAGAAATACCGACGACGTATTACAAGGGGTTAACGCCATCGAAAACAAAGATTCGTGTCTTTTCATCCAATTCGACATGAAAGAGTTTTACCCCTCCATATTCAAACAACTATTACACCAAGCCCTCGGCTTCGCAAAAACCCACACCGCCATAACAGAAAACGAAATGAAAACAATCCTACACAGCAGAAAATCCCTACTCTCCTTCGACAATGAAGCCTGAATCAAGAAAACTTCTAATAACTCCAATGATGTTACCATGGGGAGCTATGATGGAGCGGAAATTTGCGAACTAATCGGTCTACTAATATTAAACAATCTATGTACATTGGTAGACAAAAACGACGTCGGTCTCTACAGAGATGATGGGCGCATGATCATTCGCAACACCAGAGGAAAAGCAACCGACAAACGCAGAAAAGACAACATCAAATCATTTATATCCCTTGACCTCCAAATAGAAATCACCTGCGGACTCTATTCTGCCAACTTCCTCGACGTTACCCTCAACCTCAGAACCAAAACCCGCCAACTCTACAGGAAACCAAACGACTCCCTGCTTTACGTACATACATCGTCCAACCACCCCAAGTAGACTTTAAAACAACTTCCAACCGCCTGAATACGAAGAAGCACTAAAGAAAAGCGGGTGTAATAACATCCAACAGAAATACTCCAAGCCCAACCCACCAAAGTAAAGAAACCGCTCACGCAATATCATCTGGTTTAACCCTCCATTCAGCAGAAATGTATCCACCAACGTAGCAAGGAAATTCCTCCTACTCATCGAAAAACACTTCAAACCAAACCACTTGAAAAAACGTCAACAAAAGGAATGTCAAAGTGAGTTATAGTTGCACCCAAAACATAGGAACCCTAGTCAGGAACCACAACAGAAAGATCTTCAACCCAAACAAAGAAACCCAACCAGGCAATTGCAGAAACAAAAATGTGCCCCCTAAATGGCGACTGCCGCAAAGAATCAATAATTTATAAATGTGAGGTAACCGCTCCCAACTTTTCGAAGAAAGTTTACAAAGGCTTAACAGAGAAAGACTTCAAAACCAGGTGGAATGGCCATAACCAGTCTCTATCAAACAGGAAGTACAAAAACAGTACATCACCATCTTCCTGCGTATGGGACGTAAAAGATAACCACAAAACCACCCCAAAGCTGAAATAGTCGATAATTAAATACGCCAAAACGTACACAACCAATGCGCGCGCATGTTCACTTTGTTTACAAGAAAAATTTGAAATTTTGAACTACCATAACAAGGACGTACTTTTAAACGAAAGAATTGAACTGATTTCCAAATGCCGCCACATGAACGAATTCCTCCTCGCTAACTACATATCAAAAGACTAACATATTTAAACAGTGTTAACAAACTATTATGTCCTATTTTTCTATTATTATCTACCACCCATTATCTCATTATCTATTATCTTCAACACACAAATCTATTAACGGATTATATTTTTACCTATTGTTCTATTTCTGAATGGCCTTTAATATATATATTAAAGGCCATTCAGAACTAGATGCTTTTTGTAATGTTTTTAACCAGTATGGCTGATGAGTGAAGGGCACGAAACTTTAAGTTCTATACACAAATTTTGAGTTTTCACTTTTACCTTGTAAATACATATATACATATATACATAAATACATAGATACATACATACATGAATACTTACTTACATACATACATACATATTACATACATACATACCTACATACAAACATACATATATACATACATACTTACTTACTTACTTACATACATACATACATACATACATACATACATACATACATACATACATACATACATATATACATATATACATACATACCTACATACAAACATACATACAAACATACATACATNTAACCAGTATGGCTGATGAGTGAAGGGCACGAAACTTTAAGTTCTATACACAAATTTTGAGTTTTCACTTTTACCTTGTAAATACATAAATACATAGATACATACATACATGAATACTTACTTACATACATACATACATATTACATACATACATACCTACATACAAACATACATATATACATACATACTTACTTACATACATACATACATACATACATACATACATACATACATACATATATACATACATACCTACATACAAACATACAAACATACATACATACATACATACATACATACATACATATTCATGTACCTCTTCTGCAAGATTTAATTTTTTCTTTAGTTTATCATTCATCGTATTTATTATTTCTAGGACACAAGAAATGACACAGAAAACGTAAGGTCACCCAAATCTGGCACAACTTTATTGGAGGTTTCATCCTCAACTACGACTGGTATAGGCATGGTAAAGAATATTTTTGCTCTTCAAAAGCAGGGAACAGCAAATATTCTTGTAGGAAAAGACAGAGAACTCACTATTGGACACACGGGATATTTGACTTTTGCTTCGTTGTATCCAGACTTTAAGAACTAGCGATTACTTGAGTTTGTATAAATTGATTTTTATGATAATTTATTTTATCATTTAAATATTTTTCATAAATTACATAGAAATGACAACCCCCGTATATTTTACTGTCACGTATGGTTGACCTGCAATACCGTAGACACACAGTTTGCTATAACTACGCTTGTTTCAAAAAAGGGCTTGCTCACCTGAGGCACGAGTGCTTCAATTTCCCGTTTACCGTCCTTTTAGTTTTCAGAAATTGAAAAATATTTACCTTTTTACGAATTTGAAGTATCACTGACAAGATGTCGGAGGAGTTTAGGAAGGAGGAGCCTTGGAACATGCTCTTTGCAGATGACATCCTTTTATGCAGCGAAACAAGACAAGAAGTAGAGGAGCAGCTAGAAAATTGGTGTGAGGCACTTGAGAAAAGAGGAATGAAAGTGAGCAGAGGAAAGACCGAATATTTGGCATTGAATGGGAGGGATGTGGATGCAATACACATGCAAGGTATCCAAGTGAAAAGGGTTCTTCTTTTACTTTCGGCTGCTCCCTTTTAGGGGGTCGCCACAGCGGATCCATCTCCTCCACCTTACACGGTCCATTGCATCCTCCACTCACAATCCTTTTTCTTTCAAATCCTCATTGATAGCATCCATGTATCTCCTTTCGGTCTACCTCTCTTCCTCCTTCCTGGGACATTCATATCCAGCATTTTCCTTCCGAAGTAATTTTCTTCCCTCCTCATGACATGCCCGAACCACTGGAGTCTCTGCTCTCTTTGCTTCTCCCCCAGCTTCCGTACGAGTGCTGTGCCTCTTATTCTCTCATTCCGAATCCTGTCCAGCCGAGTGACACCAAGTGGCCATCGGAGCATTTTTAGCTCAGCGACTTCAAGTTCCTGCTCGTGCTTCTTTGACGTTGCAACCGTTTCCAGTTCGAATAGAAGAGCTGGCCTAACCACTGTCTTGTACACCTTTCCCTTCACTTCAGCGGATATCTTCCTGTCGCATATGACTCCTGTAACCTTCCGCCATCCGTTTCACCCTGTCTGCACACGCCTTTTCACCTCTCTGTCACAGTCTCCCTTACTCTGTACAGTGGACCCAAGATACTTGAATTCCTCCATTAGAAGAAGACTGTTTCAAGGAGTGTAAAGCTTCTATTGCTCGAGCGCCATATAAAGGCAATCCTTAGTTGCCTAAGTTATCCCATTACAGTTTAAAGATCGTGTAATTCAAATCTTTTGCAGATGATTGCTTTTGAAGTGTAGTTAACTGTAATAGAAATAGACAATCAATGATTCTATATGTTTTTTATAGGAGAACTATTCAGAATCGACTTTAGGATTTTGAAATACAGTAAAACACTTCGAATACAAACACGCTTTACACAGAAACATATTAGACACGAAAAAAAATGGAAAGGCCTGTTTACTTCATATTTTTTATGGTTTAAAAACTCCTTAAAACACGAACTGTTTAGCCAACGGCAGCAACACGGAAGCGCATAACAAATGGCGGTTGGCTGCTTAATATCTGAAACAAGGTAATTCAAACGTATTTTATTATTCTAATTAGAACGTTTTAACTTTAATAAACTGGAAGGCATTACAATATTACATTACAATTGCAAAGTGATATCAAGCATGTCTTGACTAACAGAGAACCACTCGTTGTTTCATTTCACAATCTTGGGCCTCTTTTTTCATGTTTTTAGATCCTTTCAAAGGTGATTCTTTAAAATTGATTATGCTTATTTAAGCCCCGGGCAAATATCAATAATATAGTTTAAAATTTGTTGTTATCGATCCATATGCAGTGAATATCGTGATTTAGATTTAGTTGTAGGATTCGATTGACTCCGAACATTCTTAGAATATCATGCATTTTCCTAATAGTTAAGTAACACACTTCCACTTCTCAGTTTTTCTCGTCAATTTCATACATCTCGTAGGAATAGTTCACTTCGTCCACAATTCACTGCCTGACAAAAGCTCCGCTTTTGTTCCCCAATGCGAAAAGAAAGATACCATGGCATAGTATCTACGTTTATGAATCGAAACGGGTTTTTTTTACCGACATGGAATGCATGCGCTACTATGTAGTCATGCCAAAGCTATAACGCAAATGAATCGGAGCGCAGAACTGCTTTTATAGAGCGTTAAAACGCAAAATGAAAAATGCTTTTAAGAGGTTAAAAATGCAAAAATTAATTTTGATGAAATGGATTTTTTTCTCTGGAGAAAATAATTGTGAAATGATGGCATGGCAGCTGTAGCAACGTAACCTTTGAAGTAAGGAAATGTTGGCTATGACGTGGCCATATATGTAGTAGATTGACACATACTGCGTACCACTGATGCTAAAGCTAGCCCTAACTTCACAATTACGTCAGACTTGCTTTCTGAACCCCAGTTCAAAGCCGAATTAACTTAATTCACCCCAACATTATTACACGCAGTATATTTTGTTGCCTTGGTCGAGAAGGGAACGAGCTGTGGAACAATTTCACTGACGGCCGAGGAACTTATCCCATAAACTCTTAATATACACTAAATTTCTGTCATGGTTTTTTTTGAATTTTTTGCTTACACAGTAGATGTTTCTTCTCTCATTTAATGAACTGTATTTACTCGGCTAAGCATTTTAGAAGAAAAAGCTCTTCTTTTGCCTCAAAGAATTTAATTTTTGTGACGAGTTGCTGCTAAGAAAATGCTGCTGGTATTAAAAGTATCATTAACAGATGTTGTATCCAAGGTGATCAAGCTGCTGACGAAAGATGCAAACAAACAAAACCTTTAGCTCCAGAATTTAATTAGGAAATAAACAGAGTTCTAAAGAAATCCAGTTCAAAACCACACTGCAAATTTTCATCGAAATGTCTAGTTTGTATTCGAACCGTCAACATAAAGTAATTCATGTGAACTCTGCAGTATATTACACGACAGTGGACTTTGCTCAGCATTCAGTAACAGATACAATAAACGCAATAAGAAGGAGACTTTTGTTCCACTTTACAGAAATCAGAAAGCAGTTCACAGGTTAACCTTGACTCGCATCATTTGGAAGCAATCCCAGATTTTTCAGAAGAGGATGATTTCTTTGTCGGCATAATGAACATCAGCTACAAAAATGTTCAACAGAGTTCTTGCTTCAACTCATTATATTCCTCCCAATTATATTTTTATTTAATGGTTAAAAATCAAGCAAGACACAATTCCATTACGTGTATGGAACTGTGAAGATATGATAGAAAAAAATTATTTAAAAAACCCCCCGAAGGTTAAGCCAAGAGATAAGCTTAATTTTAGACTCCAAGAAGGCATTCAAATAAGGAGAGTACTTTCAAAGGTAACAGAGTATTCCATGTCTGTGAAGAGCCAGTACCACAACAACTTGAATTTACAGTGTTGGATATGGAGCAGGTCTTTGGTCCAGAGATTCTTTGTATAACCTGATCACTGAAGGTCTGCCGGGTAGTGGAAGACAGACCATCAGCACGCCGACTAACTGTGCCCTTAGCTCATGGTGTTGGTATTAAATGGAGCGACATTAGCGACTGCCTACCATACATTATCCTCATAAGAGAGGAGTGGTGATGAGGTGACACTACAACTAATGTGTTTATTGAGACACGATCTCGAGAAGAGTTGCCAACCAAGGCCAAAATGGATCCTTCTGCACGAGACAGGCAACCCCGCCAGACGCCAACCTGTTATTTCAAGGTCTCGGGAATGGAATTGAAAAGAAAAACTATTGACTTCAAATTCGGTACAGGTGCAGAAGTCAATGTTTTTCCCAAGGAAATTTTGAAAAAATTCTTTTGTGGCAGGATTAATAAATTAAAACTTAATTAACTTAATAATTGATAAAAGAAGAACTTACTTCATCCTAGCTCATGCTCCCAATGACTGTTCTTCAAAAGACGACAAAGATTACACCTTCGCAGAACTACAGCGAGTTTTAGATAAAAGAGACCTTTTGACAATAATAATCTTTGGAGACTTTTAATGCCATATCAGTGTTGGTGGTTACCCTTTCGGATGGCCAGGTATGTTAGGTCATTATGAAGAACCTACAACAAATAACTCATCTGAACGCATGGTTTAATTTTACTCCAATAAACAATTTTGCTTAGTGAACACGATGTTTCCATACAAGATCGTGCCCTGATGTACTCGAAAGGAACCAGTTTAAAATAAGGCTGATGATAAATTAATTTTTATTATCATGCAGTGTACGAACAAGACTCCTTTGTGTACAGAGACAAAAATTGGGAACTGAACATTGGCTACTGAGAGCAAGCTGGAGAGTGTGCTCCCCATCTATTCATATTACCGAATGAAAACAGAACAGAAGAGTCTTATTTCCCTGACACCTTCAAATACCTATTTGACTCCTACCAAATGTTAAAATCTATTTTGCAAAATATAAGCAATATCAATTTTTAAGAAGAAAAAACACAAAGAGGATTAATAAAAACACTAAAGCGTGAAAAATACTGTATTTCTTATGTCAATCATTTTCTGATTATACATCACTTCTCTCATTAGGAATATTATCTGAAAGGATTTTCCTAGAATCGCACGAATACTCCAGTTATTCTGATAATGGAAACTTTTTATTTTTTTATCTGAACACATACAATTACAAACCTCACTAATCAAGGTAGTTTGCATTGACTTGCCTATTTAACAAAATCAAAATTAAATATTTTACTAACAAAATCACTAAAGCGACCATAGTTCAGGGTTGATCCATGGTTTATTTCTACGACAGAATATGTAGTATGTGGTGTGAATGATTATATTGGAAAGTTTGGCTGAGAGAAAGCGCTCGTGTTTGTTGTCGATGTTCAAAGCGTTGCACATTTTCCTGAAAGTAATACAAGATTTACCGAATATACCTAAAGAGCTCATCATCATCATCATCATCATCATCATCATAACAATAATAATAATGGAATGAAAAGAGAATGCATGGATAGTTTGTCAGAGGCCTGACAGATGATGTAGATAAGGAGAAGACTTGGAAATGGTTGTCAAAATTTGGTACAGAAGCCTTGATTTGTGCAGCACAAGGTTGACGGAATTACACACAGAAATGTTGCGCATAGCTCTCAATTGATCTTTAAAATATCGAATGCCATGAATACTTGTGAAGAAGAACTCTATGACAATATACCTCCAATCAGGATAGCAATCTGTTGGCAAAAGGTAAAAGTCACTAAGCAAATTCTTGTCTTAAAATTTAATTATTTTTAATGAGTAAGTAGCCCCAACAATTTAGCTAGGAATAAATCTGTTTCCCCATCTTACAGCATTATTTGTTTATTGTTATTGCTAAAAGAAAATATTAAGCATCTAAAAAACTACCTTGATTTGTAAATAAAAATATCTGCTGTCCACATTTGACTAGTTGTTAATTACCACCAAAGATCAATACGTTTCAACTGCATTTTTCATTCAAATCTATTTATTTTTATTCTCTCTTCCAAGATTTTAGTTTGAAATATCTGGGCTGAGTCTGGTCTAGCCACTGGTGGATTGTTTTTTTCTCAAATCATGTTTAGTACTTTTGCTTTTCGTATATTGTAAAATCATGGACAGAAAAATAGAAAACTTACTGGCATTATTTTCTAGCATCCAGAGGAGGATAAATAAGCAAGTGAGGTATCTTAAATAATATGCTTTTATTTTGCTCACGTGTATGTTTAATAATCCGAACGTTCTGGTGCTTCAGTCACATTTAAAATAGAAATTTTATTAGGTCGTTAACATAGAAAGACTGCTTTTAGTTTAAATCTGATGTGAAAGTGCCAATTTTTCTACGGTTTTAGAAAGACTTACAATAAAATAATACCTCTTGTTTTTAATAACTGTGTAATCATTGCAGAAAAGCATTGACATTTTTAATAATTGATGGCCAACATAAAAATTTATTTTTAATTGCTTCCACCATATTTGACAAATTTCAACTTCGTTTTGCTGTCGTTGTTTGAAAAAATGCAAGATTTATTCTGTATTGTACGTGCTTTTATCAAAGTCCAGAACTAAAACAGTTAGCAAGAAACTCAGTGTCGACTTGTGGAAATTTTTGGTGTGCGGTTTAAAACTTTATAGAGTAAGGTCATATTTTGGAAACAGTATTGTTAGAAGGATTGCCAAACATAGAGCAGTGAAAAGACGTCCCACCTCAATAAAAAAATAAACAACTACCAGTGTTTAATAATTTTAAAACAATATTTACAATAAACGCTCTGAATTATATATATTATATATATAATATTATATATATATTATATATATATAATATATTATATATATATAATATATTATATATATATAATATATTATACATGTGTGTGCGTGTGTGTATAATGAATAATACAAATAACGTGAATGTGTTTTTTTAATTTTTTAGGGTTTGACAATTGTTTTCTATTTTTTTTTTCTAAATGTCAATCAATGCTGATATTGTTGATGTTCCTTTTGATTTTAACGTGTAAGTGTTTAACAACCGAATTAGATTAGATATTTGTGTCTTTTAAGTTACGCCAAGGATCTGCAGACAACTCCATAACAACTACAAGAGTAAGAATTTTAAGACAATGTTGATAATATTCACGATTGTTTTTCGCCCTCGTTCTTTTCCCTCGCAATTGTTAAACATGAATGAACTCGAAATATTGTATGTTCTTATGACACCCACCTTTCCAGTCCTTACACTCCCGAGTGATATCTCAAGTTCCCTTGCTAACTATGCTGCACTGCTCAGTGACATATTTGGTATTGGGGCGATACAATATGATAGCGATGAGCTATTATCTACCTACACTTCTACTACCAGTGCAACTAATAGTTTCACGTGAAACTATTAGTTGCAATCACAGTTTTTATTTTTCGTGTTTTACCTTATGTTTATATATATAAGTATATATCGCTCCCCCTCCCTCTCTCTGTGTCTGTATATAAATAGTCATTTGGGTATCCTACATGGTCATCACATTTAATTGACTGCCGAAATACAAGCTACTGTGACGGCAAAGCAAGAAAGTGATGGCTTGCTAGGTTGATAACGTAGATAACAGAAAACTAAATCAAGAACGTGATAGTAGCAATGACGCAAATAGCAGGGAATCAAATGAAGCGACCAAACCTTAATCTATAGTATTGAAACAAAGTACGATACAAGCTTCAAATCGTGGCGATTTTTTTACACAAAGGATTGTTTGTCAGCACGAACTTGATTGCAATTTTATATAAGAGCTCGTTCATCCTCCTGGAGTTGATGATTTTTGACTCACCTTATCAGATAATACAGGACGCATTGCTCTGGCAATTTTTCTTCTTACTTCCCTTTTGGAAGAGGTAGATCTGAGGCCTTGAGCTTCGCTTCAAGTTTTTTAATGGCAAGTCACCGACCAGTATCCGAATTTAATAAACTCGCCGTCAGCCTTTGGTACAAAACATATGTTTATGAACTCTTATTATTTCCAAATCCTTTATTAAACCATACGAGTAAATTTAATATTTACTTATTGTAAACTGAAATTTTATTACTGTCCCATCCGCATTGTCACAAATTTTGTATTTTTGTGATATATTTCGTAACAATATATATATTTGAGATTATATTTGGACCAAGGTACACATTTTGCCTTTGGCTGCAACAGCTGTTGTCGTTTGTTTTGTTGCTCTTTGCTTGTTTAATTTCCCATCTCGATCTCGATCGATCGATTGGGAGAGAGGGAATGAGAGAGAGAGAGAGAGAGAGAGAGAGAGAGAGAGAGACGGCAGACATACTCAGAGAAAGACGGCAGACACACACACACAGAGACAGACAGACACAGAGACCTCTAAAAATATGACATCCTTTATGTAAATAATAAAAAATGAGGGGCTCTTTACATACTTCATAACTTCTTACCTTATCTGTCAAATTACAGTAGAAAGGAAAAAATGAAAAAATGACGTATTCGTACATACTAAAGAGAGGCTACGAAGACAACACTTTAATTCCACATATAATGGAATGCCAATAAACCCGCCAAAAATTGCAAACAATGTAAAACAACAAAATATCAACCAATAATGATAATGATAACGTTTTTATATTAATAGAGACTAATACAAATTAGTTACAACAGTAATAGCCGTAAAGATAATCATAATGATAAGAAGGAAGAATGACCATTAAAAAAATTATAATAATAGGAACAAGACTAAAAATTTGTATCAGACTACCCCTACGAGTAAAATGTTTAAGATATCAAAGTCTTTTACCCGAAGCAAGGCTTGGAGCCACCGTATTGCAAAACATTACTTGTCTTATTGGACTTTTTTCTTTATAATTTTTAATCTTGCAATTTACAGATTTCCTTTCTCTCCCAATTCTACCTGTGAAAACATGTACAAACTGAGCAGTATGCCACTTTAATGGAGAAACGAATTCGACTCAGTACTTCAAAAGACGTCATCATGATTCAAAACGCAAGCCTCTTGCATTGTAATCTGTTGACTTAACCACTCTTCCACTTCTACACTCATGTGTTTTTAACCTAAGCTTAATCGTAATGCCTAAACCCTACACCCAAAACACACACAATGTGAAGGCAGAAATTTTTTACAGCGAAAAGTGGCATTTGGCTAAAAGAGTAAGGTATGGCTGACGTTTTGTCATGGTTGGCAGAAAGAGTGGTCTAGACGATGTTGACAAAGTATTTTTTAATCGAAAAAAATCTAGAACTTTAACGGTTTACTGGTAATTGTACGGGAGATTTAAAGCAACCAAACGTACACCAATGGAAGCTCAATTATTTGGAATTTTGAAAGATTGTAATTTACTTGTGCTTCATACTGTCAGATACATTGACTTCTGCAATAAAAATGTGTCTTTTACATCCAGATTTAACTGGAACAAGAACAAGACGAAACATACAACATATTTGTAAAATGAAAAATTTGGTTTCAAGACGTAAGGTTAAGTCAATTACAGTACATATACATATTATATATATACATATATAATACATATAAAATACATATATAATACATATATACATATTTATGCGATTTTACTTTCTTACTCTTGATTTTCAAATTATTAATTAGAATCGAAACGATTACATGTTATTCTCATACATTTGTTACTCCCAAAACACATGCTCATACTAAAAAGCATAACGTAACGAGATTAAGAATTTCTCACGATTTTATAAGTATATATATATATATTTTTATATATATATAATGTATGTATGGATTGTACCTTTATTGTCATTTTATCAGCCAGTTCCATCTTTGGCTAAAGTTTTCTGAGTGTTTCACTCTAATACTATATAAATATATATATATATATATATATATATATATATATATATTAATAATTGCACTTGCATGAGTCAATCAACCCCAGCTGTATCCACTTTCTCATAGATCTCTGTTTTAGGTAGACAGTCTTGATCTTGGGCGCATGTTTTCCCATATTTTGTTGAATTCGTATTTAAATCCTGAATGTTTGATGCTATAAATTAAAGGGTTCCAAATAACGGATGACTTGGCAAACATTGCTGGAATAGCGGCAGCAATCGGAGGAAAACTAGAGTCATGTGCTACCATTGCCCAAATGCAAATTGCTGTATAGGGCAGCCAAGAAAATATAAAAGCTGCAACCATTAGAACCATTAACCGAGTAGCATTTCTCTTTATACGTTTACAACGGATGAAATTTCTTTCACTTGCATTGTTGGAAGAAACAGTAACATTGAATTGTGTGATCCTTTTATGGAGTTTCCAGTAAGCCCACGCTAGCACAATTAATGGAAATAAGAACTCAAAAAAGATAAGCACGATATTATATGTTACATCAATTGTTTCTTTAGATTTCCATCTAGGGGCACAACCAGTATGTACCCCTTCAACACAATATGAAGACCAGCCAAAAAAAGGGAGAATTGCCCAAAATGCAGAATAGAGCCAAGCTAAACTGACGAAGGCTACTTGTTTCCAAAATGTTCGCTGATCATTTCGTACATTGTACATCACAATGTAACATCTTTCAAGTGACATGAAAACCAGATTAATCAGACTTGCCACTGAGGTAAAATGAACCCAGAATCCATAAAATTGGCAGCCAGCATCTCCCAAGTACCATTCTCCTCTTATATAAGCACTAGTGTGGATAGGACCAGCAACAGTAATAAGCAGGAAGTCCGTTACTGTGATACTTATAATAATCATATTTATTGTTGTTGGTGTGGACTTGTATATCTTTGAGAAAATAAAAATCACTAAGGTATTAGCTGGTATCCCTATGCATGTAATGATACCAATGACAAGTGTTAATACCACTTGTGTGGTAAAAGTAAGTAATTCATTCTTGTGATTTATAAATTTTGTACGAGTAGCATTAAATGTAAAGTTGTCATTAATCAAGTTGCTTCCCATTTTGTATTTAAAAATTTTGATATTTAATACTCTGATACGTTGGAAAACCGGCAAATAACTGGTACAAAAGCCACAGTTGAAGTTAATTGAAACAACTTGTATTCTATTCCCACTAAATTGTAATATAAAAGTATAGTTTTGGAGACATATGTATAAGTAAAACTTCCTTCGTAGAGAACAGAATTTATTCTTCTACCTTTAACTCAGTTTTAATGACAATGTTATTTAACTCACAGACCAACTTCTACAAAGGATACCACATACTTTTTAAGTTAGCCATCAATTATTAAAAATGTCAATGCTTTTCTGCAACGATTACACAGTTATTAAAAACAAGAGGCACTATTTTGTTGTAAGGTTTTCTAAAACCGTAGAACAATTGGCACTTTCACATCAGATTTAAACTAAAAGCAGTCTTTCTATGTTAACGACCTAATAAAATTTCTATTTTAAATGTGACTGAAGCACCAGAACGTTCGGATTATTAAACATACACGTGAGCAAAATAAAAGCATATTATTTAAGATACCTCACTTGCTTATTTATCCTCCTCTGGATGCTAAAAAATAATGCCAGTAAGTTTTCTATTTTTCTGTCCATGATTTTACAATATACGAAAAGCAAAAGTACTAAACATGATTTGAGAAAAAAACAANATTTTAAATGTGACTGAAGCACCAGAACGTTCGGATTATTAAACATACACGTGAGCAAAATAAAAGCATATTATTTAAGATACCTCACTTGCTTATTTATCCTCCTCTGGATGCTAAAAAATAATGCCAGTAAGTTTTCTATTTTTCTGTCCATGATTTTACAATATACGAAAAGCAAAAGTACTAAACATGATTTGAGAAAAAACAATCCACCAGTGGCTAGACCAGACTCAGCCCAGATATTTCAATCTAAAATCTTGGAAGAGAGAATAAAAGGAAATAGATTTGAATGAAAAATGCAGTTGAAACGTTTTGATCTTTGGTGGTAATTAACAACTAGTCAAATGTGGACGGCAGATATTTTTATTTACAAATCAAGGTAGTTTTTTAGATGCTTAAGATTTTCTTTTAGCAATAACAATAAAGAAATTTGATTGATAACTTTGCCGAAAATATTAAAAAGCGATAACCCTTTGTGGTTTTTTTTAGATTTTTTGTCTTTTATGTCGTGTGAATGAGAGAAGCAATGATAGTCGATCAGTTTTAGGACATTTTGAACTCATTAAAGATCTCTTTAAAATATTATGAAATGTTTGTTAATCGTTTCTTGATACCTCATTAATTTGAAGTATTAAGAAGCACTTAATATTTTTATCTGACTGCTTCCTACTGCGTTGCCACTCCTCCTACTTCCTACCAATTCTCCCACCCGTCACCAACATTTCTTTCATTGTGATATTTGTCTTTACATGAAAAGACATTTTACTCTTTTATTTTACCTCAAGTCAAATTTCCCAACTGTGCTTTAAACATTTAGCAGATTACTCAAATGACGTTTCCAACTTTAGCTAATTAAGAATTCAGCATACAAGATTTTTTCTTTGATGTCTGTAAGAGTGTATTAATCCTGCTCTCGATTTCGTTGAGATCTTAGTGAGTGTGGAAGTCTACAAAAAATTGCAGAATCGTAAAGATTGTAAAATTACTGCTCGCTGTTAGATTGGGTAACCGCTCGACTTCTTCCAAACTGTGATGTTTGTTTTTTCTAATTTTTTCTTTAACCTTATATCTAATTACTTTATTTCCAATTACTTTATATCTAATTACTTTATTTGTAACTTCCTTCAGATCTTAATCCAAGATATTTTTTTCATTTCTCTTTCTTGCTTTTAACTATCAACTTGTCATCTTCATTCCATCATCGGGTACCATTCTTATACAATTATTTAGCATGTCCCAGAAAGCATAATTTTTTACTTTTGTCATTTCTGTTATAGAGTCATGTAGTTCCAAGTTAGCTTGCATAAGCCTTTGTTGTATCTTCTCCTTCCTCCTGCTTGATATCTTGATTGTTTTGTTTTGTTTTCTCTTGGCAATATATGAAGATAAAGAGCACACTCTCCAGATCGATTCAAATTCTATTTTAAAGGCATTGGTGAAGTTTTTTCGTGCGATATGATACTAAAAAACAATGAGCGATCGTTCTCTCCTTTCTACGTAATTCATCTCACATCCATCCGTGAACTATTTTGTGTGGAAGCATACCAAGCGTAATTGCTTACTGAATTAAAACCTTGGCGAATCTCTACCTGCATCATTTACCGTCGGCAAGCTATGTTGTCCAAGAATCCCAGACTATCTCTAAATTTTACCATCAAACCTGGCTTTCAGGTGTCCAAAAATGAATAGTAGCGTGTCTGGTTCATCCATTTCAGTGAAGTAATTATCTTTAATGTCTTTTTAACATTGTCATTGGAAACATAAGCTGCAATGAAATGGGTTCTTCGCTTGGTAGTCTTTATTTGAATTACACAAAATGCTCATTTACATTTTAGCAATCCTCCCTCAAGTGTTTTGTTGATTCAAAGAACTACCTTTGTTTGGGTATCTTCCTCTCTAGAAACTCCTGAAAAGAATGCTTAGTAACCATTAAAGCTTATCTATTAGATTCTTTCATTTTGGACAATGAAATGCTCAAAGTATTTCTCACAAACTACGTATAGATGAACAGGACTCCACCTACACCTTGACACAGACCTTGAAAATTTTCATACTGAAAATGGGAGCTATCGTGAAAGATGTGATTATGCATTAACAGAGAATGAATATGATATATCTGATAAGTTGGAAGAATTAGAAGATTGCCTTTCAAGTACTGCCCAATCTACATTAATATATATATACTCTGCAGTGCAACGCTCGATGTTGAAGAAGACGATGCTACTTTTTGTATCGGTGAAAGTATGGGGATTTTTCGAAAATTTTGGATTGTGGTGATTTTAATATGGCACCCGATAAAATTTGTCGCATGTTTATTTTCGGTCCCGTGACGGTTAACGCTATATAGAAGCAAACATACAAATATGCCTTTTGTAAGGTATTCTTTGACATCTGACACTCAGGGGTTTAATATCAAGATAAAACTACACTGTTAACAATATATTTTTAACGCCCATATACTGTCTAATATCATCACTGTAGAATGGGTACGCAGCGGGGGTTGGCTTTCACAGACAACCAATAACCTGCAAGGAGGTGTGAGGCGCTCCTTCCCTGCACAGTCTTGGGGTAGACCTTGAGCAAGTCGAGCAACCCCAAAGCTTCCCTACCAGGGTAACGGTGAAGTTGAGGGCAGCAGCTCAATGGATGATGCATCAGGCGGTCAGGCGGAAGATCCGACAAACAAGACAACGGCTGGGCGCATCCCCTAAATGTAGGAACTACGGTGGTAGAAAGGACGTTTGGGTCCCTACTAGCACTACAAACACCTCCAGACTACTTCTTTCGTCATGACTACGACACAAAGAAATCCATACCACATCGTCCGTCGCGTGGGTAAACAAGGGACGCGTTGCACAGTAGGCGACCAGGCTGGCAATGACAAATTGGTTACTGGAAGAACACAACTGAGGAAGCCTCTTAATATTGGAACATGGAACGTCAGAAAGATGAAAGAACCTGGAAAGCTGAAGATAGTGTGCGATGAGATGGACCGATGCAACATTCAAATCTTGGGCATCTGTGAGACAAACTGGAGAGGGAAAGGAAGTTTTAGATCAGAAAGGAAAACTATTTGTTTTTCAGGTAAGGAGGAAGGCGAAGGATACAGTCACGGAGTGGGAGTCATTATATCAGAGGCAGTATCCAAGTCCATCATAGGATATAGCCCAATTAGTGACCGTGTTTTGCACCTAAGGATCAAAGGAAGCCCATTTAATCTCTCCATAGTCGTAGCATATGCCCCAACTAGTGCTGCAAGTGACGAGGAACTTGAACAATTCTATGACATGCTCCAAGACACGATCGACTCTATTCCAAACAGGGACATGCTAATGGTAATTGGAGACATGAATGCAAAGGTTGGAAAATCTGATACCTCGACAAGTACCCACGATAAACATGGTCTTGGAGAGAGAAACGAGAGAGGCAGTACATTACTTGATTTCTGCGGCACAAATGGCTTAGTAATTGCAAACACAATGTTCGAGCACCATCCCCGACATCAATACACATGGTCATCCCCAGATGGGAGAACAAGAAACCAAATCGACTATGTCATCATCCAGCAAAAATGGAAAGGTAGTGTCAAGGACGTGAAAACTCGCCCCGGAGCCGACTGTAACACCGATCACCAGCTACTAGTGGCAAATCTACAGATGAAGCTGGCAAAACTCAATAACAACAATCGAATACCATTGAAATTGGACTACAACTGCCTAAGTGACCAATATCTGGTGTCAATAACCAACAGATTTGAAGCACTCCTCCAGGAAGAGGATGAGAAAACACCTGATGAACTATGGTCAGAAGGCAAAGAAGCTATTCTCAAATCCGCAAAAGAACACATCAGCACCAAGAAACGCAAGCATGTTCCCTGGATTTCAGATGAGACACTCGCTGAAGTAGGGAAGAGAAGAGAGTTGAAGTCTAGAAAATCGAACAGCAGTGAGGACGAACATATATACATGGACCAACACAGAAAAGTGCAGAGACTACTGAGGCGCGATAAGGAGAGGTATATCAATGAGCAGTGTTCATCCATAGAGGAGCATTCTATTACAAATTCCACCAAAGACTTGTATCAGGGAGTTAGGAACCTAAGCAGGAAATTTAAGCCTAAGGTTGATACAATCAAAGACAAAGAGGGGCACATCATTTGTGATGGTAAAAAAGTGCGCGAGAGGTGGAAAGAGTATTGTGAAGATCTATACAAGAGAAATAACACTATTCCAACCACGAATCAAGAGATGGAAGAATTAGACAGCGAACCTGTACCATTGCTAGAAGAGATCAGGGAAGCCATCAAAGAGCTAAAGGAAGGCAAGAGCGCAGGAGATGATGAAATTACTGCAGAGTTGATAAGGAATTCTGGGAAAGCAGGCGTCTTGTTCTATCACAGACTTTGCACCAAGATTTGGGAAGAAAAGCAATGGCCACAAGACTGGTTGAATTCGGTTTTTATACCCATACCAAAGAAAGGAGATACATTACAATGTTGCAATAACAGAACAATTGCATTGATCAGTCACAGTAGCAAAACCATCTTGAAAGTAGTTGCAAAAAGACTAAAGTTGACACTGGATCATGAAGTGGCAGAGGAACAAGCGGCTTACCGACCAGGCAGAGGAACGAGAAATCAAATCCTTAACCTGAAGATGGTTATAGAAAAGAATAGAGAAAGAAATAGGGACATCTTCCTATGCTTCATTGATTACTCTAAAGCTTTTGATATGGTTTCGCATGACAGGCTATGGACAGACATGAAACAAATCGGTATCCCTGTACATATCATCCAACTGCTGATGGGATTGTACGAAAACCAGAAAGCAAAGGTGCGCACGACCTATGGAGATTCTGAATGGTTCCCAATCGAAAAGGGGGTACGACAAGGATGCGTAATCTCCCCACACCTATTCAACATATATTCAGAGTGCATTATGAGAGAAGCACTAGAAGGATATGAAGGCAGTGTGAAAGTAGGGGGCAGGACTATCTCCAACCTCAGATATGCTGATGATGTAGTTTTGATAGGAAGCACAATGGAGGAGCTACAAGAACTGGTAGATAGAGTAAAAGAAGCCTCAGAAAATGCTGGACTATCACTAAATGCAAAGAAGACAAAAGTGCTGAAAATCATGAGCCAAAACACCAGGAATGAACACAGCATTTTTGTAAATGGACAACCACTGGAAAATGTCAATCAAATGACCTACTTGGGAGCACTCTTCACCAATGACTACAATGACACCCCAGAGATAAGAAAGCGCATTGCTGTAGCCAAAAATGCAACATCAGCTCTCACAACGGTCTGGAGAGATAGATCGATATCCAAGAAGACGAAAAAGAGACTGCTGAATACACTAGTCTTCCCCATCGCAACCTATGGTAGTGAAACGTGGATTCTGAAGAAGAGCGACAGGATAAGACTCAGAAATTTTGAGATGTGGTGTTACAGGAGAGCCTTGAGGATAAGTTGGACACAGAGAGTAACTAATGAGGAAGTTTTGCGCAGAATTTCACAGACTTTAGTGAACCGGAGACTGTCATACCTGGGACACGTGCTAAGGAACGAGACACTGGAGAAAACGCTAATCATGGGCATGGTCTACGGGTCTAGGAAAAAGGGCAGGCCAAGAAAAAGGTACATGGACAACGTGAAAGAAGAATCTGGACTAACTGTCATCCAGGCATACAGGGCGGCACAAGACCGGGTTAAGTGGAGAGCCATGACGAAAGAAGCCACGGCGACTCAACCATGAGCCTTCCGTCCATGATGATGATGATGAGAAGGGTGGAGTATTATTTAGGGACTTTTAGTGGACTGGGCCAGAGCCTGAGAAGAAGATCAGAACACGAGGTAAACAAGATGGTAGACTGTGATATTTTGGATTTATTGTTGTAAGTGATTGGAAATAGTAATTTTCAGTTCTTTTAATTCTTGTGATTTTGTTGGCTGGATTCACTATATGACATTATTTTGGAGGTTCTACCGAGATATCGATTAGCTACAATTGTACGAAGTGAAAAGGATTTGATTACTGGTTTAATGCTGATGTGAATACGTTTTCGAAAGTCACAGCCTATGGAAGTGTGCAGTTTCTATAAATATGGCACTTAAAGACGGTGAAGCCCCTGAGGTTGGAGGACAGAATATTGAAGAACGATATGTGAATTTCAACGGTTTGTTTCGTAGGCAGGAAAAGTACAGAATTGGTGAGGACTTTGATTTATTCTTTCGTAGATCTGTATTATATTTCGATGCAATTGACTTAACGGATGAGCGAAAGAAACGTTTAGCTTTATTGTTTAATCTATCAGAAGATGCATTTAGATTAGTAGAGTCAGTATCTTTGCCAGAAAGTGAGAATCCTTTTGATGTATGGGGTCAAAAAATTGCTACGAGATTTGAGAAAAATCAAACTGCAACAGAGAGGAGGTATACTTTTAGTAAGAGAATTCAGTTACCAGGAGAAACTGTAGATGCCTATTCAGTATCCTTAAGGGCATTAGCTGCAAAGTGCAATTTTCAAGGAAGTGACTATAATAATCGTGTTTTAGACCAATTTATTCTTAGACTGCAGGATAAAGGGACGCAAAATGGGTTACTTCAGGAACCCCCTTCAACAGTAGATGAAGCAATAGTGGTTGCTAGGCGTTATGAGGCTGCTAAGTCCACTCTTGATACTTTGAAGCATAAACATTTTTCCAGTTCATCTGTTGTTAACCCTGTAAGGAGTGGCAAAACGCCATATTGCTAGAGATTGTACACACCAAGGTTATAATACTGAAAAGGTATCATCAAATAGAAACTTATGTTTTTGTTGCAAAAAACCAGGGCATATTCAACATCATTGCCCCCTAAAGTACAACAAGGATGGATTTTTTCGAAATGCAGCCAAACAAGAAAGGCAAAGGGAAGAACGTATTTATTACCGTTGCAATAAAGGAGGTCATGTTGCTAAGTATTGCAGAGTAAACTGGGAAGAAATTAACAGTAGACCAGGATCATCTTTAAGCCAGCCTTTATCTAAAGAACAAGGAAAGAATGTGTCAAAATTATCCAGCATTGCAGGAACAGAGAAAAGAACAACTCTTGTTTTAGAAGGTGTTATTGAGGGGTTTAGAGTCTTATGTGTGTTAGATACTGGTGCATCAATCTGTTTGATGAGTAAAGAGAAATGGAATAAAATGGGTTTGTCAAAAGAACTTCTGCCTTCTGATGTGGTTGCTGAAGCTGCTAATAATATGCCACTGGGTATATTAGGCCGCAGTATTTTGCAATTTGAATGTGCTGGAATTATGTTTAAACAGGAATTTTATATAGTGGAGCATATGGCACATGAAATTCTCGTTGGATTTTTGTATGATTCTAGTTTGATGTACCCTGGTGTTGTCTCTTTGGGTGAAGATTTAGAAGTTCCAGCAGGTCATGAGGTCATTTACCCAGCGAACATTGAAAATCCGTTTGTTGATGAGTGCATCCTGGAGCCTAATGGTTATTTATCAGAGAATGGTATAGTTGTGACTAGAATGGTTGTAAGTTCTGTACATCAAATAGTGCCTGTACAGCTCTTGAATCCTACAAAGGAAAGTGTTAAGTTAAAAAAAGGGACAGTAGTAGGCTATATGGAAGGGATTGATATAGATCTACCGGATTTGGATGTATTAAATACTGTTACTGAAAATGATGCTATAGAAAACTTTGCCTTCAGTCATTTAAAGAAAGATCAGCAAGCAATATTGGAAAGATTTTTAAAAGACAACAAGGACATTTTTGCAAATGATTTAATGGATATTGGCTTAATAAGCAGAGTGGAACATCACACTGATACAGGGAATGCTGCTCCGTTAAAGCAGTTGCCAAGACGCCTACCACATGTTCTCAAGCAAGTCGTTGGTGCTCAAGTCCAGCAAATGTTAGATACAGATGTCATCGAGCCTAGTAACTCACCCTGGGCTAGTCCAATAGTACTAGTTAAAAAAAAGGATGGCTCTTGGAGGTTTTGCATTGACTTTAGAAAGCTGAATGATGTGACAAGAAAGGATGCCTACCCAATTCCTCAAGGCTTTGATTTGATTGATTCATTGGCAGGCAACACATTCTTTACTACGCCAGATTTAAAGAGTGGTTATTGGCAAGTTCCAGTTGATGAGAGTAGTAAACCTAAGACAGCTTTTGTTATTCCTGGAGGTGGACATTTCCAATTTAAACGTATGGCTTTTGGTCTAACAAATGCTGTGCCTACTTTTCAGCGGCTCATGATGGACATCCTACGTGGTTTGATTGGAAAAAAATGTTTGGTTTATCTTGATGATGTTTTGGTGATAGGTAGATCTCTTGATGAGCACTTACGTAATTTGAAAGATGTTTTAGATGCTATTCGAGAAGCTGAATTGAAGTTGAATGGTGATAAATGTGTATTTGCACAGCCGTCAGTCAAATATCTGGCTTACATTATTTCGGTTCAAGGAATTTCCCCGGATGAGGAGAAGGTTAAGGCTGTTGAACAGTTTCCTGTCCCTGAAGATGTTTCCAGTCTTCGTAGATTTCTTGGCATAGTCGGTTATTATCGTCGTTTTATTTGTAGTTTTGGTGACATTGCTGCTCTCTTATTCAAGCTTCTTCAAAAGGACAGTAAATTTGAATGGAAACAAAGTTGCACTGAAGCCTTTCGAACACTGAAAGAGAGTCTTATT
>RDPX01000131.1:1555406-1574548 GCA_003991215.1 Morbakka virulenta | reverse complement strand
ATCCACTTTTGTTTTGCCCTTTTCTTGATTTTAGGAATGACACTTTCAGCTCCTTGTACTATGGCATCCCGAAAAATAGTCCATTCATCAGGTGTTTCACCTTCATCTTTCAAAGCGCTGTAACGATTTTGAACCTCCACTTTAAGCTGCTGTTTTAATACCTCATTCCTACTTAAAAGGGATACTTCCAACTTTGGTGTTATTTTGGATTTTTCCAGTTTCCTCGACTTAATCTTCAGGTTACATATTAACAACGCGTGATCGCTGCCACAATATGCTCCTGGGTAACATTTCACCTGCTGAACTGCATTTTTGAACCTCTGGTTGATTGTTATGTAATCTATTTGATTTCTTGCTCTGTCTCCTGGACTTATCCATGTATACAGTCGTCTTCGATGGTGTTGAAACCAAGTGTTCATAATGACCTGACTATTTTCCTGACACCATTGGATCCACCTTTCACCTCTTTCATTTCTTTCACCAAGCCCATGTGGTCCAACTGTATTTCTTTCTCTTCCTTTTCCCACTTTGACATTCAAGTCACCCATAATCAACACTATCTCCTGTGACTAACACTGCTTTTTTGCTTTTTCTATTTCCTCATAAAAAGTCTCAACCTCTTCATCTCTATGGTCTGATGTTGGACCATATACCTGAATGATAGATAAATTAAAAGGCTGCCCCTTCAGCTTGACTAACAATACCCTTTCAGAAACAGCCCAGAATCCTATCACACTCTTTGCTCTGCCTTTGTCCAGCACTATTCCAACACCATGCTGATGTTTTTCTCCACATGAGTAGATTACTGTTGTCTCATCACTAAACATTTTTCCTGCTCCTGTCCATCTCATTTCACTCATTCCCAAAATGTTTACTTTCAGTCGATCCATTTCTTGCTTTACATTTTGTAGCTTTCCTTTTTCATACAATGTTCTCACATTCCATGTTCCTATTTTTAGATGTTGTTTTTGCAAACAGTAGTTTGATTACGGTCTGGGGTCACCTGTTGCACATGACCATCCCTACCGGACGAGGTGTCTCCACTGGATATAGGGGGGTCACGTCGTTAGATTTAGGGGGCTCACGTCGTTAGATTTTCTTTCATAAACAGATTTGACCATGATTTTACTAGGCATGATACAGCTGTGGTTTGCCTTTGCCTTCTCCCGGGTGTGTTTCTTGAGAACACCAGCTCTAGCTAGCGGCCGTTGACCCGTACAGGGTTCTTCCGCCTTCTCTGGTTGCTAGCCACCATCAGCCTTTGGTCAGCCAAGACCACCCACAAGGCAGTGGAAGCAAAAGTTATCTCTCTCTGGTTGCCAAGTCAGTATTTATTGTCACCAGCCACAAGAAACAGTGTTCTTGGGGCAACGTAACCCAGTGAGGGAGGCATTTGGGTGCTACACCTTGCCCAAGGGTGACCCAGCACAACAGCAGTTAAGAGGTAGTGACATTCTCCTCAAAACCCCCGAACTAGGGTCCTGCTGCCGGGTGCAGTTTAACGTCATACCCAGGAAGGATGGGTGTTATTATCACTTGTTTACTTTCACAGTTCATCACCTGGTTCATACAGGGGCATTTGGCCAAAGAGTTTGTTGGAATGCTTCTAACAATTATTTGAACATGGACACAAAATAGAGGATGATATACAAAATATACTATAATAAACTGTTCTTTCTAGAACTTCCTGTTTTGTGATCTCTCCAGCTTGTGCCTAAAACCTGATTACGTTAATAAAACATTCCTAGCCTTTTGGAAATTTTCTTGATTGACCTCCCTGTCTTCCACGCATGTACGGCAATGGTCACCACACCTAACACATAAAATTTAACTTTAACCTTAAAGGAGATGACCTTTGTTTTTCAGACTTCGTTCATCCTTTGAAACATTGCTCTTCGTTTACCCAGTCTTCCTTTAATATCATCTTTATATCGCCTGTTTTTGTTATTAAACTTCAGAGAAACTGTAAATTCTTCACCGTCTCCAAGGCCGCTTGATTTAACATCACCAGTTGTGATGGATTTTGGTCAGCATGGATGGTTTTGGTTTTCGCTTGGTTATGTCGTATAAATTGAAATCTATACTCTGAATGCTGATTCAATTATGAAATCCGACAAGACTCCACGAAGAAAACACTCTGATTTTGACTAAGATGCGTCTTTTTCTTCCATCATCTACGTTATGTTTACATACTCGTTCTTGAGTAAAGTTCTCCAGTTCAATACCCCTTAATATACCTAAATACACATTATTTGTCAATTTCTCGTGAAAAAGCGAACCACTAAAAAGTAAGTAAACAGGAAAGGTTTATCTACGTGCTAAATTCTCTAATGATACATTTGCGTAAATGAAATGTATTTTAACCAATAGCTCTATTCCCCTGTGGCGATGAAAAAGAAAAGCAACTTGAGTTATTAATTTGAGACTACGAAATTACTACGCACAAAGAAGGTTTCCCAACAGGTTAATCCTAAGTCTAAGTTTTGCTCTTTCCTTTTGAGCTCTTGTTGTCATTTGTTACCAAGACTGGTCATTTAGGGCTATCAGGGTGATGTCGTCGTCAAAGTCTAGATCAATCAGCTCGCTGTTGTTTTGCTATGGAGTACCATAAACCGGCTTTTCCAGTGCTCGTGTCATGACAAACTCCATTAGCACAATGAACGGAAATGGCGACAAGATCCTTCACTGCCGCAATCCTCACAATATTTTCAACTTTTCAATTGGTCCTGACAGGCATTTTACGCTACATGTAGGCCTGGCATACAGAGCTTTCATGATATTCACAAACTTCATAAGAACATCATAAGGATTTACAATCTTCCCCACCAATGGTCTGTGAAGACTGTCAAAAGGTTCCTGGATATAAATAAAACTGATTGTCTGTACTCGTTAAAATTAATATTTAACTAAACTATGAATTTGAAAAGACACTTTAGGCAAAGAACTTTGATTCAGTAAACCTTGAAGTGATCATTTTTAAATGGTATAATTTCTGATACCTCCAAGCTTTTCAGAAATAAGTTATGATGGTCTATATGCTAATATAGAAACATGGTATTTACATGGTATCTTTACAGGTAAAGTAATATAGGGGCGATTCTGAAATTACCGTTCAGTTTTGCAGAGAAGTATCACACATGTGATAGCCTAATTTATCTGCAATTATGATGTTATATGTATTATTTTAGCTGTAAACGAAGTAGAAATATGGGCTCCTCAAGAGATGTTATTCGGTATAAAATTGTCAAACCAATGGAGAGTTAACAGCTAATACTCTAGAAGTCTACAAAAAAAATCAGTAAATTGGAAAAGTATTAATTATTATTGCTTCATGTCGTCAAGTACAGTTGTAGTCTGTTGCTTTAGGTCTTATCATTTGGGCAGAAGTAAGAAACAATCTTTATTTCTGACATGTCAGCTCCTGCTGGAATTGAAGGCTCTTCTCGACCATATATCTCAATGCAAACGTCTGCTAACTGCACAATCTGCTTTTTCTAAAACCTGCTTGTTGTCATCTCAAAGTTCAGACAACTATCGCCTGCAGTATCTTTAGAAGTGCTCTGCTAATCACCTTTCCTGGGACAGATTAATAAGGTAATGCCTCTCCAGTTGTTGAAATCTCCGAGATTCAGTTCCTTCCGAGTTTGATAATAAGGCCCTGGACCTACTTTGTAGGGGTACATTCTTCTTATCATATCTGATAGAACAGATCTCTATCTCAGAAAGAATTTTAGTATCATCATGTTTTAATAACTTCCCACCTATTGTGTCTATTTTCGTGGCTTTGTTGCTTTTGGTGTTTTTCACATCTTTCTTGATCTCTTCCTTAAATATTGGTGAAATGTTTAGTTGCAGGTTTTGGATTTCTAGTAAGCTGTACTATTCATTTTCTGAATCTGATTTTGGCTGATTTAGGTCTTTTGGAAAGTGTCCTGTCCATCTGGAATTTTGTTTTGTCTTCAGTTGACAGGATGCGTCCATTGTTATTTTTGATAGAAAAATTGGTGGGATCAATGTTTTCTGTCAACTCATTTACAAACCTGTATAGTACCTACTCGGGTATCGCTTCACTGTGCTGCTTCTTGGGCCTTCATGTCTTTTTTTTTGTTCTGTCCAGGCTTGTTTGTCCCTCTTACATTGTCTTTTGACCTCTCTGTATGCATCTTTATAAATTGCTTTGGATGCTTTTTTTGGATTTCAGGTTTTAACTTGATCTCTTGCAGCTTTTGCATTGCATCTTTTGTCAATCAGATCCCACACACCCGCTATTCGTCGTTCTTTTGTTTTTCCTGTTTTGAAGCCTATCACCTCTTCTGCTCTTTCCTTCGTTGGTTCTTTAAAATTTTCAATTTTATTTCAATCCCCAGGTCTCCAGGTCTCTCACAAAGCTGCTTGAGAGTTTTTTCTGAAATCTTTCTGACACTACTAGATTGATTAGGTTTTCGATTAAAAATGCCTTTTCTGTTGTGGTTTGTTAAGTTTTTTAAGCTGGAGGTGGATTTTTCTAATCAGAAGATGACCGTCCGAAAATAAGTCTGCTCCTTTGAAAACTTGCACGTCTGCCAGGGATGTATTCAACTCTCTGCTAATGCTAATATAGTCTACTTCATTTATGGTTTTGCCATCTTGTGATCTCCACGAAAGCCTGTGTATCAACTTGTGTTTGAAGTATGTGTTAACCACTAAAAGGTCATGATCTCTGTAGAGGTTCACAAGGCGATGTCTATTGTTATTGTTGTTTATTGCGTATCCAGATAGCCTAATTGTGTAAGTCACACCTGTTCGGTTGGTTTCTAGTTTAGCTTTCCAATCATCTAATAGTATCTTGAGGTTGTATGTTTGGGTCTCTCCATTGTTTTCTCTAGCAGTCTAAAAAATTAATCTTTCTCCTCTTCTTTAATATCTTCTGTTGGAGCTTACACGTGAATTACAGATATATTTATATGTTGAGCTTCAAACCTTGCAGTTACAACTGGGGTCAGAGATTGATCCCCATCCTATCAGAGTAATTAAAGCGGCTTCGTTAAGGAGAGAAAACACCCCCTTGTGTGAGTTATCTTTCTGGACCTGCGTATAACACTGTAATGCTATGGTTTGTAAGTCTTCTTTGTCCCGTCCATCTAATCTCGCTTACAGCCAGGATCTTCAGCTCCTATTTCTTTATTTCTCTAATTACTTGCGGAAACCTCTCGCTTTCATACAGAGTTCTTACATTCCATTTCTTTGTGTTGCTTTGTCGTTTGAGAAATGGCGATTTCGTTTATACTCGTCACATATACATCTGAAGATATCCCGGGGGTATCATTTCGAGTTCTTTCCCAGAATACGTTCGAAAATGTACCATGACTTATTTCACGCTTTGATTGTTGACCGGAATGGCTACTTCTTGATGTTTTTTGTAGTATTTCAGGATTTTATGGAGTAAGGGTACTAAAGTAGCGCCCAAATCTCCTCCTTTCTCAACCTGACTTGGGACAGGCTATGACGGGATTGGTAAAGTGGGAGTTTCATTTAAATTGACAAACAGAATTCAAGATACTGTAAGTAAACGCAACGGGTCTGTAAAGTTGTTCTTTTACTGGAAGTTAGTTTTGTGTTATTGAAATAATTATGAAATTTTTAATGTTCTTATAAACATTTCCGGTGAAAGAGTGTTTCACAATTCTTTAAAACTGACTGGAGGGAGAAATCGGTGGAATTAATTTTGAATGTATTTCCTCCTACACTTGACTTTGCATTTGAAAAGTACATTATATTCATGCCTGGCTTTATTTTACATACATCACAGTTATTCAGTTAATAACCAATAATAAACAACTGTATAAAGATTTAAATGACACCAAAAACTTCAAAAAGTACTAATAAAAAGTAGAACTGACGAATTACGATATGGGAGTTTTGTGTGAAACAATCAAGAAATAACCGGATCCAATATGCTAGACTACTGTTGCTGACTTATTTAATAAGCTGCTGATAAAATTGCAGGTATTGGATGACAATGTAAAGGCCTATCCTTAACTTTTTTTTTCCTGTGAATAATATAAAGGAAGAACCTTGGATAAACGTTTTAAGAAATTTCTTTTACAAATTGTATTTGTGAAATCTGTTTGGCTTTATACCGTAGAAAAGCGAATTTTTTTTGTGGATATACATATTACGTGGTTTATCTTACTTGCTCGAACCACTTGGACTGTTTTACTGAGAATTTTTACTTAAGCTTTGTTCGGTGCTACCTTGAACTTGGCTTGCCATATCTGTTTATTACTTTTCCACACTACCACTCTTCCCAGGAAATTTGAGACTGACACGACTAAACCAACGCAACTGATTAAAAAAAAAGTGATGAAAGGAAGTAGGTGGATTTGAAAAGTCATTTTTTATTTTAAAAGTACTTTTTACTGGCTTGAACAAAGTCTTATCTCTACCTATCATGACAGATTAGTAGTTTTTACAGTTAAATTTTCCATGCAAGATTCCACAGCAACATATAGGCAATATCAATACCTGCTTACAAGTAAGAAATTATCTTTCAGAACAAGAATTAGACACTTCAACACCTGTGTGGAAAGCATATATCTATATAATAGCGAACTGTGGACTCTGAGCAAGAACTGTGAGAAAAAGATTGATGCTTCCCAAAGAAGTCTCATAAGAAAAATGCTAAATATAAAATGGGCAAATAAAATAAGGAATGAAGAACTATATGAAAGATCGAAAATAAAGAAGTGGAGCGAAAAGATAAGAGAAAGAAGACTCAGATGGCTAGGACACATGTTACGCCTGCCAGAAAACCCCCCGGCAAAACAGGCCCTTGTGGGGGCTCTGAAAACTACAAAGAAGCCAAGAGGCAGACCGAAAACCACCTGGATCTCAATGACTAATGCACAATTAGCAGAGAAAGGCCTGCCAAAAATNTAAGGAATGAAGAACTATATGAAAGATCGAAAATAAAGAAGTGGAGCGAAAAGATAAGAGAAAGAAGACTCAGATGGCTAGGACACATGTTACGCCTGCCAGAAAACCCCCCGGCAAAACAGGCCCTTGTGGGGGCTCTGAAAACTACAAAGAAGCCAAGAGGCAGACCGAAAACCACCTGGATCTCAATGACTAATGCACAATTAGCAGAGAAAGGCCTGCCAAAAATTGGAGATACAAAACTAGGACAATAAGCTAGAGACAGAATAAGATGGAGGAAGATAACGAAAAACTGATCTTACAAACTCTTAAATATATGGATTTTAGCGCAATGTCGACAAATGACGGAAGGCGTATTTGATGATGATGATGATGATGATGCAAGATTTTCTTTTAAAAGCTGAATAGAACAAACAATAAGACAGTGGACTGTAGTTTGTTGATATCTGTTTATTTATCTCAGTACAACTTCATTGGTCATATGTCCAAAAAAGCATTATCTTTGGACTTAACGGAAGACCAACATATTAAATGCGTTTATTGTCTTTGCAGTTGGCTTACTGAAGGCTCAATCTTTACAGTTGTAGCTAAGAACTGGATGTACATAGCATTTCAGTATAGAACTTGTAGTATACATAATATTCTTGTTATTTAGAATAATTTTATGTAGTTTAAATGTAGATTTGTTCTGTGTTATTCATGTATCAGTCTTTATCTCATCTTTGGCATTCCATATGATTGCTGTACCCAATCATTCAAATATGTTTACGCGTTCAGATTTCACCATTTACAGACATATTACAGCTAATATTTCATTCCCTTTCTTTATCATGAGAACCATATATTATGTTTTCTTACTTTTCTCTTTTTCTCTACTGAATTGCCTATGACGACGACGCTGTCACCAAAGCGCAGATAGTTGACATTTGTGCCTTAATCTGTTATCCCAGGTCCTTCTTCTGGTTCTTTTAAGATAATTTAACTATAAAGTGAAGAAAATAAGGAGGCGATGCACATCACTGTCAACTACACTTGCTAATAGCACATTCTTCATTAGTACTATACCCCACTCTGATGACAGCCTACTGGTGGAAATAAATATTCCAATATCTTACAGCAGGTTTAGCAATCTATCATGTTTAAATGGATCAAAAACTCGGCCATGGCTGCTCCCAATTCCGGGTGAGAAAATAGGAGGGCTGGGCGTGCGACCAGTATCCTCACCCTGTAACTCCTCAACTTGCTACAGAAAAGGCAACTACAAACCAAGATTACTTTCCTTGGAGAGACAGGCGCCTTATCACGAGGATATATTATGCAGGAAAATGAAATCCGTGAGTCAACTGAAGCCACATGACTGACTCCCTCCTGTAAACTAGAGCTGTCCACGTCGGGACATTTAGTGTGAGTATCATGTATAAAATGGAAAAATCTTGCAACTAACGGTACAAATAAACTGCTACAATCTCACATAGCTTGAAATCAGCGAAACCCGTGGGATACGGTAGGGATAAAGAAGACTCCTTACAGAAGAGATGCTGCGGTATTCCCGCTATGAAGAAGATAATGCGCTACAAATAGAAACTATAGCACTAATGGTATTAGAACCTACACAACACGCTCTGATAAGATAGGAAACACATGGACCAAGAATCATTGCAGCATGCTTTAGGACCAAAAGGAAGAAGATCAAAATGAACATAGTCCATTGTTCTGCTCCAACCAATGACACTGATGAAAAAGCTATCGACCAATTCCAAGACAAACTACAGAATTTCATGGCTAAGGACCCAGAGAAAGGGGGTGATCAAAGAGAATTTCGAAAAATTTGCATAATTCTGTTTAATGGACAGCCTGATTATTGATGGAAGCACTTTCCTCCTCAAAAATATCCCCCCAAGGTAACTTGGGTATCACCAGTTCTGGTAACTAAAACTACCACTTCTATATTGCCCAGAGATTCAAGAGGCCTCTACAGGATATGAGTGAAAAGATGAGCAGACATTCCATCTGACTACCACCTTCTGATAACTAAGCCAAAATTGAAGGTGAAGAAGAACTGGGTGAAGGAAACAAAAAAGAGGCAGCAATATAACGTTAAGCTTTTCAAAGACTATATTACCAAAGAAGAATTCAGACTGTCTCTCATCAATAAGCACCAAGTGTTACAACAATTTCTTGAAGAAGAGATTGCCACTGAAACCCAGTGGGAGAAAGTAAAAGTGACACTTACCTGAACCTTGCAGAAAGTAGTTGTCTCAAAAAGATATAGACAGAAAACGACTAGATATCGGCCGACACACTGTGCCAAATCCATAAGAGGAAGTAGAGGAAGACCACATTCAACAACAGTAGGACAAGAACAGCAAAGGCCAAGGAACAAAAATACAACACAGAACCCAACAGGAAAGTCAAAATGTGCGCAAGAACAGGGAAGGGCAAGTATATCAACAGCTTAGTAAAAGAAGCTGAGAAAGCAGTAGTCAGTAACACCAAAGGAAATTGTACGACACTACCAAGAAACTGTAAGGAAAGTACGCTAGCCCCCTAGGGATCAGTTAAGGGCAGGATAGGAAACACCATCCTGGGGACAGAGGGAAAACTGAACAGATGGGAAGAGCACTTCGAAGAGCTCCTGAACAGATTCGTACTTACAAATCCCCAGGACATCAACTCAGCTGAAATGACCTAGACATCAATTGTGAGCAGCCTTCCAGAGAAGAAATCAGGAAAGCCATCCGACTAAGGAGAAAGCACAAGGCTGCAGGTCCGGCGAACATCTCCTCAAAAGCACTTAAGGTAGAACTGGAGACTGCTGTAGAGATGCTGTACCTTCTCTTTGTAAAAGTTTGAGAAGAAAAAGGAGAAGTGGAAGTAGACTCGAAAGAAAGTTACATCATCAAGGTACCCAATAAAGGAGACTTAGCCAATTTAATAGCTACAGAGAAAGCTTCTTTCAGAATCACTTGGAAAGATCTTCAACTGGATTTTCCTTGAGGGAATGAAAGATGCAGTCGACCTCTTACTCTGCGATCAGCAGGCTGGCTTCCGCCAAAAGAGATTATGCCTACATTATCCCTAAATTGCTGCCTTACGTATCATCCTCAACCATTCTTTGCAGTGGGACTTTTCATTGTAAATCAATTTAGTCGACCAGAGGAAGCCGTTTAAGACTGTAAACCGCAAAACCCTCTGGAAGGTGCTTTGTCACTATGGAGTGTCAACCAAACTGGTCACCTTGATTAAGGAGCCGTACGAAGAAATGATCTGCCAGCTGGTTCAGGAAGGACAGCTTGCAAAGTTATTGAGGATGAAAACCGGAGTTAGACAAAGCTACATTTTGTCACATTTCCTCTTCCTTTTTTCTATCGACTGGATCATGAAGACATCAGCAATGGACAAGACACACCCAGCCCAGTGGATACACTTTGACGAGTTAGATTACCTGGATTTCGAAGATGACTTGGCTCTGCCTTCCCACAAGCACCCGCAAATGCAGAACAAGACAACAGAAATGACAGCTACCTCATCACAGGTTCGCCTCAATACGAGAGCAAGATCAAGGTCCACGGAATCAAAAGAGCGAACAAAGACCCAGTTATACTACATGAGAGCGAGTTAGAAGAAGTAGAGACCTTCATGTACCTGAGCAGTATCATCGACAAGCAGGGTGGAACAGACGGGAATGTCTTTTTAAGGCAAAATTGGCAAGAAAAGAGGACCATATCTGCAGCTAAAGAACATCTGAAGCCCTAAGCTTGTGTCGGGTTAGATGAAGATGAAGCTTTTATTTAGCTCTAAGGTCACGTCAGTCCTACTGTATGGAGCAGAGACATGGAGGGCAAAAAACCTTTATCAGGAAAGTGCAGACCTTCACCAACAGCTGCCAGAGAAGAATCCTACAGATCCAATAGCCTAATACTAACAGATACACAGACCTGTGATAGCATTCCAGCCAACAATCTGCTGAAGAGGAGATCCATTGCAGAAGATAGAGAATATCCTGAGGAAGTCAAACAGTAATATCACCTGACAGGCACTGAAGTTGAACCTTAGAAAAAATGCAAAATAAGGACGCCACAAAAACACCTGTTGACATAAACTGAAATCAAAAAGATAAGAACCTGGAAACAGCTGGAGCCCAGGGCTTAGAACTGTAGTAGACTGTTATCAGCGACCTATGCTCTAGGAAAAACGGTAGACTTAAGTAAGGAACTAAGTAAGTCGACAACAAAAATTGCGTGAGTATAAAAGGGCAAAGCACAAATCATTTTTTTAAATTGATTTTTTGCAATGTTTTTGACTACTCAGATATTGTTATTCTTCAATGTTTTAGTCTCGTTTTTGTGCATAATTATTTTTGATGGCAATAACTCAATGAGTTTAATGTTGTTTTATACATTGGTAGTGCGGAGCTACGTGTAGACAGGGTTCGAGTTGTTTCGGGCAGTGGCGCCATACCTATGTTGTGCTTGTTGTGTTTGTTGCGTTTCTTTCTTTAGTGCTGGAAGCCATATTTCTGGAAGGGTGTAGGACTTACTGTTGATGCGATTGCTGCACTGCAGAGAATGGATTGTTTTCTTTATTTTTCTTCTTGTTGTGTTGATTTTCTTGTCTATTATTCTTTTATTTTCCTAGACAAAGGTGTGATCTTGTATAAAGCAGTGTTCGGCTATTTCATGACTCTTGGTGTCACCTTTTTGAACAGCTCTCTTGTGTTCATTTTCCAAGGAACCAAGGAACGATTTGATTCAGCAATGTGGGAGGCAGGAGAGTCCTTATATTGTAGTCTGTAAACTACGTTGCTTCTCTCTTCAAGTGGGACTGGGTACTTTGGTTTTGAGAGAATCTTCCGTAAGGTGGATGTAGTGAAGAAGGAGCATTGAATGTTGTGTTATCGGAGAGTTCGTCTTAGGTGCTCACTGGTATTCTTCATGTAAGGCAGACATACGTTTCAGAGGTTCTTTATCTTCATGATTTGGTCCAGTGGTTCTGTGTAAGGCTTTCTGGACATCCTTAGCGTGATATCCATTGGATAAGAGAACCCTTTGAAGGTGTCTTTCTTCTTTTCTAAGGTCATATGGGTTATAAATAATGCTTCTTGCCCTTCCAAACAGAGTGATGATGACACTATTACGAGCTGAGACTGGATGGTGGGATGCATTATTGAGGTGCTGGTCAGTGTGGGTTGGTTTCCTGTAGATGGTAACGGAAATGCTGCAATCTGCTTGCCTCTTTACTTGGAAATCCAGGAAGGGTATTTCTCTTTCTTCTTCTTTTTCCATGGGGAAATTGATATTTGAGTGTAGGCTGTTGATGTGCTCAAAAAACCTTGCAGGCGATCCTTTTTGATGATTGTAAAGACATCATCAACGTACCTTTCCGAGACAGTTGACCCTTTGTCTGCTGTTTATAATGCTGTGAATTTAAATTCTTGCATGAATATTTTAGCAATAACCGAGGATGTAAGGGCTCCCATGTGTACACTATTGGTTTGCGTGCAGATGTCATTGTTGAGGAGGAAGCATGTGTTGTTGAGGAGTGCTCTTAGTAAATTCAAGAAATCTGAAGGTTTCAGTGTGGTTTTTGATGACAATGAATCATCATGTTTAAGAAGGTCCTCTACAATTTTTAAGGTGTCGTCAATGGGGATGCTTGTATATAATGATGTGACATCAAAAAAGACCATGATTTCCTCTTCTTGGATTCTTTATTGTGTAATGAAGGAGGCAAAAGGAGTACTGCTGTTACAGTGGTGTGGATTCATCTTTTTGTAGGGACACAGAAGGTCGGCTATGTAACGTGAAAGTGAATGAAGCTGACTTCCAGAGTAAGCAACGATTAGACATATTGGAACATTAGGTTTGTGTACTTTTGGTAATCCATAGAACCGTAGTAAAGGCGAGTCTTTGGGTTTTAATCTATGGTAGAGGCAGCTATCCAAAAGATGGTTTTTCTGTAACGCAATTAGTGCTTTGCTGACTTTGGTCTTGACTGAGTTCATTGGGTCGTGCTTAACTGTAGTATATGGTCCATTGTTGAGATGTTCCTGGCACTTCTGGGTGTTTTTAGCTTTGTTGAGGATGAAAGCCGCACACCCTTTGTCAGATGGTAGGATAGAGATCGAATCATCGTCCTTTAGGGTCTTGATGCCACATCATTTCCTTCTTGTGATGTTGTCAACGGGTACTGTGGAGGATTGAAGGGTAAGGCTTGTTTTTGCTCTAATTGTGTCTGCTTCACTTTTGGGAAGGTCTTTTACTGCTGTTTTCACTATCGGGACAATCTCTTTCGCAGGGATGATTTAGGGAGTAACAGAAAAGTCCAAACCTTTCATAAGAAGGGATTTCTCTGTTGATGACAGTTTCCGACTAGACAGGTTAACAATCCAATTAGACTTGTCTGTGAACTTATCTGTGACAACAGACGTATCTAGTCATTTTAGTAGCCTGACGATGGGAGAACTATCTGTCGAAAAGTAGCTGGGAAAAAAGCTTATGACTCATGACATGATAAAGCTCTTACATCTATGAGTTTAAATTTCTGTGGTTTTTACATTCTGAAGCTCTAGACTTCTTTGCTAGAGCAATGAAGACTGCTTTCCACTTGTCCTTTGGTATAGAGTCGGATTTTGTTGAACAGCAGTTGCAAGGAATCGACTCCTTTTTCCTTAAGTGCTGTGATTGTTTCAACAGGGATGTTCTCAAGGCCAACAGTCTTTATATGATTAATACCATTTTTAACCATACTCTTTATCATTGAGGGATCCAGATACCGCTTCTATAAATTTCAGAGGTTTATCTTTTCTTTTTGAATCATCGCCCTTCAGGCAGCTTGCTCCATTATTACTCCTGCTTTTCCTATGACTGCTCTTATCTGATGGTGTGCTTTTCTTGGTGATATGTTGTGCATTCTTTTAGTTTTCTTACAAGATTCATTTAGATACTTTTTGTAACTTTCGTTGCACATTTTTGTGTTCAATCATGCTGCTTTCGTCTTCTCAAGTTTTGGCAAAGGTTCATTTGCAGTTTAAATAACAGTTTATTTCAATGCATCAGGTTTTTCTACCGTCGTTATCTTCTTGCTTTTTCCCTTCAAATGGTTGTTGATAGTGTCTGAAACAATAAATCTCCAAAGCACACATTAACAAATTTTGCCAACCATTTTTCGTATTTCCATTTTTAAGATGAACACGTTAAGCACAGGACATCACAGTTTGTCCTTGTTCTAAGTTTTGACAGAAAAACGTGATGGTGACAAATCAAGCTCGCCATCACCAATGTTGGTGAAATGTTACTGACACCGCGAAACAAGAACTTTTCTGTGATTTTATTCGATGATTTAAATGCAGCCATATTTCTCTTTATGGACTTAAAATGATAATCTTCAGGCTCAGGATTTCCAGTTTTGAACTCACCAGCTGAAACCTTCAGTTTATCTTGAATGGAAATGGGGGATTGTTTATCTTCCTCTGTAGCCACTATGAGACAAAAATAAGAAAGCATGCATTCGTCATCCATGATAATGATGCTTCTGAAAAAAAGATTGAATGAAAATAGTAACCTTAATTAACACTCAAGTTTTCAGGGCGTTATTTCACTAAGCTGTTCTAGACCTAACACTCGTAGGCTGAAAACTTTAAACTGTTTTCCATGTTTTGTTTTGTTTTGAAGCGCTTGCCAAACGGGAGACATTTAAAGGAGTTAAAAAGAGAAACAAACTCCTAAAATAGGCATCAATGCAGTTTGTAATCATAGCGTATTTAAAAAAAAGAAAGAATAAAAGGAAAATGTTGGAGAAAACAATCAGAAAAATTTTTTCCTTGTCATTATTACCAATCTTCTTCATCATGGAAGCACCATCGTGACCACGATGTAGCTGTCCAAGAACATATTTTACTAGCTGTGTAGACCTTTCTGGTAGGTATAAAGCACAATAACGGCACCCAGATTGATTGATGACTAGGGCAATTTAAAAGTTGCATTTATTTTTTTAAAAGTTGCATTTATTTTTCGAAAAGTTGCAAAAAGTTGCATTTATTTTCTCAAAAGTTGCACTAATAAGTTGCACTAAAAATAGTTTGATGTTTAGGTGAAATTAAATGAGGTATAGATATCTGTAACTCTTCCTCATGGTATATGTGTCTTTTTACGTTTTTCGCTTTCGACTGATCGTACTAATCTAAATTCTGGATTCTGACTCTTCATTTGAGACGAAATTTACTGGAAAACATATTATACTTCAACATCCCCTGTATGAGATGTAAAAGTTAATTAAACACTTGAAACGATTCTCATAACAAGCAAAGATCATAATCGCATATTAAAGTAATCTACATAAACGACATGTGCTAGTAGTCATTGCAGTGTACGGATTGCATGGAGCCATGAAATTTGGGTAAGGATATATCAACAATAATTTCTAAAACTTTACATAAGTATCTGCATAGCCGTTGACCCTAATAAAAACTTTAGAAAAATGATATGACTGGAGTCCAACATGATTGTAAAGTTACAATGAAACAGAGAATAAACAGAGTCTGATTCACTTCCGGGAATTGAATAGCATAAAAAAGTATTTCTCTATATTCTCCGGTTTGAAATTCCTGTCTTTGCAGAGCATTTTTTTCAGCATAGAAAAGCTTCTTTCCACGCTCACCGATGTTGCCTGGTTCTGCTGAAGCGCTGCATACAGGGATGGAGAAATGTCTGTCCGCTTTAAGTTCATAATGCTATACAGGTCTTCGTTGGCATTCAGACGTTTATCAAGGTATGACTTGATACCAGCGGCGTCTTGTCCCAAAGACAAACTCGGAAGATCTCGATGTGCATCTGCAATAGTGTAGGTTGCAGCCTCACATTTTTCGAGGAGAAGTACGNTAGGGCAATTTAAAAGTTGCATTTATTTTTTTAAAAGTTGCATTTATTTTTCGAAAAGTTGCAAAAAGTTGCATTTATTTTCTCAAAAGTTGCACTAATAAGTTGCACTAAAAATAGTTTGATGTTTAGGTGAAATTAAATGAGGTATAGATATCTGTAACTCTTCCTCATGGTATATGTGTCTTTTTACGTTTTTCGCTTTCGACTGATCGTACTAATCTAAATTCTGGATTCTGACTCTTCATTTGAGACGAAATTTACTGGAAAACATATTATACTTCAACATCCCCTGTATGAGATGTAAAAGTTAATTAAACACTTGAAACGATTCTCATAACAAGCAAAGATCATAATCGCATATTAAAGTAATCTACATAAACGACATGTGCTAGTAGTCATTGCAGTGTACGGATTGCATGGAGCCATGAAATTTGGGTAAGGATATATCAACAATAATTTCTAAAACTTTACATAAGTATCTGCATAGCCGTTGACCCTAATAAAAACTTTAGAAAAATGATATGACTGGAGTCCAACATGATTGTAAAGTTACAATGAAACAGAGAATAAACAGAGTCTGATTCACTTCCGGGAATTGAATAGCATAAAAAAGTATTTCTCTATATTCTCCGGTTTGAAATTCCTGTCTTTGCAGAGCATTTTTTTCAGCATAGAAAAGCTTCTTTCCACGCTCACCGATGTTGCCTGGTTCTGCTGAAGCGCTGCATACAGGGATGGAGAAATGTCTGTCCGCTTTAAGTTCATAATGCTATACAGGTCTTCGTTGGCATTCAGACGTTTATCAAGGTATGACTTGATACCAGCGGCGTCTTGTCCCAAAGACAAACTCGGAAGATCTCGATGTGCATCTGCAATAGTGTAGGTTGCAGCCTCACATTTTTCGAGGAGAAGTACGAGAGATTCATAATCTCGTTTCACAGCGAGTAATTCTGAACTTAAGCCAGGTGCAGACACAGCGGCCTGGGCTCTGCTAACCAGAAGTCCTTCTCCTTCGTAAGCTTGCACGATCTCACGAACGGCAGGCAGATGCTGTGCATAATAGAAGGCTGATTTTAACCACGTAGCCCAGCGTGTTAGTACGGGTTCTGGTGGATAACCGATTTCAGAGTACATCTCCTTGCGATCTTTGTTCTTAATCACAGATGCTTTTACGGCGGCAATCAGTGCATCAACTTTGGTGAATTTATGCCTAACGCGCTCAGCGCAGTTGTGAAGCAAGTGTGCCACACATGTCACATGAAATAGGCGTGGGTAGAGGTTCTTCAAAACTTTACCAGCGGCTGTCATGTACCTGGCAGCATCACTTAACAGAAGCACAAAGCGATTTCGATCTCCGCCCAGAATCTTCATTACGTCATCGACTGTGTGTACTATAGTTTGCTGGTTCATTGATGAGTGCCAGGTCTGAAAAATTAAGAAAAGGTATGATCAATCTCACACCCAATTTAAAGACATAGGTAAAACAGTTGGTGGAAAACATAGTATGTATTTCCTTTACTCTTACCCGGTTCACGTTGAATTGCTTGCACTAGTATTGCTGCTTAAACTATCAATGTGAAGGTGTCCATTACCAATCCATATTTTTTTAATTTTACAGTAAATAATACATTTTCTGCTGTAAAGCACGATACAATACTTCCAAAGTGTTATTTAATCGAGTTGTTGAACATGGTGACAACGAAAATAAAGTAGCCTACCGGAACAATAGCTGCCTAATATTCCGTTTGTAAGTAGCGGTATTTGAAAGCTTACCTTGCATGATATGAGGTAGACTTTAGTTGGGTGGTTGACATCTCCTACCAGTGTGTTTACAATTTTTCTCCCAGAAATGTCTGCCTCATCTACAATCATGAACAGATCTTTTTCGACAAGCGATTCTTTCAATCGTTCTACCTCCGTGTCCACCATTGACAAAACTTTTGCTCTGCAGCTAAATTCTGAAGGTGGTCTCTGTCCCAAGTACTCGAATAAACATTTCATATCTGGATTGGTCAATTTGTAGAGTGGTATATCAGCGGACAGAAAAGCTCTAGTAACTCTTTTTAAAAGTTCATCATGTGTAGCTACACTAACAGTGGGTTGCAATATCGTCTGTTTTGCTTGTAGAGCTTTCTTTCCATTCTGATGTTTAACACTTTCCCTGTGCTTGAGTACGGAAGATCGCCGTTCAAATGTAACTGTCGAAGCACATATCTGACAAAACAATTCGCCCCTGGGAGTTGCTTGGAATTCTTGAGGGAATTCCGATGTGTACAACTTAACTTTAGCCACAGAAGACTGAGCTACCTTCGGCATTTTTAAGAGGAAGGAACAAGTACCTTTGGAAAGTATATCGAGAGCTGTTGTAAATTTCTAAATGTAACCGGACTAAAAGCACATTTTACATGGGAATCTCCATGCTCCATTACAACTGATATCCCCCATTAGAAAGTTTTTGTTTTTTTTTAGTTGAGTTACTCGTGAACACCCAACAAATGAAATCCCACCTATTAGAAAATTGTTGTTCTTCGTAGTAGAATTACTCGTGACCACCCAACAATTCGAACCCAGACCTCATTAGGAGAATGATTAATGTGACTCAGTCTACGTCAGATCACCACAACTTTGACACAAGTCATTAGAAGTCATTAGTCTTGGTACTCATTAGTTAAACTACCTTCAACACTAACCGCAAATGTACGGTACCTATATCTAAATTTATGCTCTTCATTTAAGGTTCATTGTGCCAAACACTTGATGTTATTGGCTGAGACACAAAAGTTGCAGTTAATTTGCGATTTAGAGGGAAAATTGCAAAAAGTTGCATTTATTTTGGTAAAGTTGCAATAAAGTTGCATTTATGCACAAACAGGCAAAAGTTGCGCTAACAACCAAAAGTTGCAAAAAAGTTGCGATTATAACTTTGTAAAGGGGTACCCCACACGCGTCAAACTTCGTATTTACACGTTTCTCACCGAGAGAATCTTGTGAAAGAAAGTTGCGATTATGCATTTAAATTGCCCTAGTCATGAGTCGTAAGCTTTTCCTGAGCTACGTTTCAAAAGATACTTCTTCCATCATCAGGCTACTTTAGTGAAGAATATCATTGCCATACGTTTCTCTAATAATTTTGATAATTCTGAACTTTGTGGACTCAGAGGAAGCCATAGATGTAAGAGCTTTATCATGTCATGAGTCGTAAGCTTTTTCTGAGCTACGTTTCAAAAGATACTTCTTCCATCATCAGGCTACTTTAGTGAAGAATATCATTGCCATACGTTTCTCTAATAATTTTGAAAATTCTGAACTTTGTGGACTCAGAGGAAGCCATAGATGTAAGAGCTTTAT
>RDPX01000131.1:1522025-1555213 GCA_003991215.1 Morbakka virulenta | reverse complement strand
TAAAAAAAAGAAAGAATAAAAGGAAAATGTTGGAGAAAACAATCAGAAAAATTTTTTCCTTGTCATTATTACCAATCTTCTTCATCATGGAAGCACCATCGTGACCACGATGTAGCTGTCCAAGAACATATTTTACTAGCTGTGTAGACCTTTCTGGTAGGTATAAAGCACAATAACGGCACCCAGATTGATTGATGACTTTAAAAATCCATAAAATATTATTATTGACTCATAACTCATTTATTCTTTTGTTGTTATTGGCTAAAGTATAACGTAGCAAGAGTGAACTCCCTTCGAGAATACGTTTAGCTGTCCAAAAATAAAGTATGTATTTTCTTACCAGTTTATTTGAACTCTTTATATTGATAAGGTATGACTGTCTTACGAAAATGATTTTTCCAACTTGTTCTTCGTAGAGAAATTTTCTGAAGCAGTTACTTTTAATGAATTTGCATCAAAATGGAGCCAGGAACAGGCCTTAACCTTTTAACAAACTTTACATTTCTATGGCCGTGCCGACAAAGGTTTTGTGCTTCTGCTGACCGCGTCTTCCTGGGATTATTGTAAATTTTAATGTTATGTATCCCCCAGGAAGTTTTTTCGTTTATGGTGGATGTTATTCACGTCCCTTTTAAGGAAATCTGATATTACCATGTTTAATTTGAATATTCATACTTCGTTAAATTTATCAGACCAGAATAGTGGTACCCTTTCCAACGAAAATAACAACAAATTGGGAAAATGAGGACTTACAGAATATTGATAATTTCCATGAAAGCAAGTATAAAAATGAATGATGGGTAGGTGAAATAGCTAAAATAATTTACAAGGTGAAATTCACTATTGAAAAAGTGTTCTTATCCCAAACTGTACAGCAATGCTCTGTATTATACGTTTGTTAATGTTCTAATAAAAGTTGCATATAATATCAAGGTAATGACCAAATAAGACTGTCTATAGCCATTTTAGATAATTGATTGGAAAAATAAATGTGTCTGCTAAAAGTTTCTGTTAACATTGGATAGAAAGTTGTGTTGCAAACGTGAGCTGAGCAATTTAGTAAAATAACGGGAAAGAAGGCATATAAATTAGAGGACATGGCCAGCTGTAGAATGAACCCAAAAAGAGCTATCCAGCGAGAGGTAAATGTATGAGCAACAGTTTTGGTTGCAATTCCTGTAAAAGTGAAATCATCAGGCCGACGAGCTAAACAACAATGCTAATAAATATGTAACAAAAATCATTCGAAAGAGGAAGCGGACCAAAAATGACAGGAGGAATGCATAGCGTATTAGTTGCGGTGTATGTTCCTAGGGATTTATAGTATGACGTACTTCAGTTTTCGGTATGAAATACAAGATTGTGTCTAAGCGCTGGTAACTTTTTTTTTTCTAGGCCAGAAATATCTTTTGGTGGTAACTTTTTGTGTTGTTGCACCAGGGCGAGAAAGAGAATGAAGTCGTGTGAAAATGAGATGACAAAAACGGGGTAGAACATAAGGGCGAGTTGTACCTGTAGAAATATTACATATGATATTCCCTAATAAAGAAATTAACCCACATTCACGTAATTCTAATAATGACGAAGTAACAAGGTTAGGACGTTCACTGTCATTCGTCTGGGCTGACACAGGGTTGCTAAAATTGATATAAGTGCGTCAATCCGAACGCGAGAGAGAGTCTGCAATTAAATTTTCCTTTTCGTTAACATGAAGGATGTTTTGTTGAACAAGGAGATGTATTTCAGATACAAATTTCTCCTGTACCGTAGCAATCAGATGGGGAGAATGGAGCATTGAAAAGCGGCTAATGATCAATAAATAGATAGAATAGATATTCTTCTACCTTATAACGGAAATAGTGATTTGATAGGTAAATACCAAAAAGTTCAAGGTCAAAGGAACTGCACTTTTTCTCTACCGGCTGAAATTCCTTTGAAAAAGCATGCAGATGGCTGCAATATTCTGTCAAAAAAGTGTCAAAAGCATCTGGCAGTGACAATATTAAAGGCATCGATCATTAAACAATTGGGACATTTCGAACAGGGTAAGCTATGAATGTAGCACGTAATAATACAGACTTACTAAATTTGTAGGATAATAATGCCCGATCAGGAATGTGAAATTGTCTCTTGGCATGGAGTGATTTTAGTAAAGCAATGAGGGTTTGAACTAGAGTTGTACAATTGGATTTTAAAGGACAGCAACACTAATAAGACCTAGAAATTTAAAGAGTTTGAGTAAAGATGTTGGAGGTAGAAATTCTTGGATGTTTTAAACATTGTCAGTTATTGAGGTGATCCCGTATGGGATTAAATGATAACCAGAAAGTTGTAATGAGTTTGCTCCGAGTTGTAACTTGACAAGATTTATGATGAAACCAAATCCAGTTAAACGTTCGAAGATAGGTACTAAGTGTTGGAGGTATTCAATTGCATTTGGACTGGCCACTGGAATATCATCTATGAAAACATAGAGAACATCAAGGGTATGAAGTATGTAGTCTATGAAACAGTCAAATTATTGTTCTATATTTCGGAAGGAACATACCATGTAGACGAATTCAAACAGGCAGTCTTTTGGGTGTCAGAGGGTTCGTCAAGAATTAAATGACAAGCAAGGACACGGTCGAGTTACATGTCAAGAGATTTATTATAAATTTAAGGATATAATACCAATTCATATTAGTAACACTGCTTATTTCCTGATTATCGCATGTGCATTAACTAACGGGATCCTTCTTTGGAATCATATGTAGAGGAGAAGACAAGTTGCTGTCGGTAGGTCTTCTTGTGATGCCAACCTGTAACATACAATCAAAGTCGACTTTGGGATTCAGTAGACAATCAGAAGCAAAGTGTTTGTAATGTGCATAAAAAGACTTTCATGCAAACCTAATTATATTGGTGTGTATTACTGCAATTTTGCTATAGGATGATTTAGGAAATTGACGCATCACAGTAAAGAAAAGATGAAAAAAACATGGAAAACATGGGCTGTTGTGAGAAGGAAGTACAAGTAAACCGTCGACAATAAGACTGGCGGTGGTGGTGATTATTTTATTTTGGTGCATATTTACTTTCAAGTTAAAATAAAGCAGGAAATTTGCGTCAATAATATAAGTAATGGTGGATGTCTATCTGTAAGTATGCCGTAGGCCAAAGTTGAGGGCAAAAAACTCTCACAAAAGGTAGAAATAGTGAAGTGATTTATAGCCTGTAAGATGCGTTCAGAGGGTGATCGATTTTCATTTTGAAAAAATTGACCATAAAGAATGAAAAAAAAATTTAGAAAAAAACGACAAAGCAGGATGAAATGTATAAAGGGATGGATGGTTCATTGAATGAATTACATGCAGAGGTTGATCAAGCGTGGATAGTGGAAGGTCAAAACTGGTAAATCAACAAATATCAATGAGACAATTTTTGAAACTTCAACAAAATAAAAAGCAATAAATAAGCATGAAAATGCTTTGGTAAAATCTTTCATCATCGAGTCACCTATACCAATTGTTATTTCTCGGCTCATAAACATTACTTTCCTATGTTTATGCAAATACTTTATAAAAATCATAGTAATATTAGGAAGCTAATCAACCATCTGTTGTTGCTTTACAGGTGTTTAAGATCTGAAGATTTACTTTAGTGAAAAAAACCCAGATGTCCTGATCACTGTGTCTACTGTTACTGTTTGACATTTTCCCAGACAACCTTTATGCATACTAAGTGCTGGGTACGAATAAAGTAGCCTTGATTTTAGGTCATTATAATGCTGGATATAAGGGGCAATGTTCAAGAGAAATATTGATCACATAAACACAGGAAGGAAAATTAAATATGAGTAGTAATATACGAGAGAAAAAATTTTCTAGTTTCTTTTGGAAGATGGTTATATTTTTCAGGAACCCCTATTACAGTTATATTTTCTGAGAGATCCTTATTCGAATAAGATGCTTAATCAATGAAAGAATATATTTATTTCTCAAAGTGATATTGTAGCAATAGGGATGGCTGGTATTAACTGTTTGTATCATTTTTTTTAGAATCTTAATAAAACAAACATTTGCCTTTAAAGAAATATAGTAGTTTTGTAACCATGGCATAAAGACGGTACAGATGTTAAATGGTAATATAATTAGTACTCTTGTTGTTGCCAGAAAGTATAGACACTTCAAGCTATAACCTTCATTGGCACAAGATATTTATTTTCCGTAGCAAAACATGATCCAAGGGTCAGCAAATACGTCTCAAAATCTAATTTCTAGAACAACAAAATACACGCAACATACCGGAGCCTTTTCCATCGTATTTGCAACCTGAAAAAACTGACATGTTGATTGCCTTGAGATTGATTAAAACAAATGAAACACAAACCCTTTCGTTACCTAATGATTTTAAAGACATTATGGAAAAGCATGTGGACTACTGTAAGAAACATGGCGTCGAAAAGGATTACTGCAAAGAGAAGAGGTACCGTAAAAAGAAGAGAATGGCAGAGACTACATACCGCGAGTAAACTCTCATAATTACAATTGATGTCAGTGTTTTGTCGATTCGACGTCGATTTACCTCATACAAGTCCATTTTCGTTGAGTCTGCCAAGCATGGTCCAAAGAAGTTCGAAAAGGAACAGCAAGAAGGGATTACTTCAACTTCATTCTGTTAGTTGACCAAAAGAAGTAACTTGGATAATGAAATGGTGAACTTTGTGATGGTGAACGTGTCTTTCCTCGCAAATCAGTCAAATTTGAGGAAACTTAGAATTGCATGAGATACTAGAATGATATCCAGCACAAGCAACGCCAATTTGTCTAGAAGGAGTTTCCATATTGTTTTGAAGATAATTAAGGATTTTGATTTACAAAGTTCATATTCACAACTCCTTTGAAAAAATGTTTATCTTTATCCAATGGATCAGCATCTTTTGAACGTTCCTTTTTCAATCAAGAATGTTGTGCAGTTTGAAGAACAAAAAAAACTAGCGCAATGACAATGATTATACTATCCATGTGTATGACTATACGAGCGTACGAAAATCTCATGGTCTAAACGGTCTTCAGACTCAGAGTACGAAAACTCTTAATTTCTAATTTTACGACGTCGGTTAAAATAATACGAAAGGCAATGTACTTTCAAACAGGCATAAACTATTTGTATATGTTATGATTAACTAAGTATGAGCTTAATCGGTAAAGCTTTCAGCTGATGCTTAGGCCTTTTTTGACTCAGATATTTTTATAAAAATTACTTTCCCTTATAAATTTTGAAATATTCAAGCTATGATTCATGTTGAATGAATCCCTTATTTTACCCAAATATTGCCCAGCATAAATCAGTAACAAATAGCAAAGGTCCCATCTATCTTAAGTGCAGCCACAATTTCCATGTATCTCTTTTTTTCAGAAATGATAACTAAGGATATTTATCGGAGAATTTTTTACTTGAGCACCCTTCAAAATTTAACTTCCACTGCTCCCTTGCATCCACTCGATGAGTGTAGCTCTACATTAAAATTTAACGTAATTTTTACAAATTAGGATTACTGAAAATATTGACAATCAAATTTACATAAAAATGTGTTGATGATCATATTATGCCCTTTGGCGTGTTTCTGGCGAATAAAGATGACCAAACCCTGCCTACTTATTTCTATATCAGAGATTATGCGTAGTTTCAACATTATTTATTACATACCAAGAGCGCTTCGCATGTAGTCACAACTGACAATCTTAAATAATGAGAAAGAATGCCACGACAGGGAAAACCTTAACAGAAAATTTCCCACTGTATGACAGAGTAGTTTATTTCTGGAATAATTAAGTTGATCATTTCTGCCCAGTGTTGACAAGGTATTCTCGCCTTTGCTAAATGAGATTTTAAATAGTTAATCAAAATTTAGCGTCTTTTCTTAAACTGATAGAAATAAAGACAAAATTATTGTGAATGGTCAAGTAGCTGTCCTTCTTTGATAACTTTTATACAAAATATATAGCCTATATTACTTTTGGTTCAAAATAAGTAGTCTGTCTCTCCAGAGACCATTGTATAAACAAATAGTGCTTAAAGTTATTGCAAGAAAGATATTATAATAGTGTTGAAGAAAGTTGGGTGTGACTAAGGATATTGAAAATTCTTGTGAAACTGGAAAATTGAAAATTCCACAGATTGCAACTACAATCTTTTCTTTGTCAATTACCTGTTTTATATTGTCCAGAAGAACAGTGGTAGTTAATTTTGTTGAATTCTAACTTTAATACCAAATTGCCCTTTTAAACAGCAGCTTGTTGTTTTCAATAAACAAAATGGGTTGCCTGTATATTTTTTCCTTCGACATTCGATAGGATTATAATAAGAAAACTGGTTCATGTTCTCCAAAATCATATTTTGGCGTCGGTTTAATCAACAGTGTCACTTGGGTGATTTGCAATGGCATCGATACAAATCTTGTTTGGAGTGACAAATTGATAAAATATGTAACAGTACGGGGATTATGGTTGTTGTATCTTTCAGAAAGTCTGCAAGAAGGTCGTCTATTCCAGTAGATTTTCTGGTTTCATTGATTATAAAGTAGGAGTGATCTCTAAACCTGATGTGGTGACTTACTTAAAGGGGAAATATATATAAAACTTTTGGTAGTTGCAAGCGGATTTCACATGCAAAATCAGCAAGAGAAAAGTACATCGTAGATCGAATTTGCAACAAATCAGAATTTTGCTGGGTTATCTTTATTCTTAAACAGTAAATTCTTTTTGTAAATAGAGATTGTGTTGCTGACCAGAACGTTTGCTAAGTTTCTTAGGTTTTTTCAAAAGGAACAGAACTTTTTCTTTTCGTGTTTTGAATTTTACGTTACTGTCTCTTTTGATTATTAGAGCTTTTATTTCGGATTTCGGTTCCCAAATTTTGGCAAAGCATTACTCCTTTGATTTTACCAGCTCTTTTAGCTGAGTTGATATTGACAATTATTATTATTATTATTATCTGTGATTAACATTCTGTGTTGTATTTTTGTCTGTGAAGGAATGGAGATATTTTCAGTGTATATCAAATTGAGGTCATGTTGTACGGATTCAGAGTTGTAATTTTTGTAGTCTAAGCAAATAAATATTTTCCATTTGTATCTAATGTATATAATGTATTTTTACCGTATGAACTAATAACAGTTTTAAATTCTTTGCTTGGAATTTTAGCCAGATTGTTGACATTAAGGTATCATTAGAATAGTGCGGTTTGTTTTTTCTGTAGGAGTTGGTGACATTTTCCTGCAAGAATTTTGAGTAATTAGGATTCGGTAAGTGATCACAAGAAATCAGTTTTTGGATCTATCAATAATGATACACCAAACTCTCGTTGTAACAATTTATTACTCAATAATGGAATTGCTGAGTCGCTTGCACTTTTTGATAGCTTGTATTATAACAGTTTAAAAAAATAATTTGTGGTCTTCAGCTGAAATGATAAATCAATTTGAAATATTTGCTTTAGTATTCTTAAGTCCACTGGGTAAGTTTGGGGTGAGTACATTAAGAAATGTAGGTGGGCTAAACAGAAGATATTACCTCATTAATGTAGTTTATTCAGTAAGCTGACAATTTCTTTGTGGTGAGAGACAAGATTGGCTTTATGGTTTTGGTTTTCCTCTGAATATATTTGCTCTCATGAACGAGCTGAATGTAAAGCTACAAGGAAAAACTTAACCTTTAATTGAAATGTACACAAACAAGGTAGTCTTTTAAGAAAAAAATAACTGTTCTGAAGAAAAATGTCAAGTAATTTCTTCAGCTACAGCATTTTATTCTTTATTAAACGAAGTCAAAGTTCCAGACATATAAAAGATGCTACAGGAATGCTGGTGTTGTTTTGCTCTACCTACATTTATGAGTAAAGTAACAGTGAGAAAAATCAACAACAAATCCAAATTGATTAATGGACACCTCAGATCTTATTTGAAAATTTCAAAACTGACACCGGATTTTAATGCAGAAGAAAAAAGGTGATCAGTAATACAACAAGAACACTAAGCCTATTGTACTAACATTCTCTCTTACAATAATTGAAACTTTTACAGTGATAAAATCATTTTGAAACAGCCTAAATGACTACAGTTTTGAAGGCAAAGTAAATGGAGACTCTGAGAAAGAAAGTGGGGATGACAATGACAAAAGTGAGGTCACTTATATGATTGGAAGAGATTCTTTAGTCCTTTATTTCAATTCCTGATGTATGAATAGTTTTTCTACTGAGCCAATGAAATTTTGTCCCAAGCCATTACGNATGGATATGTAGATATGACAGAATAACTTCTTTGGTATCATACACTTGTTGATAAGGGTAACTAAGCAGGCTACTTCTGATTTTAATCACCTAACTACAAAGTGGAAGGTATCATACAGAAAAGCACTTGAATCTATTTCTTTATTACCAAAAGAAGTCCCAAGCTCTCTTTGCATCACATCACGATCAGAAGAAAAAAGACAGCAATAAATCAACACGAAAGGGCCATCATTTTTACTCTTGTGCTTGAAACAAACCTAAGCTCTTAACCTCATACGTTAATTTTTGCCAAATTGAAAACAATTGTATGAATAATGTAATAATATACAACAAGAACACTAAGCCTATTGTACTAACATTCTCTCTTACAATAATTGAAACTTTTACAGTGATAAAATCATTTTGAAACAGCCTAAATGACTACAGTTTTGAAGGCAAAGTAAATGGAGACTCTGAGAAAGAAAGTGGGGATGACAATGACAAAAGTGAGGTCACTTATATGATTGGAAGAGATTCTTTAGTCCTTTATTTCAATTCCTGATGTATGAATAGTTTTTCTACTGCCAATGAAATTTTGTCCCAAGCCATTACGTTCAGGACCATTTAGGCGTAAGACTGTATGCTAAAACTCTGCAACTTTTTTTCAGTACGAATTTCTCACATATTACACGATAGAATGCCTATCCATCGCTACTTTTTAATTTTTTAGATAATAAAACTAAGGAAATTTGTCCTCTATTTTACATACGAGGCCGTAGATGTGGTCGTCTCGATAATTCGGCACCGTGATATTTTTATACCAAAAGTAGTTGAGATCTATCATGCAGTATTCGTCTCTCAAAATTTATACCAACTCACTGTCAAAACTGATCTGGTAGCTCTATTGGTTGTAATGGATCTGCTTCTTATCATTCTAGAGGTCTTATAGTATCTTAAGGCTACTTGTTACTACTTTTCTGGTAACTGTCCGTCCCTGGGCATAACACCTTATTGTGTGGATCTATCTGGCAAGTTTCTTTGCCTTGATAGGGCCTTGTGTGCAGTATCCAAAATCAGATTTTCAAGATTTGAATCCCTATTGGTAGGTTTTGTTTCCCGTATTAGGTTCGTTTAGTACGAATAATAAAGTTTTAGAACATTGCTATTTCTTTTGACACTTTGTTTTGAGATTTGCAAACTGTATTGTTATTGATCTGGCTGTTTTATGGATTCACTATATTTCTTTAATAGTATATATATTTGGAACTATTTTTAACTATTGCTTTAATTGCTTGTTTGTAGTCATGACATTGTTCATTGTTAGTTCATTATCATTTTTGATAGTCATGAATTGAAATTCCTTGTCAATACATATTTAAGCGGTCATCGGTGTTTTAACATGAAGACGCATGAATTCTTTTGGGGGATTTCCCCAACTTTAATTTGTGTAGATAGAAGAGAGCAGTTGATGATCTGTATGTAATATCAACTGGTCGTAGGTAGTATCTTTAGGTTGTCATCCCCAAGTTTTGAGCCAGTGACTCATGCTCAATCAGCCACAATATTTTTGCGATTTCTCTGAGCAACCAGATCACACTTTCTATGGGTAGGCTCAACTAGCCCCAATTAGTATTTTTTGAAGCAAAATATGTAGCCCTCCGATGAATCAAGTGATAGAGTCAAATGACAAAAGATGATGTTAACGCAGTGCCCAAATTATAGTGGCATTCTGGAGTCACTCCTGTTTTTCGTTCACTTTAAAAGGTCTGAAGGTATCACAGAGTCCAGGTCTAACCTTGATCTAATCTTGATCTAACCTTGTTCCATGTGAGCGCGTTTGGTCATAATTGTATTGTTGGTCAAGTGTCGAGGTTTACCGGCACAGACAGAAAAGTTCATGGATACCCTTTCAGAAAGTTTTTTTACTGTTTACTTTTATTGGGACAATATTTGTTAAATTTTCAGTTGTCTATAATCTGTTTTGTTGTTCTCGTGTTTTCAAATTCAGTTGCTCCAACAAAGTAATTCCTTTCTTCACAAGACACAGATGATTTATCGTTGTCAGAACGTTTTGTTCTTTTTGACTTTATTGTGATTGACCAAAATTTTTTATACTTCAATTGTAGTTTCACTTAATTTGGCTAAACATGACAACTGAAATTCATGATGCCATCAAAATGAAGGTCAGTTTGGGGTGGTGGAGAATTATGCCCGAGTTTTCTTTCCATTCTCCTGTCATTCTCGCATGCATATCCGTTTAATTTTGAATAGTTTATCAAGCATAAATTTAATGGTGCATAATTTATTCGGATTGCCAACTGTTGAGTTCCTGTTGTTGTTTTTTTTCAACCTTTCTTACACAATTGGAGAACTATGGCTGAACTGCTACAAACCGAGGGTAAGAATTTTGACGTTAAAAGCTGTATTTCCATGAGCTATTCCACAGCAAGACGAAATTTATTTACTGTACTAAGGTGTTTGCTTATAACATTAGCACTCTTTTTCATCCTAACATAGGTGTTTCAACATCGAGTGCACGATCTCCTGGTTTGTTTTCGTTTGAGTCGTAACGATTTTGGCAATTTTTGAGGGTGATTAAACTTTCGTTTCCAAACATAATAAACAGTTTTACACTTCTATCCTACTTACTTAGGGCGAGAAGCATGGGTGATTAGCTTTCCTAAATTTGGCGATCATTTATTTTTTTCTGTTGCTGATTACGTCAACCCAATACGATTGTGATTGTCAAATTTTACGGTCGAGACGGACCAGCCGACCTAACAGCTGAAGGGAAATCGTTACGCTGAACAATAGATCTTTGCTGGAATAGCATCGTAGTTGATTCATAATTTCGATTACCACCCATATGTTGTGCTTAGGAGCTAATCAAAAGTTTTGGCAAGTGAAGTAGGAAAGTTAATCCCACACTCCTTAAGTAAACTATTAAGATCAAGTCGACATTACACGTAGCGTCAGCCTTTGCTGTTTAGAATTATGCTAATGATTTTTTGACTAGGAAAATGGCAACAGTATACTTAGTTGAGATTTACTTATCAGTCGATTGGCTGCGGAGTGTACTAAGTCACATGTCGAATAATTTCAGTTGTCAGATGTAGGAGGCACATTGTTTTTACTTTTATTTCTGAAAAGTAATCACCCGTCAAATTCGTTCTGCTGAGAAGTCATGCTGCTTTCAAATGGCAGAGAAGTCAGATTATAGGTGATATCGTTTTTCAGAGCCGTAAAATGCATGATATTTCTCTGAAACATTTGCTGGTGAGTAAATGTTGACCGGGTCAGCTGTTCGAGTGACTTGGTACATTGGGAAGACCGGAAGTTTTTCTTCTCAAGAGGGGAGAGACCCGGTATATTATGAAGCGGAGTGCCTTTTGCTTCCTAATTTCACCAATTTAATTTATTATTTTGCAAGTTGCAAAACGTTTTTCAGAATATTGACCATTTGATCGATGATCTTTTCAATTACAAGTAAGGTCGCATAACTTCTTTGGGTTTCTTTTGTCATTGTGTGCAATTCCATATTTCTGCCAGTTCTGGATAGCGTCGTAAGGGGACAGAATTCTTAGTTTGTTTTGGTTACAGCTTCTTTCCTTGGTACTTTAGCTTTTCTACCAAACGTTAATTGTTCAAGGATTGTGGGATGGGAAATACAGGTGAATTTTAAAATTCAATTTAATTATATAGCCTTGTTTGCATTCCATTTGGTGGGCTACACAGAAGCCAAATAACGTGCCCTGAAGAAAGGCAGCTGTGAATTGTCAAGTCATCATTAACTTTTGTAGATTACTTATTCACGCAGAATAGGTAATAGTAAAGTAAAAGCTATTATAGGAAGAGCTTTAAATTCATTTAAGAAACAGCAATGTGTTACCATAACTTTGGAGCTCACCACTTGTCAGACCTCTCTTCTTAACCTTGCGAGAGCACAAAACTGTGTGTATCAGTAACAGTTGTGATAGTTCATAGTATTTTTTTTTCTGCAGCCATCAAAAAAGGAAGGGAATAAAGCACCAATTAATTGTAGATGTAGAAATCTATCTTTAGTGCATAGTTAAACAAAAAAATTATAAAACATTGACATAACTTTGAAAAGATTGTATTAGAAAATTCAATTACAAGGTCCTATTTTACAGTATCAAAAAATAAAACTGTATTCAACATATTCAAATTTTTGCTTGTTATATCAATGGACAAGCATCCAGTGTATAAATACTGGTTGACTGTAATGTGATATTGTTGAATGTTGGGTTACATGTTACAGAATTCATGAGATAAGTATATCTCTGTGTGGATCGGCTGAGTAAAGGATAGAAATGAACTCCATCATTTAAATATTTTAAGAAGTTCCATCATAGGAGATGCATTAAAGTAAATGACAGTTAAAATATAGTCAATGAATTTTAAGTGTGAAAGATGCAGAGGCAATGCAGTTTATCTTTTACTGTAAGAAATAAATAAATAAGGAATAAATAAGGGTATCAAAGATGTTGGGTTATTCTGTTGTCTTAGTAAATTATCAGAAACTCAAGGTGGTTGTGAAAAAGCAGTGAGCACACTTAAAAAATAAGCATGGTGCAAGTAAGTAGTTCATGCTGCAGAACTCATGAGAAAGCAGATATTAATAAAACAAGTATTTTGTAAAAATTGGTCATAAGATTAGTCCCTTTATATTGTTTGGAAAATTGACCAATGAAGGTAAAGCAATTGAACATGTTAAAAGGAACTGAAATGAAAATGTTAAGATGGATGCATCACATTAATTGGGAAGATAGGGTCTCAAATGGAGGTTGAGAAAATTACAGGAATTAAAGGTAGACTAAGTTGGGGTTATTATAGTGGTGGTCATGCAGAATGGAACAACAATAATTCATATATGAAAAGGTTTATGAATATGTAGGTTAAAGGAACAAGAGGGAGAGAGCAGCCAAAAAGATCAAGGTAGACATTGTGAAGAATGATTTGTGAGTGACCAACTTAACTTTAGGTGATGCTTGTAATAAGAATGGTCAGCAAAAGTGGTTATGATAATTATTATTTGCCTAATCTACATAGACAGAAAACGTTTGTTTTTTATCTTAATGAATTTCTCAACACTGGGAAGCACAACCACTTTTCTCAGTCTATAAGATCTGTCTATCATTTAACCAGACACCAGAACCCCATGTTATCAATACCATATTATTCTTTTCAATGTTGTACACATCCTCAGTCTTGACTACCAATGTTTCACTTCACTGAAGAGAATATTGCTCACACATCCAGTTTTCTTTGAAAAGGTAATCAAAGGCCACTAGTTATGGTATAATAGAAATTCTTGACTTTATGAACTCAGTGGCNGGAAGTGGCTTTTCCATGGCATAACATGTGGAATAGTAATTGTAATTTTAATGTACTAATTATAATTAAAGCATCACGTGAAAAGTAGCTTAATGTTGCCTGTTTATAAATTCTTACATACAAATATGTTCTCTTCATTTTCATGCTTGGATGAGTTGAAACAACAATTTTTTATTTATTGGACTTGGTGTTTCCATAGTTTTCTCTTTTTAGCAATGTGTGCCCACATAAATAACTCCTTAGATTACAGTATGCAACTGCATTCCACCTTTTCTATAGTATTTTCCAACAGAATAGATCTTCAGTGTTAGCTTTGTGCACTTCTTAAATCAGTTGTTATTATTTGCCTAATCTACATAGACAGAAAACGTTTGTTTTTTATCTTAATGAATTTCTCAACACTGGGAAGCACAACCACTTTTCTCAGTCTATAAGATCTGTCTATCATTTAACCAGACACCAGAACTCCATGTTATCAATTCCATATTATTCTTTTCAATGTTGTACACATCCTCAGTCTTGACTACCAATGTTTCACTTCACTGAAGAGAATATTGCTCACACATCCAGTTTTCTTTGAAAAGGTAATCAAAGGCCACTAGTTATGGTATAATAGAAATTCTTGACTTTATGAACTCAGTGGCAACCATTGATGTAGGATTGTTATGTTGTGGGTCATAAGCTTTTTCTGAGCCATGTTTCCAGAGACACTTTTCCCATTGTCTGACTGATGATGGGAGAAGTGTCTCTTAAAACATAGTTCAGAAAAAGCTCCAGACTCACAACATGACAAATACCCTACATTAGTTATGGTATGTGCTGGTGGAAACATTTATAATTTTATCCCAGGTATTTAATTACTTTAGTTAATAATTACTTCATTATTTTTTTAAATAAAGCCCAAGTACCATCAAAAATGCTCCAGTATAATGGCAAATCAGATCGTGGATGGAATGATCCACCAACAGGTGCATTCTCAAGTAGAACTTCTAGTGCCCCACGACGTAGAATTGATCTGAGAAAAAGAGTGGGGCATGACTTTGTCAATACTCCATTAATTCAAGGTATGTCTGTGTATATTGTATTATGCTCAGTTTTGTCTTTGCCTAGTAGGGCACACTAGTTTCACTGATTCATTTTTCTGCAGGCTAGTCACATTGGAAAAGCTTAAATGCTTATTCATATTTTAAAGAAGAATAAGTATCTCTAACCACATTACTTTTATATCTGTTAAGGAAAGGAAAGTTTCCCCGTTTAGTCTGTGGGAAGGGAGTTGGGAGCAACTCAATCTATTGTGGTACTTGCAAGCACTGGGTACATAAACGGTGCAGTGGTATAAAGGGCAAACTGACAGAAAGTAACTGTTTTAGCTACAAGAGGTGCATAGAAGGAGAGGCAACCTGTGACTTAGACCTATGGAAAGTACATTTGGAGGGTGAAAAAATTGAAGTTGTCCAGAAGTTTTGCTACCTTGGTGACACCCTTGGAGCCAAGGGGGGAGCTGGTGCAAGTGTTACAGCAAGGGTTAACAGTGAATGGAGTAAGTTCAGGGAGCTAATGCCATTGTTAACCAGCAGAGCTCTGCCATTACCTACCAAAGGTAGAGTCTACCAGGCATGTGTACGTAGCACAATGATGTATGGCAGTGAAACTTGGCCAGTGAAAGCTGAAGATGTCAGCCGCATGGAGCGGAATGACATGAGAATGATAAGATGGATGTGCAACGTAAGTCTAAAGGACAGGCTCAGTTCTAATGAACTCAGAAGGAGATTGAATCTGGACAGTATTGGCAGCTGTATGCAGAATAGGAGGCTTCGTTGGTTTGGTCATGTGGAGAGAATGGACAAGAATGCTTGGGCAAGAAGATGCAGAACAATCAAGGTGACAGGAACCGCTGGCAGAGGAAGACCAAAGAAAACATGGGAGGAAGTGACAAGGATGGATCTGAAAGAAAAAGGTGTCAGCAGAGACCTGGTGAAGGATAGGATAACTTGGAAGTCAATTTCAAGAAATCGTCCAAAACATGCTAGCATGTAAAATGGACATTAAACCGAATAAAAAAAAACTAAAGCAGATTTGACCATTTTTTTGAAAAAGAGAGAGAAGATTCTTTACCTGGACTAGACCAGGGTTTTTTCTAAAAAAATGCCACAGGATGATACTGACATAAAAGCTAAATAGCCTAAAAGAATGTTCAAAATATTATATAAGATACAGAAGCATTGATTTCTGGCTGTTTTATTTTGATTCAGCAGTTTGGTTGATTTATATTGTGAAATATTTTGGTTTAATCAGTACTTAATCATATATCAAAGCTGATGTTACAGTGGAGAAAGTAAAATAGGAACAGAAGTATAACAGGTCTTTTTATTGTACTTTATTAGGACTGTTTGTTTGGCAACTATTATTAAGTGGGGAAAGCTGGAGATGAAATAGCAGGGATAAGGCATTTATAGTGAATAAGGCTAGAAAAGACAGAGAAAGATGTCAATTTGGAATAGAAGTTTGGACTTACTTCATTAATATAGAGCTAGAAAAATGTACCAGTAAAAGTGAAATCAAGCTGATAGAAGAGGCTTGTTTAAAAGTATGTACATTTGATAGTTGTGCTTTAATAGGTGGTGTGCTAAAAAAACAGCAGATTGTTAAATTAAGGCATTGAAAAACTGAGTGCTAGGTATGACAATCATCAAACCTAAAATAGCTAAAACAATCAGGGTTTGTTTCTGTATAGTTTTTAATGGAACAAATGGAACAGGAACAGTGAGCAGTATGACTTATCAATACAAAAGGGTTCATCAAAAAATATAGCTACCATAGGAAGAATGTTTTTTGAATTATGCTGGTTTTTTGACCTTGTGATTTCAAATGACTTGTGGTGACCATGATAGCAAAAGCCACTCTTTTCTGTTGTGTGCTTTTTTTTTGTCATATAAAGAGACAGATAATCCCTGAACCATTGGGACCTTGTCTAGTGTTAAGGTTTTAGGTACTTTGTGATGGCCTTTCACTGCTTACTTGTGTGTTTTCTTTTGATAATTACACAGACCTTGTATGTCTTTACACATGGATACAAAGGTTTAATTTTTGGTAACTATGTTGGACTTATACAAAGCTAAGTGGTTTACTTATTTTCAAAGAGTAGATTTGCCCAGTCAGAAATTTTGTCACTGCATGATATTGCTCAATTAGTGACCTGTGCACATTAGGGTTCTTGGTTAACCAAAGCTCTTGTCCTCTTTGTCATTTCCTAATATTAATCCAGAAATTTTTTTTATCACACTATAGAATACCTTATGCCTAAGCCAGTATATGTCTCTAAATCTACCAACCATATTTCTTTGGAGTTGTCACCTCTAAATAGGTACTTTCTTACCTCATCTTGTTGTTCTTCCCCAAGTTTAGAGATAATTTTATAGTTTGATGGATACAAATCTTTCTTCTACTCTTCAACCATTCTTACCAATAAACTGTGGCCAATCTTTTGTATTGATGTTATCATATGAAGTGTTGTGATAAGCTTTTCCTACTGATGCCAGCTCAGTCTGTTGCATCCTGTGTGACTTGTTTCTCTCAAAATCTTCACCCCTGAATAGCTAAGTTGTGGAAAACCTGGTGACAACTATTTTTACTGTCTCTCTCTTTCACAGTTCTATACACTTGATGGCTTGTGCACGGTATTGTTCTTAACCATTAAAGTATTTTCTTTGATGTGTCTTCGGGCAGATCCAATCAAGTAGAATTCTAGTTATTGCCAGTTAAGTGCCCATGAGGGTAATTCTAACGAAAAACATTGACACCAATTGTCAGCACAGATGGAGAGGTCACCACCTGGTGGATCATCAATGATCAGGAATATCATACCCCACACAGAGAAACTGTGGGACAATTGGGAAAACTTGGAAACTATTGTTTCTGATGGGAAATGCACATTTATGCAGGCTGATTCTAAACACATTATCAACTGAAGTTTCTACTGTAAATAAACTTGGAACTTGATGCATACTTTGAGAAGACAGTTTTTCACTAGAAGTTCAACAAATTTCACTTGCCTTGCTCAGTTAGTATTCTACCAACCATTGTGTTAGTTTGTATGCATGTGTATGAGGGACAGACATAAATCCTGGTTAATATTCTGAGTCATCGAATACTATAACTTGACATTATAAAAGCCTTGGATGTTTGACTTGCTATTCTGTTGCATAGACCCACATAAGTGGGCATGTCATTTGGGATATTTTTCCTTGTATGTTTAGACTGTTGCTTCAGGACCATTTATAAAACAAGCACTCAAGTGTCTCCTTATTTGCATCTTTAAATTGTGGCCATATTTGATGACTATAAGTAGGAGGTATTTTGTAGAAGTAATGGAGCTCATGTACTGGATAAGCGTTTTGTCAAAAGGGTTGTATTATATCTTTTTTGGTCTATGAGACCTTTCTAGAAATGTTGTTGTCATCTTTGTGCTGGTGTAAATACATGCCATTTTTAGTATCTTTGACTTTAATTTGAAATTGGTCCTGTATTCAGTTGGATGCAAATTATACTCTATTCTATTTAGTAACTTTCTTACTACAGAGATGTTCTCAGTTTCATTTTTAAAAAGATGTTGGCCAGAGGTACATGAGGTGGGTCTCACTGTTCTTGCCAGAACAAGGTTGGCTCAATTCTTGATGTCTTTATGTTGTTTTGGATATACCAAAGATTCTTGTGAAGCTATAATTTCTTGCCTCCTACTTTAGTACATCACTTATATGTTCTTTAGAGGTTTAATATATTTTTTAACCATTACTTTTGACTTGTCTGACATTTGATATACTTTGTTTTCTATTTATTCTCCCATGTTATTTCATGCAATAAAATTCTACATCAGGAAGTGGCACTTTGTCTTCTGAAGGGTGAATCTAATGATTTGAAAAATTAGTTGAAATATTTGCTGATTATTTTTGGCAAAATGATAATTATTTTCAAAATAATTTGTTAAATGGAAATGATTTAGGAAAAAAAGAAGTAGAAAATGGATAAAAAAATAAACTAAAGTGAAATAAAACGAGCTTTTTTGCCCTTCTTTGTCATCTACTCAATCACTTGAGCCATCAATTTTTTAGCCAGACAACAGTCTTAATTTCATGTTTCTTGGTGAAAACAATATCATTCTTTGTTTAAATAAGAATTTTCAGGATTATGGCTCAAAACTTTCACAAGTACATGGTCTATTACTCACAAAAATAATTCCATGAATGTTGTTATTGTGTGTGTTTAAGTACTTACTGCCTATTTAACTTCTATTTTCTACATTAGGATTTGCTCATACAGTCCTCATATCTTATTCAGAAGGGCAAGGCATTATCACAAGCCTGTCTGGTCTTATTGCTTTTTTTACCACATTAGTTTGCAGCTACAGCTCTTTCAGTTGATAGCTGCTTTAATTTTGGGGAATGTTATCAAATTTCTTTAATGACCAAGTTAAGGGCTTTTGTAGGCCACCTGTTCACATTTTTGTGTTAAAAATTTCAGAACCAGCCAAACTGGTTGTAAGATATTATTTTATGTGTTGTTTTAAAAGGTTAAGCCTGACATTTAAATTTGGTTTTATGTTGAAAAGCTGTGGTAAATCAATTTTCACATGATACTACATTTGTATTATTGAATGAGAAAACATAAAAAAGGATAGAAGCTTAGTCTTGTTTTTGCAGGTTTGGAATAAGTCAACATGGGTTTCTGTCTCTATTTTAATGTGAAATGTTAACAAAACATTAACGGAAGTAACCGATGATAATTTATATCTCCCCTTTCCTGGAAGAAATATTGGTGTTGTTTTCCAGAACGTATGATCCTTAAACCTGTGAGGTAAAATTAAATGTGCCGTGCATTTCTGATAATTTGATGTGAGATTTGAACGTACACTGATTCCAAACAAAAGTCAAAATACAGTACAGACTTGATATTGTCATTTAAGAACATACATTTAAGTAAAGTTTCTCAACAAAAGATGAGTGTTTTGCTGCTACTTTTAAGTTGCTATTATGCAGTGATATGATATCCACCCTAGGTAGAATTTTTGTGTGTAAAACGGAGGCTCTATTAACGGGTTTTCCAATCAGTTAAGGTACTAGCTTGTTGGCATTTTTTTACTGAGAGACCATTTAGGAATCATACTTCAAAGAATAATTGTTTATTTTGAGGGTTTTTTATTATGTAAATATCAACGTTTTATGACCTACGTCATATTTAATTCACTCTGACTCCGATAATGAGTTAGCCCCACACAGTAAATTGGGGTGGAGAAAGAATCGCTACAGTAAATGTGTTAAAAAATGAAATACCATCATGCGAGAACAACCAAGACAAATCATATGATGTGTGTAAAATAATCGTGGGAAAAGTGTAGTAAATTAGAAAACCTTGCCCAAGGACTTCTGTAACAACTCCTGTAACTGATAATACTGATCAATAGTTTTATTGAAGCTTTGTAAAACTTAGTGAACAGGATGTACATCAGATAATCTACATTTCATTTTTAAATGATAGCAGAACTGGTACCTTAAAGCCTTAAAGTTAGTGGACATGATGTTGTGTTGTAATTTTATGCTTGTAATGTTAGGACGTTTACCACGTTTTTCTCGAATGAATTGAACTTACTAGGGACTTGGAAAAGTAGTCACGACGTTGACTTATTGTTTTAATTGGTAGGGATCTTATTTAGTGCAGTTAGTGTCGGTGCACAGATATCGAGCCTTGTATTGTATTTCCTTCATTCTTAACAGTCCTTAGATGCTACAGTATAAATGAATGTTTATTGTTTTGTTCTAGGCGTTGCGGGCCTCCAATTAACCCCACAGCCACATCAAAATTCCTACAACTTTGCCCAAAACGGAAGTCAGCTCCATTATCACAATGGCTATGTTCCACAGAAGACATCAGAGAGTCATCCTGCATATCATCACTCTGCTAGTATGCCAGATTTACAGCACCCTACATTGCAAGATGGTAGAATGCATGCAGCTACATTTAATGGAAGCCCAGCCCCAAATTTCTGGAGCTCACCAGGATCTGCTATGAGTACCCCCCCTGTTGAGCATAAAAGTTTGCCTCCCCAAAATAATCAAGTTAGCACAGAAAGTAAAAGCAAGCCATTGTTTTTCCAAGCAGCTTCTTACCCCAACGCAGTAACAACAGCGCTAACATCACAAAATGCTGTCAAGGAAAGTTTGCCAACTGCAGATTCACTGGAGACTCAGCCTAAGAGAAGCCCATTGCCTACCTCGTTATCTGCAGATTCTACAACTATACCCGGGGATGAATATAGTAGTGTTGTACCAACAGGTGTTCAACAGAGTTCATATGCCAACGCTGGATTACCAGCGAATAGCGTGCAGCAGCCACAGATACACCAAAGCCCCATGTCACAGGCCGTCGAGATGCCGTCCCAAGGCCAAATGCTACAACCTTTAGGTGATGCGTCTGGAATACAAACAACTTCTCCACCTCCCAAAGGGCTACCCCCACCAGCCAGAGGGTATTCACCGTCATCTAGAAATAACAGATATCCAACTACCCAGATTTCACCTGCAGCACAGCCCATTAATACATTTGCACCAGTTTTGCCAGCAATGCAATCGAACAACACTTCACCCGTTTTGCAAGGTGGAGGATCGAATATGCCATTGGCAAATAACCATTCCCGAAGCTCTTCTTTACCGAATTTACCAGAGTTCTTAGGGCCATCCCCTTCACCAGTAGCACAGGTTGGACCGCCACCAACCGGTGGATATTATGCAGTTCGTGCTTCTTCAGCGCGATCATCAAGAGAGAGGACGCCTTCTCCTTCGTCGCTAGATCCAATGATAAATGTAGGAAATGAAAAGGATGTCCAAGAAGTCAAAGATAAAAGTGATGACATTTTGGAATTGACCACACAGAAATTTTATGCATGTGTAAATTGTTGCCGAGAAAATGCACCAGAGAAAGTGCTAGCAGAAATACAAAAACGCATTCAAATGTTTGAGTCTCAGTGGAAGACAAAGGCAATGTCTATGTCAGTACGTACAAGAATGGGAGAACTAGCGATGGGTATGTGTCATTATTTATTCTATATTAGCATAGCTCTGATCATTGTATTTGCTGTTGTAACAGGAAATGATAAATGGTTGGTTGTTAAATAATTAATTCAGAAATATTCATGTGGTTGTTTTATATTTATACGCGTATGTAAATTAGTTAGCCATGATTTTTTATTCACAGTTCATGAAATTTCAATATATCTCTTAAGTTCATTTTCCATTGATTTGAACCCAGTTTAATGAAGCGAATTCCAAAGGTCCTAAATACCCTTTTAATTGAAATATTACCTTTTACTGGCATCACACAATACATTTGCAATTTTACGCCATTAGCAATGTTCGGATTTTTGAAAATTTAGATACTTTCTTTACGCACTTCTTTTGGAGCGGACAAGGCGAGAGAGTTGTTTGCTTTAAAAGTATGAAGTGTTGGTAATTTAAAGGACTTTTTGACCGCAACCACTTATTAAAGCATCACTGGTGATAGGCAAAACGTACTTTCGGCGAAGCAAAACATAGCTTTCAGTTTGACGGATGCGCACATCCGCATTACAATATTTTTTTTAGTTTAGTTTTTTTAAGACTTTAAAAGGTTTTTTTTAGTTTTAGGTGTGGTTGTTTTGTTGTAATAGCAGGCTCAAATTTCGTTTTCACAGTTTTTTTAAACCGCAGGTCCAAACAAAAGTTGTAATTCTCTTTAGGTGTATGGTAAACGTTACAGCTGACTTTTTTTGCTTCGAAAATTGCTTGGTACCAGAGTTGCTATTGATTGTGAAATTAGAGCCTCTTATGGCTAATCTTTTCCAGTTGCCGTAATAATTCCAGCCTGTGCCCAAGTTACCGACCTGTTTTCAGGAACATCACATTTTGAAATTATAACGAAGCATTGGACTTAAAAGGCTACTTTACACCTTTTGTCATTATAACTTGTATGCTTTATATAAAATAAAGTATCATTCGTATTTGATTGATGATTTATCTTGTTAAATAGATCTCCTGGTTGTATTAGCTGCTTCTTTACTGCTGGGAAATAAAGATTAGTATTTGAAGACTTTCTACATCAACTTAGAAGTAAAAGTGTATGCTGAAATTAATTACATTAACAAGACACCCCTTGCATAGACGCGCTTCTTTTTAAACAAAATAGAAAGAAGTAATAGCTATTCTAGTGCCTTCAAAAAGTGCCTGTCACACCTTTCACAGTGAGAGGCACCTTTTGAAGAGTTGTTTCAGTCAACCCGAAGTCTCGAACTTGTGCTTGTGAACAATATGTTACTCAGTGCTCCCGTTAAAATTACCTTAAAGGCAGCTGTTGTCATTACTGTAAGGGATGTGTTGAACTTCTTACTTTTTTACTAATTTATGTTGTATATAGTAGCCTAACCCCGAAAGAAGCCCATCATAAATCTTGGGGTATTTCGATTAAATGCAAGTCACTATTGCTACTGCGTAGTGATTTCCATATTTTCATTTACTTTCAGGTTGACCCTATTCTCATCTCAGGCTATCTGAACGTAGTTTAATAGTTTTTAGCCCTCGAAATTAAGGCTGACATTTGCTCCTAATGCCACCTGCCATGGATTCAGTGCACCAATATCTTGCCCAATCAAAAACCAAATTTTGGAAATTGATTTTAAGTTCAGACAACTTTTCTTGTGACCAAAACATGAAAGTTTTTTTTGTAATAAAATTATTTGTGATCATGTGACTGCGGTCTAAATAAGTTATTTGGGTCACATTGTATCTTGCCCTTCAAAGTTAAAATGCTCTTTCATCATTCACAAAGAGATCTAACATGATTTTAGCTTTACTTTTCATTGTTCAGATATACGACTTGAAAAATTATTAGTCAAAAATATCAATTTCCACTGCTTAACTCTGGGTAAAAACAGCACCCCAAACTGAGTTGAGTGTTTGGCAATGGCGACCTTCAACCTGTCAGGAAAAAAAATTCCCAACCAAGGAGTTGGTCTTTTCTGTCGATCACTGAGTTATATTTTAAAGTTATTGTATTTCATTTTGCAGCTCTTGAAAGTGGAAATTACGACGATTGTGATAGAATTCACAAATCACTTATTGTAGATTATCCCGGCGAGGTAAGGATATTAAACGGCTGTTTTGTTTTGAATTTGAAGTGGATATAGATAAATATTTTTGGTTACTTAGCAACTAACAAGCAGTTCTTACAATATTGCTGGTCTTAATTTGTACTCGCTTTATTATAACCTTATTTGGTCTTCCAGCTGGGTTCTTTTTCTCTAGTCATCGGTGTTTACAGCTTGAGTCAGTTTTAGAGGATGTGGGCGAGAAACTCTTTCCAATATTGGCGTTTTCATCCAACATTTTGGTACCTCTAAATGCTAATTCAGCGTACTATAAGGCTTTGATATTCCAAGCTGTAAAGGTACTTTAAGTAACTCCATGCATCTTCTACAGTTTTTTACCCTTTGCGGGCACATAAGCAACAAGCGTTTGAACGTTTTGTCCAATTAAAAACCTCAATTAAGTTTTAAAGGGTGAATCACTATCACTTTTTAATACCTCTAAACACTAATGATGGCACACACACATAATATATTGGTGTCATCGCGTTTTTTTTCACTCAGTGTTATGCATTAACAATTCCACTTCCTGATTTAGATTGATGCATGTGTTCCTCAGTTTGACCCTTCTGAGGCTACCTTGTCAATTGGAACATTTACATCTCAGCCGGCTGATGCCAGGGTTTTGTTTTTATCAATTAATATCTAAAACACACAACGTTAAATTGTAACTGAGTTTAATATTTTGTATAATAAGCTTATCGTTTGATATCAGATTGTTAATTTTTTTTTTTCAAAGTCTTATCATATTCACTTTTGTATAATTAATTTGGCCTAATTAGTCTACTCGTGACATCCTTAAATTTCTCTTCTGGTGCTGAACCCATCATGTTCTGGAGTCCATTTAGGTTCTCTTTTTACACATACTTCTTTACAGCTTCTTTTTTTAAAAATTATTTTACTGTAAATTGCAAACCACGACATACGCGTAAACTAATTTTTTTCTCCATATTTTCACATCACATACATTAACCATCTATGTAATAAAGATATTAGGAAGATGTGAGAACATTGCCTTGTTTCATTAGAGTATTGGTGTTAAGCCATTCAGTCCAGACTTCTCCGCCCTTTCCTTTACCAGCACACTGGAAGCCCATTTTTATATGGTGACTGATATGGCATTTATTCGTATAGCTTTTAAATTGGATATAAAAGGTAAAATTTGTCATAGCCATTGCAGAAAATACCTGCTTATCTCGACAGCTTTTCAGGAATGAGTAACTTCAGTAATGATTCTATCGTAGCTTCAATATTACCTAAACTAATGGTTTTTATAAGTTGTTTAAAAATTGTGTTGAAAGGTTACGAGAGCTACATAAGTAACAGATTTTATGCATATGAAAGGAGTAACATACTTAATTTTAACTGCTGGTTCTTAGGGGTGAAGACTGAATAGTTTTTGACTGGATGCCATACACAAACTCCAACGAAAAATTAGTAAAGGGCGTCATTCGTCATTCAGGGACAAAAGCTGTTTACTGCAATTCATAAAATAGCATTGATTGTTACTTACATACTCCACAGCATCTGACAGGGTTTTCAGCTACCTTTTCTGTGTTTTTACCATCGCCAATAGCAAGTGTGAAGGTAAGTGTTTCGTGCAGACGTTCTCTTCTGATGAATGTGTCTTTGAAGTACATCATTTCATCGTTTTATCAATATTTATGTTTGGATAGACCAGGAGAAAGAGGAAGTAAACAGTAAGAAGACTCAAAAAGGAAATTACGAATGTTGTGACGAAAATAGTGCTGGAGCTATCTAATCCACTCTTGTCACTTTTCCTGTTTTAGGTGAGTGCTTGGATGGTTGGAATAAAGAAACTGATTACATTAATGCGTGATTTAACCGCAAGGTAACAAGAAATTTAATAGATGTATGGAAACAATCTGAAGTAGCAGATACTGGAATTTATTTAGGAGTCCTTTTTATGAATCAAATATGAAGGCATTTCGAATTATGTATCTAAATTATTTCGGACTGGAATGATTTATTGCATTCTATAAATAGAAAAATATATGTGTGTTAAAGAGAACTGTGCTATGACTGGCTGTTGCTTTCTTTGCATACCGCAACAAAAAACGAGGAGACATCAGAAAGAGCACCAAACGATTCGTGGTTCAAATAAGAAAGAAAGGAAAAACTTATAATTACTTTGTAAACATTCGTATTTTCTCCTGGTAAATCGATTTGCTGGTTAGAATAACTTTACTTCTCGTACATGTGAATTGTTCTGTCCCAGTATTTTAGGCTAAGGTATCTGATGTTCCCTTGTCCTGACCAGATTTAACACTTGAATTAAGATTGGCTTTAGGAGCCCCTGTACAAGCGTTCAGGGGACTATCTGGAGGTACTCAAACATAGTAGCCTTTACGAAAAGAAAGTAAACAGATAATGTTACTTTATCGCTTTTCCCACGTGAAAAACACCTTTTCGTGTACACGTATTTCCAAATAAAGAGCTGTGGTGACACACTCACATTGTTAGAAAAGAGTCGGAGACTGTTCTACGGTTTTCTCCCCTCCCTATGGCTTCAAAGTTTGTTTTAGATATTTCTCGGGCTTCCAGAATAAGTAATTGGTAGAAGTTTATTATTATAAGGTGTTTCTTTTAGGAAAACTTGTAGAGTGATATTGGCTTTGTAATTTTTTTCTATCAGTATTTTTCAGCGCATTGATGACCTTGATTTGATCAAACATATCAGTGTAATGTTTTGAAATGTCAACAAGGGTGTCATGTTTTATTCTTTTGGTAACCTGTGATAACCACGTAGACTTGTATTGAATTGTCTTATTGCGATTATGTGTATGAATATATTTTTCTTGTACTGTTTGATTCCATGGTTCTTTTACACATCCAGCAGGTAGCCAAATTCTGGATAGCGTAATCGAACAAGATTCAAGTAATCGGTAATTTATAAGTTCTAATTGACATGCTGCGGACCATTATTTCATTTATTGTCTTAAAACTCTAGCTAAACCCTATTTTATGCAGAAATGGCATGTTAAAAACGAATGCCCAGTGTATTGACCTCGTATTGACCGTATCAGATAATTATTGTAAAAGTTGCACCTTTTTGAAATTTGCGTTTATTATGTGTAACTTTTCGGTGGTTGGTTTTAAAGCCAGTGTCTTGGGTAATGGTAATTGATTGTTTTGGGCTATTAAAGTTATAAAGCACCCCTGAGACATGAATTTACTGTACATTCCTGTATTATTTATTGGTAATTCAGCAGAAATTATTTTAGACGGTGGAAAATATGTGTAGAAGAGTGGCTGCTTTTGTATGAATTAAGTTGTAGATAGTGATTGGTGGTAAATAATGAGAGGCAACAAGCGATTGGAATGTTATTTTTAGGCCAATGATTTATCAGATCAGCTAATCAAGTCCCTTATAGATGTTTTTATTGAGACAGTCTCCAGTTGATACTTTGAATTAATACCCTTATTAGTTAGGTGGGGGTTTTTTTGTCATCTTTTTGGTAACTTGAAAAAAATTCAATTTGCTTTACATCTATAAGAATATTTTATTAAATTCCCAGCAGTTGGAAACTGCAGGGAATACATACATACATACCCATACATCTGTAGATCCGGCATCTCAGTAGAAATTTCGAGTAGATTAAAGGTTTGTAATTTTCCATGACAAAATAGAGAGAAAAGGACCTGTTAACCCATGGTTCGACTTTTTAAGGGTTTGAATTTTTTAAGAGTATGAATTTTATTACTGTGAAATTGGGTATTTGCTTTGTGAATGACTTATACCTAAAGATTTTACCTGAGCTCTTTAGTTTTAAATGAAAAACCTGACTGGGCGAAAATTTATTTTAACTAAATGGATGTAGTGTGTTCAAAGTAAGTGTAGTTACTTAGCATTTGCATTACCTTGTGTTATGCCAACAATCATTTGGCGAGTTATAGTGGTCAAAGGTGTAGGTATAGGAGTGTAGATGTTCCCACTTCGATTTATTAAAAGTTTGGGGTCTCACAAAAAGGTTTGGTAATAGAAAGTGGTAATAGAAGTATGACTTGTTAGGCATTTTACTTGTTTTTGTTTCGTGGATGACAACAGAACTTTTTCGAAATGACCCTGTTATTAGACTTTCTCGTCAAGATGTGAAATCATAAGGATATGGTAGATAAACTGGGGGGATTTGTTAGCGTAAATATGAAAAATCCGATTCTGCACCCTGATTTTTGTGTCATTTGTCAAACGAGGAAATTATTTTTAGCACTCTTCTTGTACATTTGGTAGTAATAATAAGTAGTATGAAACCTGGATCTGATACTGGGATTAAACTATTTAAGTGATGGGGGTAGATATTTCGTGTTTGGGAATACAAGACAACCACTGAAGCAACAGTTTGCAGTAAGAAAATCAATTGTAAATTCGATATCCGTTTTTGGATGGAGTCGACTCTTTTTTTTTCTATACTGTGAATGGTTAAAGAGCCGTGTGTTGATAATTTGATGTATGACATGACGTCGTCGTAAGTGATTTCAGTGCAGACGTTTGCATATAAATGTGGTGTTTTATCTTCCACACAACCTGAACTTGTGTTGCCGTAGATATATCAGTTGTAGATAATGTATACTTGTAATATTGTTTTTTCTCCATAAATGACATATGGCTCTGTGTTAATGGTGTACGGTGTTGTACGATGGACCATTAAGATGTTAAAATACTTGAGAGTAAATGCCCCAGAATAGATGTTGCCTCTGTTTGCATCTGTCAGTTTACCTTCAGTTTCTTAACGATTTATTGTTTTCCAATTATACATTTATATAATTGTTTCGGTACAATAAAAAGGGCTTATTGTAGCCGAAGACAACCATATCTACTCAAATGGTTTCTGTGCGTGCCTTAATATTAAACGCTCCCATGTAACCACCCCTTGTTTCTTGTTGTAGTTTGTAAGAAGTGAGGTTGTATTTATTTGTTTAAAAAATAAAACAAGGCATCATGAGAATTAGTTCGTCTTAATAAGGTTAGCTTTTATTTCTGCTGTGATTGATGCGTTTCTTCGGTGAAGTTTTGCTCCCCATTTTGAGAAACATACAATGGTTTTCATTGTATGATTCATCTGATGGCCATTTAGTAATACAGTCTCACAGTCTTCACATTTGATATTATTTTTTATAAAAATTTTGTAATGTCTTAAGCAGGCCTTCCACCGTTTTCATTGTCTTAAATATAACTATACATCTTAGATCGCAGTCCAACAAATTCTATCGGCATCATATTTGAATTTACCAATTACTTTGTTATTCGTTTTATAATACTGTGACGTTACTTGTTATTCACTGTTATCGAATTTATCTTTATCATTACAAAAATCTGGATATACAACCTCAGCCTCTATTTCATACGTTAAGCTATCAGTAGCAGTGAAAAGCAACTTTTCTTTGTTTCCATATATGTTTTTAATATAATTTAAATGAAAATCTTACATTAGCGTTTTGCTAAGATCTGCGATACACTAACCTATATATGTCGGCCGCTTAAGGGTTAGTGTTTCTTTAATCTTATGCACAGTTACTAGATTTTCATTAATTATCTTACTGACATAAGTTGTTTACTCGCAAGTTTTAATAGTTTCTTATTATTAGTGACGAGTCTTGCATCTACTCGCCTTCTTGAGTTTTCCATTTTTTTTCCAGCATGGACTTTTCATTAGTATGGGAAATCTTTCTCAAATGAATTTTTGGCATTCATAAGGCGTGTCAGTATTGAAATTAATATACTATTTGGGCCAAAGGGGTTGATTAAACCCTAGTACTCAATAAACTTTAGTTGTTTTCAAACCAAGATCGGTGTATAACTGAAGCTTTCTATCATGAATCATATACTTTTTTTTAGTTTTTCAAGTGGAAATAAGTTTATGAACAAGACCTGTTGAAATTTTACATTTGCCTGCTATTTTTTAGAAATATATATAGAGAGCATACCATCAGTCACATTAACCTTATCAGGTGCAAGAGGATAGTCATTTTGTAGACCATGTGGTTTTTTTGGATACCCCAAGTCAACTTCTAGAATCAAACCTTGGTTTCTATCTTCATTATACTCAGCCAAGTCTATTTTATCAATCTGTTTTAGTCATCCATCTGAAGCCTCCAGTGGGTAAATACTGACTCATAGCCCGAGCATAAAGATTATTTGCGTTAATGTACATGTGACGCCTTTTCATCATATGATTTCATGTACTTATTGTTTGCCTTGCCATACCGGTTGGCTATATAGCTGATTCCATCTCACATTCCCTTGTCAATGAACTGAAACATATGAATGTCTGTCATCAACTCCAGGTTGATATTAGTCATCTTAAGCATAACATCCCATGATGATGTAAAATAATGACACGGATCGAGCTAAAAATGTAAACATCTTTTTCTGAACTACACAAACTCATCAGCAAGCAAAAGGATATCTGGTTTAAGATAGAGATCATAGTATTCACCAAGTGATTTTTGTTTAAAAGTATGCCAAACCTTTTAAGCATGATTATAATCTTCATCTGAAATATGTTCAACATTTCAAATGTTGTAAAATTGTTTGTTTGGTAGCTTTTTGTCATTGAATTTTTAAAAACTGTTCAAATAATCGTATGGGAAACCACTTTTATCTTTCATTAATTTAAGCTGTTGTTGATTTTTAATTTATTAGAAGTACACTTAAGCATATCATCTGGGAGGTTACTAAGACGTCAATCTAAAATACTTGACATAAATTGGAATCTATCAATGAATGTTAAATGATTACCTAACATATACATATTAGGTATTGCATTGATGTTCAGCAGTTTGGCATCTCCTTTTTTATTTTCCTATGTATGTTTTTAGCTATTTGGCCAATCTGTTGCATTATGAAATGGCTGTCATACCCCTCAGATTGTGGAATTATGGCAGGTATTTTATATATTTCTGGATCAATTTTTAGTTTAAAATTACATTCTTGATGAACCCTTTGCTCTATACAATATGGCAATGGTCTCTAATATCCTTGATAGTACTTTTCTTTTCAATTTACTTGACGCAAGATCGTATCAAGGGACGTTATGTGAGAGTGATCATCGTTTAGTTGCATGTAGAATTGACATTACTCCAGTGAAACTTGAGAATAAAAAACAATAACAAAAACTATAGTAAATTCAATACACATAAATTAAATAATAATGAAACGAGAGACTTGTATGCAAATCGGTTAAAAAACAAAATTGAGCAAACAAACAAAACATGGAAGAAGTGAAAGATTCCATTTAGAAACAGCAAATAGTTTTAGGCAAAGCCATATGCAATAAACATAAATACGAACACAATGAAGAAATAGATAAACTAGTACAACAGAAAAAGCAGTTAAGAATGGATATTGATAGACATAGTGACATTAACAAAGTTTCAGAACTAAAAATTTCAAAAAATAAAATCACCAAACAAATTAAAAACAAATTAAGGAAACAATATGAGAAAAGAATTGATAAATTAGTTGAAAATGTAAATTTAGCACAAGATGACACACGTATGTTTGCTGCAGTTAAGTCGCTTAACCTCGAAAAGAAGAAGTAAAGATATTTATTTGACANGATTCCATTTAGAAACAGCAAATAGTTGCAATAAACATAAATACGAACACAATGAAGAAATAGATAAACTAGTACAACAGAAAAAGCAGTTAAGAATGGATATTGATAGACATAGTGACATTAACAAAGTTTCAGAACTAAAAATTTCAAAAAATAAAATCACCAAACAAATTAAAAACAAATTAAGGAAACAATATGAGAAAAGAATTGATAAATTAGTTGAAAATGTAAATTTAGCACAAGATGACACACGTATGTTTGCTGCAGTTAAGTCGCTTAACCTCGAAAAGAAGAAGTAAAGATATTTATTTGACAGAGATAATAAACGAGTGACAGATGAGATGGAAATTAATAATATTATCCAAGAACATTTTTCTAAGAAATTTTGAAACCCGACACAAATACCTCGCCACTAGATAAAAAAATAACGACAGAAGAAGTCAACGCAAGTCTCTCCAGATTGAAAAACAACAAAGCCTGTGGACACGATGGAACAACTGCCGAGCTGCTAAAGTATGCTGATATCGATGACACTCTGGCATCTGTTCTCAACAACTGTGTGACAGGAGATGATGATATGGAATTAGGAAAGTCGTTGTTGAATGCAATACCCAAACCAAATAAACCTAGTGGCCCTGTTAAAAACCTCAGACCTATTAACCTCCTTCCAACTCCTAGAAAACTTCTATCACTGATTACGCCAAATTGAACCGAAAGTCGACAACTACTTATCAAACTCTCAGAGTGCTTGCAGGTGTGGTCGGAGTACCAGTGATGTGGCTTGGACACATCGTTGGCTTTGTGCAAAAGCACAAAGATACAAGGATTTTACAATCTTTCTCACTGGTATTGACATGACGTCTGCTTTTGACACTATCGTACGTGAAAAGTTAATCGAAGAACTAAAACATTTTTGAACCAAAACGAACTTAGACTCTGTATGAAACTGCTTACAAACACAAGAATTCAAATCAAGGATAGAATAGATAGTAAACCGTGAATCTACAAGAAACGATATTGTAAATAACGTAGCTGAATTGTTAAAATGAACAACTTAATCGTGAATGAAATAAAAACTGAGCTTACAGAGATAAAAAGGAATAACAAGGACACAGAAAATTGGAGAAAAGTTGTTAAACTTGGAAGTATGCTCGGCGACCAAGAAGATATTATCAGACAAAAACTCTACAGCACTGGTAAAAATGAATAAAATATGGGTTAGAAATGGTAAAATTAGTATATAACATAAACTGAAACTTTATAATGAAACCAATACTAAAATACAATTCTTTGACATGGGGACTAACAAAAAACGATACAGAATCTCAATTCATTTCATAGAAAGCAACTAAGAAAAGTCTGGAACCTTAACTGGAAGCACAAAATTACTAACGATCAATTATATGAAATGTCAAATGAAAAACCGATATCATATGAAATCACAAAAGGTAGATGGAAACTATTCGGACATATCCTTCGAATGAGTAAGAATACTCCTGCACAACTCAGTATCAAATATTACTTTAAAGAAGAAAATTCATACAAGAAATTTAGTGGAAGACCTAGGGAAACTCTTGTCTCGACACTTGCTAAAGATGTTAGAAATGCTTATGAACGTGATGCTGCAATACTACCGGTGAAGGACTTAAAAATCATACAAAGATATTGAAAAATTAATGGAAATTGCTGCAGTTAAAACTAGATGGAGAAAAGTGGTTGACTTTGTTGTAGATTATCCGGGTAACGCGAGGTGATGGCATGTTTTGGTGCAAGACATGATTTCTCTTACTTCGTAAGAGGAATTGTGCTTTGTACCAAATCATGCTTCTCACCAAGCT
>RDPX01000131.1:1459199-1511841 GCA_003991215.1 Morbakka virulenta | reverse complement strand
TTTGTGTGGAAATATACTTCCTCCTATTACCAGCTGATTCAACGCACAGTTGTCTGCAAATCTCTCTCCATTTTCATTCATTTGTCCTAATCCCTGTGTCCCCATAGTACTCGCATATCCGGTGTTGTCAGATCCTATCTTGGCATTGAGATCCCCCATCAGGACTGTTATGTCCTTGCCTCTTTTCTTGTCCATCACTGCCTGTAACTGATGGTAAAACTCATCTTTCTTCTTCTCTTCCGTACCATTTGTTGGAGCATAACATTGTATTATGTTCAGTCTGATTTTTTTTTCTTGGTGGTAAACTGGGCTGTAATGATACGGGAGTTTATAGGTTTCCATCCAATGAGAGCATGCTGTGGCTCCTGTGCCAGGATCAGGGCCACACCTTCAGTGTGTGGGGCTTCTTCCACTGTGTTCCCCGAGTACAGTATCTGCTCTCCAGATATAAGCCTCAGCTGTCCTGCCTGTAGCCACCTTGTTTCACTAAAACCCAATACCCCGATGTTATACTTTTTCATTTCTCTTGCTACCTGAAAAGACCTTCCTGTTTCGTACATAGTCCTGTTGTTCCAAGTTGCTATTCTAACTTTGACGTTTGGTGTTAGAAGGGGAATCGGCCTCGCAGCTTCCTCTTGGCTTTCACTGCGATGCGTCATGTGTCTCTGAGATCGAGTCCCTTCTTCCCTTTGGCGAATGTGTTGGTTTGTTTTTGTCGATGCTTCTGTAGCTTTGATGATTTTTATGGGGTCGGGGTGCTGACCCCACGCCCAACCTTCCTCCTTTATCCGGGCTTAGGACCGGCTGTGTTATCCGAAAATATTACAGGCGGAGTTTTGAAGCTCATAAGTACGGTAAAATCATGTAATAAAAAGCTTAAATAAAAAGTTTTAATTCAAAGAAGAAGTTTTCGAGTCGAGCTGCCAGAATATTCAATAACTTGAATATGCTAAGTGGTACATCTAAACGTAAGTCTTCCGGTAAACCCACCTTAATTGGTGGATTAATCGATTACAACAATCCAACCGATTTATTGAAACGTCTTAGCTTGATCAGTGCTTCCCGACGCGATGGAGATAATAACTGAACACTTGTTAACGAATCATGGATGATTATTGCTTAGACAAATTGCTGGAGCTTAATGAAATATCCAGGGAGCAATACGAGTTGTATGTTAAATGATTTTTAATGCAATCTTCATAATATGGATATTATGTTATTTTTAACATCAACTTCAGGTCAAAAGAATAGTAAATCTCGTGATTATTTAATCCAGAAATTGTCCTTGATGAAGACAATATGTATTAAATAGCTCTAGATTCAATCAGTATGTCGTATTTATGGTATGTGTCGCAATCTTTTACCAACAATATCTTTAAAATATAATTACGATTCTGGCGATATATGGACAACTATTATCCTTTCTGATGGTAATTACAGTAATAATGCTTTAAACTGTGCCATTCAGTCAGCTTTGGCAGCAAATGGCCATTCAAAGGCCTAGATTGTAGTATCATTTTCCCATACCATTCTCCGCATAATTATAAATCTCGAAACGGGGTTCCAATTCAATCTTACTTCGGGCTCATTTGCGTCTATTATTGGAGCGAAAAAGACAGTCGTAACAACTTCGACGTATTCACACAACCTTCCAATCATCACGCCACCTGTGAATGGTATACTGGGTCATACATCTTTGATAAGCGAATCTTCCGCTTCTCGTGTCCTATCAAATGTGCTTCGTCAATTCAGTGCAAAAGGATTACCCCTGACATACCCATTTCATAAGGAGGGCAGATGGCCTTTTTAATACAAAGCCAACACGAATCGTATTGGTAATCTTCGCGTATATATTATTACTAATAATAACCAACCCGTCGATTTAAATGGTCTTTCTGTCAGTCTTATGCTATTGATTAGAGAACGTAATTAATATACTCCTGTTATATATGAAGGTAAGCAAAGCAAAAACAGAATACCTGGTCTTGAATGAAAGAGAGGATGATAAGTTAAGCATGCAAGGATCAAATGTAACGAGAGCAGAAGACTTCAAATACCTGGGATCAACAGTACAGTGTGATGGAGGATGCGATATAGAAGTTAAGAAGAGAATACAGGCAGGTTGTGGGGGTGGAGGAAGGTAACACGCGTACTATGTGACAGAAAGCTACCACCAAAAGTGAAGGAAAAATATACAAGACGGTAGTGCGGCCAGCTTTACTGTATGGGCTTGAGTCAGTAGCAATAACAAAGAAACATGAAGCAGAGTAGGAGGTGGCAGAATTGAGAATGCTGAGATGGGCACCTGGAGTCACACGCCTAGATAAAATCATAAATGAATACATCAGAGGTACAGCATATGTTAGGAGATTGAGCGAGAAGTAAAGGGAGGCAAGACTAAGATGGCATGGGTATGTGATCAGAAGGAAAGAGAACTATATCGGAAGGAGAAGGTTAAACATGAATCTGCCAGGGAGGAGGNGCGTCATGTGTCTCTGAGATCGAGTCCCTTCTTCCCTTTGGCGAATGTGTTGGTTTGTTTTTGTCGATGCTTCTGTAGCTTTGATGATTTTTATGGGGTCGGGGTGCTGACCCCACGCCCAACCTTCCTCCTTTATCCGGGCTTAGGACCGGCTGTGTTATCCGAAAATATTACAGGCGGAGTTTTGAAGCTCATAAGTACGGTAAAATCATGTAATAAAAAGCTTAAATAAAAAGTTTTAATTCAAAGAAGAAGTTTTCGAGTCGAGCTGCCAGAATATTCAATAACTTGAATATGCTAAGTGGTACATCTAAACGTAAGTCTTCCGGTAAACCCACCTTAATTGGTGGATTAATCGATTACAACAATCCAACCGATTTATTGAAACGTCTTAGCTTGATCAGTGCTTCCCGACGCGATGGAGATAATAACTGAACACTTGTTAACGAATCATGGATGATTATTGCTTAGACAAATTGCTGGAGCTTAATGAAATATCCAGGGAGCAATACGAGTTGTATGTTAAATGATTTTTAATGCAATCTTCATAATATGGATATTATGTTATTTTTAACATCAACTTCAGGTCAAAAGAATAGTAAATCTCGTGATTATTTAATCCAGAAATTGTCCTTGATGAAGACAATATGTATTAAATAGCTCTAGATTCAATCAGTATGTCGTATTTATGGTATGTGTCGCAATCTTTTACCAACAATATCTTTAAAATATAATTACGATTCTGGCGATATATGGACAACTATTATCCTTTCTGATGGTAATTACAGTAATAATGCTTTAAACTGTGCCATTCAGTCAGCTTTGGCAGCAAATGGCCATTCAAAGGCCTAGATTGTAGTATCATTTTCCCATACCATTCTCCGCATAATTATAAATCTCGAAACGGGGTTCCAATTCAATCTTACTTCGGGCTCATTTGCGTCTATTATTGGAGCGAAAAAGACAGTCGTAACAACTTCGACGTATTCACACAACCTTCCAATCATCACGCCACCTGTGAATGGTATACTGGGTCATACATCTTTGATAAGCGAATCTTCCGCTTCTCGTGTCCTATCAAATGTGCTTCGTCAATTCAGTGCAAAAGGATTACCCCTGACATACCCATTTCATAAGGAGGGCAGATGGCCTTTTTAATACAAAGCCAACACGAATCGTATTGGTAATCTTCGCGTATATATTATTACTAATAATAACCAACCCGTCGATTTAAATGGTCTTTCTGTCAGTCTTATGCTATTGATTAGAGAACGTAATTAATATACTCCTGTTATATATGAAGGTAAGCAAAGCAAAAACAGAATACCTGGTCTTGAATGAAAGAGAGGATGATAAGTTAAGCATGCAAGGATCAAATGTAACGAGAGCAGAAGACTTCAAATACCTGGGATCAACAGTACAGTGTGATGGAGGATGCGATATAGAAGTTAAGAAGAGAATACAGGCAGGTTGTGGGGGTGGAGGAAGGTAACACGCGTACTATGTGACAGAAAGCTACCACCAAAAGTGAAGGAAAAATATACAAGACGGTAGTGCGGCCAGGCTTACTGTATGGGCTTGAGTCAGTAGCAATAACAAAGAAACATGAAGCAGAGTAGGAGGTGGCAGAATTGAGAATGCTGAGATGGGCACCTGGAGTCACACGCCTAGATAAAATCATAAATGAATACATCAGAGGTACAGCATATGTTAGGAGATTGAGCGAGAAGTAAAGGGAGGCAAGACTAAGATGGCATGGGTATGTGATCAGAAGGAAAGAGAACTATATCGGAAGGAGAAGGTTAAACATGAATCTGCCAGGGAGGAGGAAGAGAGGAAGACCAAGAAGACCCTACATGGATGTAATTAAAGAGGACAAAAGGAGGATATAAGTGAGAAGGGAGGATGCTGCCGACCGCAGCAAATGGAGGCTTATGATCAGCTGTGGCGATCCCTAACAGGGAGTAGGCGAAAGACAAAGAATAAGATATATGAGAAGATTACGACAAATAACAAATGAAGTTACTGATGAATAGTATTGGCATGACATTGATAGCGGTAATCGAATTGATTCTGAAACAAAGGAACCAAAGAACAATAAAAGAGGCGATGGGTGTATGGATAGTTTAACAAGAGTGGCAGAGAAAGTCGTTGTAACCACAACAAGCAAGACTGCTAAGGGTTTAGCAACAAAAGCTCTAACGAAAAGCTACCACTGCTGATATAGTTACAAAAAGATGGATAGCAAGTCTAATAAATTTACATAAGAGAAGAAACCAACCATTGAAAAAGATGGTGATAAAATAGTAGAACATGAAGACACCTACACCAAATAACCGAAGAAATGATTCACTATCAATTGAATTTAACAAAATTATAAATATGTGATTTTTATCCAACTCAATGATAGAAATGCCATTTCGATTTTCAAGTAATCTTGCACCTTACGAATACGTAAGGTTTAATATAAATTAACAACTCCAATCGTTCAACCCGGGGCACATTTAACACAAAATATAGCAGGAATGATGTGGATTCAACAGGTGAAAATGGAGCTGGTACAATGGTTTCATTGAATTTCAAAGAATTTCTCAGCAGAGATGTATGATGGTAGTGGTAATTATAGTCTGAACGATAACATCAGCACAATAAGCAGGTCTTATGGAATGGCTAAATCAAGCAATGTAAAATACAATGGTCAAATTCTTAGATATGAATGATTGTAATCATATAGTAAATATAGCAATTGCTAACAGATCCAGTTAACAAATACCTCCTCCTCATGTGCCGTGTCCTTGCAGAACGTAGGCGGTCATGCTTCTCCACAGGATCCTATTCTTGGTCTTCTCCAGCATTTCCTTCTCGCTGACTCCGGTCCATGTTGACAAACTTTTCATGAATGTTGTTCTTTGTCTTCCTCTTCCTCTTTTACCGCAAATTTTATCAGTAACAGCCAAATTTTCCAAGCCTTCTTTTCTCATTACATGTCCNTTCAGTGCAAAAGGATTACCCCTGACATACCCATTTCATAAGGAGGGCAGATGGCCTTTTTAATACAAAGCCAACACGAATCGTATTCATAATCTTCGCGTATATATTATTACTAATAATAACCAACCCGTCGATTTAAATGGTCTTTCTGTCAGTCTTATGCTATTGATTAGAGAACGTAATTAATATACTCCTGTTATATATGAAGGTAAGCAAAGCAAAAACAGAATACCTGGTCTTGAATGAAAGAGAGGATGATAAGTTAAGCATGCAAGGATCAAATGTAACGAGAGCAGAAGACTTCAAATACCTGGGATCAACAGTACAGTGTGATGGAGGATGCGATATAGAAGTTAAGAAGAGAATACAGGCAGGTTGTGGGGGTGGAGGAAGGTAACACGCGTACTATGTGACAGAAAGCTACCACCAAAAGTGAAGGAAAAATATACTTAATTTGGTTAGAAAAGGAGGGTCAATGTCTAGCTTGATGTCACTTGGGACTAAATTAGTACCGACGGTACCTATCCTGGCTACTAAAGCTCTTCTTGCGATCACAACTGGTGCTTTGTAGAGTCTTTCTAGTTTTTGTATGGATAAAATTCTAGGATCAGGGCAACAGACGTGTAGTTTCCTGACTCTACAAAATTAAATCGATCAACTGGTTATACATACAAACCTATTACCGAAGAAACTGAAAGAACAGATTTTGACAGCTCTTCAATCTGGTATAGAATTAGTGATCAAGCCCAAAAACAGCTGCTAAAGTACAAAACCGTCCTTATTTTGATATTTTAGTACCATATCAATCACTTTCACCAGTTGGTATGTGTGTGAAAAGCAAAAAAAAATTCAAAAAAGGACAGGAAGCCGACTCTTACTGGGGAAGTAGAACCCTCCGAGCAGTATACCATCACCCAGAGATATTTTTTAAAACCAACATTTGTTCTGTGTGTGGCACAAATTTGTCAAGATACAATAACATTAGCTTGAATTATATACACTACATGTATGGTTAATCCTCAAATTTGTTTGAAATATTTAAAAGATACTTTTCATATTATAAAAGAATTAGATCCAATGATTGATGGTGAGACAGCTAAAGAGCGCTATGATTTATCAATTACTAGCATATAGTATACTGAATGAAATAATGACAACTGATTCTATTTGGGTATAATAAAATCAAGAGATTGGTTTTTGGAGTGGGAAAATGTTGTAGTACGTATGTATTAGAAACACTATTTGGGTTAGTTAAATGTTGTCATTCACATAGTGCATTTCACGATGCTTTTGATCGTTTCTATACTAAGTGTCATAAAGTTCGTGGATACTGTAATATTTTACCTGAAACTATAACACCAACTTGATTTCAAATATCACCTATCCTGGGACAATTTTCGGGGATTTTTGTTGAGCATATACAATTCTAATAAAAAATTAATGTTGTTACTATTTAATAATTAATTCAATTTTATCAACAATCAAATCTAAAGTTCTGTTCCAGTATTTATAATTGTTTTCGATGGTTTTTCAAAATGTGCTAACAGGTATATTCTCATAAGGCTAATCAAGCATTTTATATAATTGTTTTAGGATGTATTCTATATTTATCATTCTTTTCCCATTACCAGAAATTTTAGTTAGTATTCCATCGATTTTCTCAAAAATTTCAATTTTTTTTCCGTTTCATTTGAGTCAAACTAAATTTTGTTTTTCAAATAGATTCGAAATAACTTACGTTGATAGACATATTAATTATTTTATATCTATTTATATAAAAGTCTGTGAATTCTTAAGTATTTTTATAACCTTGAACAGAACCACATTTAAGACACAAGAGCAAATTATTATCGTTAATTAGTTCTTGTTTATCACAACAAGAATATTGTGTTTTTTTACTAAATTCTTGTATTCTTTGTTACAAAAAGGACAAATCAGATGTTCTTCAATAATTAACGCTTCGTGAAGGTTTGGATTACATTCAGCCTTTTCTTTTTTCTTATTCTTTTTCAAATTATTGATACCCATTATATGCTAAGCTTATATATTTTTATAAGGAATCAGTTGAATATAAAAAATCAGTTTAATTTTTGTTCACTTTTGTGTTTATGATAGACGACTGATTAACTCTAAAATGATTTAACGTAAGACGATTGTAAAATGATTAACTTAAGATGGTCGTTTTGACACAAGGTAATTGACTATCGGATGATTGACTTTCAGGTGATTAACTATCAGATTACTGCTGTTAGACGACTGTTAGATGACTAGCATTATATGGGTAAGTAGTATTAAAGTTGGAGGTTAGAGAGAATTGTTACAAAAATGCTCTCGAACCTCCAACTACTATACTACTCATGAATAGCAAAGTTGGGGACTCGATTCAGTGTTGCTTGTGTCCACAAAATTACATGTTTTTACTACCTCGTATTGCCAGTTGCAAATTGATGCTGCTAGTAGCTACTCAACATCACTGCCTCCTTCCACGACGAAAAGCTGGTAGCAATCAGCTACTACGGTACATCATCAGAGCCCCACAAGATCCCCAGTAGGATGAGGCAAGGCTGTGTCTTTGTACCAACTTTGTTCAGCATCTTTTTTTTAATGCTGCCGAATTTTGCATTCTAAGACTTTGACAAAGGAGTGTACCTGCACACCAGAAGCGACGAAGAAGTTGTTTAACTGATCCCTTTAAGGTTAAAACCAAGGTCAGAACTGTCTTCATCAGGGAAATGTTCTTTACTGATGACATAGCTTTTGCCTTTCATTATGAGGAAGGGCATCATCGACTGATCAACAAGTTTGCCTGATATTGCATGAAGCTTCGGCTGGCCACCAGTATAAAATAACCCCAAACCAATATCAAGGGCCAGGATGTCCCTACATCACCTTAAATCAACATCCACGACGAGGTGTTCGAGGTTGCTGACTAATTCACCTACTTTGGGTCCACAGCTACCTGCAGCAACTTTGATAAGGACAGCCACCCACGCATCGGACTGCCGAGCCACTCATAACGCTGCCTTTTGCAAGACTGAATGGATCAAGATGGTATATTTTATTGTGTCCGGAGAGAGAATGATTCCTACCAACAAATAAATTCTTTCCTCTAATTTTTCCCCCTGGGTACAAGCTAATTAAGGTCTCTAAACCAATTGTGCAAAGCGTCGTACTTGATTCTGAGGAGTTAGAATTGATTAAGCTCTTCTTGATACTTAGAATTTTGAAACTCATTTTACATCTGTTCCGATTTTGTAGATGGCTACGATCTTCGTGAAATATATGTCAAATAGGACTTCGAGTTCCTAAGATATCGAGCAAATAAGTGTATTGTTCTTTTTCGTATTTGGTTGTATCTCAAGAAAAACTCAGGCACATCTCCCATGATTTGACTGAATCAATGAACAGAAGAGATTTGAGCCGTTGGAAAAACACCCTTGTCGATTTCCCCACATTTCAGGATCGTACAGATTTCGCAAATACTTTTCTTCATTGTACCTCCCTTCGTACCTTCAACTGCTATTCCTTCAGGAAAATTAACCTCTTGGGGCCTTCGTGAGGTTTTTAAAGATGACCATTGGTAGGAAGGTTATTCCCTCGGAATGATCATCCATTTTTGCGTACCCCACCCAGCAGTCAACACAATAGTTAATTTCCTTTTTTACTGCTCTCACCCACTTTTAAATCGTAACTGGTAGAAGACGGGATGTCAAAAATGCATGGGGTTTCATCAAATTCATCACAATGTAGAGATCACCAAAAATTTTATCGCAGCCAAAAATGGATCTCAACCTTCAGGCGCATCATCTGGGCTTTTCTGCCCAATACTCTGCAACTCACCGAAAAGCTGCTATTCTGCCTAATCATCCGACACAGCTGTCCGATTCACGTAGAGTGGCGCTCATGTATCCAGGCTCATTATTACCTGGATACATGATTGGAAATAAAACCAACGCCTTCCTACGTGCCGTCTTGCCAGTGACGTTTCGTTTAATACTCTCTCCTTTGACGTAGCCCAACAAAGGAAATTAAAGCAATGGATATTTAGCTTTCGACTGTCTGATCCTTCTTTTCGACCGTACGTTAATTCCTGAAGTAAGAGCAGCTGACTTGAATACTTCCGTTTATTTCCTCAGTCGCTGCAATATTTTTTTCTCGGAATACGTTAAGTTACTTCTCGAATTCCAACCTTGTTCGCTGTTTCCGGTGTTTTTTCTTTTATCGTACAGCGTATAGCTTTTTCCTCGTGGTGTTGTCTTCCATGTTTAAACTATTCATTGCACAAAACAAATTTTAATTTACTTCACATTTGATACCACTTTTAATGTTTGTGTTCTGTTACGGTCTGACTCGAAAATTCATATTTAGTGTGAATGTAATACAATGACGAGAGCAACTAGGTGTCGTCCCTGCAATTTTGAGTTAAAACTGTTCTATTATTGGAGTTCGCGTCTTTTAGGGCATTTAGACCCAACGTGCTCAAGAGGAGCTGACATGTGAAATAGAGCCCGGTAATCCTCAAGATGAACATGTCGTTAAAATTCTGAAAGATGGCTAAATTGCAGGGCGCATTCCACGCTCTCTGACAGCCTGGGTGCCAGGAAAACGAAAGAACGAAAGAGGGAAGGTAAGGTAAGGGAGGTATCTTGTTTAATGACAATCAATGTGTCAGAACATGTTGTTAAAGCTGAGCTCACTATTAAAGACTTGCGAAAACTAACTTTAAAAAAAACAACAAACAAAAAAACACCTTAAGAAAATCGCCTCACTTGGACAAAGAAACTAAAAGGACTGGCAAGTGTTTCGGATGGATGACAGGTTGTAGTAAACCTCACTGTTAATAAGAGAAATCCGAAATTTGAAAACTACATCCGGAAAAAGGAGCCTTAATATGAGCGGTGCCTATACACGAGATTTCAGGGTATATATTATCAAAATGTGATCAACCATTAAAAGCATCGAGTAACTCGTGATGTGATTACATTAGAACAATTACAGCTTATCACGGAGCCACCAGACCGGCACTGGGTTGGTCAGATAAAACACCTCTCTTTGAAAAAAGTTGACTGTTAATGAGGGGCGATTATTTTAAATTACGAGGCTTCTAAATAAAACAATTAGCACGTCTTTCTACATAAGGTGATAATTTAATTAATGAAGATAGTATTTTTTCTGTCAAGGAATACAACTATTGGAAGTTTCTCGTTAGCAAACACATCCTTAATTCCTGTAGTCCAACATCAAAGTGGGGTTTTCCGCAAAACGAAAAATAGATTACGTAATTAAAGCTCAATAGTTGTCACCCAACAGGGAAAAAACTCAACACCCTGCCGACCGCGGAGGCAGCGAATTTAGCACCTCTTATTTTGCGTGTTTTCGTGTTAATCTCACTACCCTGGAAGATTTTCTTTGCAGTCAGAAAAAATAGGTTCTTTGTACAAAATGTATTATATTTAGTGATTAATCAGTAAATAGTTTCATCTCGTCCATCTCTTTAAGCACGCTCGCTTTTATTCTTCTTTGCCTATTGAAAACTTCGTTTTGGATGCCAAATATTTTCTTACACGATATATCAATTCTATTTTCAGCACCAATATTCAAAAATGTTCTTCCATTAATTGCTTGGTCAATTTATTCCATTTAAATTACACCTCTAATCTTTCTTTTTTCTTATTGGCATAGGTACAGACTTGTTTATCCGACATCCACATCTTTAAAAACACGAACTCCACTCAGACTTTAAGTAATACATCAATATCAAAGTATTTTCCATTTTCTTTTCTTTTTTTCATTTGTATTTATCACATTCCGTTACAGCTTAAATATATTAATTGGATTTTAACCAATGCTTTTTTCGATCGCATTCAGTAAAAGGTGCAGATTTTTGTCATTAGCATGGTCACTCCATTTTTTTATGGCTTGCAGACATTGCTGTATTTTACTAATACCGCATTCAAAAGTACTTTCAATTTCGGTCTGAAACTCGCTAACAGGAAACTAGACAACGACTACAAAACAAGAAAACAAAACTGAATTTTTAATGGAAACAGAAAACAGATGAGAATAGAGGCCGGCAGTCAATTCTGCACCGCAAAGCATTAGTTCATCAGCAAGCAAAAAAAAAGTCAGGACTTTTGAACTCTATTCATCGTTACTTCTCTTTTCAAATAGACCTGGCATCAACCTTGAACTTCTGGGCTTGCTGGAAATGACAGCTAATCTGATAACATAGGAACACAAGTTAGGAAGAGGTAAACACCATCCTTAAAGGAAGCACAAGCCTCCTCAAATACATGACAGATTATCAAATGCCTATGTCCTAAAGATGGAAAGAACTTGGCTCATTTCCATGGTTGTGTGTAAAATTAAAACAAATAACTTGTGCGGTACTGGCTCTGCTCCATATCTTGTCTATTAATGTTCCAATACAATCCACTTAACGTCATGCAAAGGACGACAAACACCAACATGACGAAATGCTATATGCATAGTTAGTTGTCCCATAATCTAACCACTTTCACCACTCAAAATTTTTACTTGAGTGGTTTCCCGCACATTATCGCAATACGAGGTACACGTTACGAAAGTGAATGGTGTATGAGCCACATTTTCACATAACCAATTTATAATTAACGAAAGTTCGGCTACCGACATCAGCAGTCTTCGTTTTCTACTGATTGAGTAGGAAGTACTTAGATTCAGACTTATGTATCCTTTCTAAGACGTCTACGTGCTGCTCTTGTTCTAGGAAAATAAAAACAGAAAAAACATTGATCAATATATTAACACGTACGGGTGACAGAGAGGGAGGGAGAGTGCAAGAGAATAAGAGAGCAGGATATCTATCTGTCTGTCTATAATTAATTAATCTATCTATCTATCTATCTATCTATCTATCTCTATCTTTTGATCCATCCATCTATCTACCTGTAATCAATCAATCAATCAATCCTTCAATCAACCAATCAGGGGCGCGACGGCTATGACTGTAAGCAATTTTAAGTCAGACCTAGGACTTTGAATTTGTGTAATTTGTAAAGAAAATTGTAAAAATTTACAAATTTGGAAGCTCTCGCCGACAGAGAAGACCTAGATCTATGATTCCCAAATTTGGGTACTAGAGTTGACAACCGTTCCAGTGAAGCCGTTCACCGGAATTTTTCATGAATTTGTGGAATGAGAAAAAAACCCCACTTTTTGGGTTGGCCAAAGTCTAGTCATAGAACATCATACCAAGGTAACAATATACTATTCTATTTTCGGTAAAAAATTTTATTCATGTTAAAGGGAGGCCGTGCTACGACATTTTGGAAAGTAATAACAATAGCGGCTGTCAGCACGGCTGATAGCCGCTTATTATATAAGGACCACCGTCAAAACGATGTGAACATGAAACCAGACACCATAAATGAAATCGCTTTTGATATCACACCACAAAGATCTGTAAATAAACAGAATATGGTCTATAAGAATACTGAGGCTGAAAATTGAGAATAATCTAAGAATAACGTAGAGCTCAAGCTTTTATATTTTATTTCATTCGCGTTTTTTAAAGCAAAACAAGTGGCACTCAAGCTTTACGTTTTTAAATACACTGTATTTGAATTGTGGTTCTAATATTACAATAATACTTCTGTTTTATTATTTTGTCTTTATGGTGATGTAACACATCAAAAAAGATTTTAACTTTTCATGCGAGTTTAAACTCTGTATCGGTCGGGACCACCCGAGAATGATTTTAGGATCAAATATAATAAAAAAGTGAGTATAATAAGGCTAAGCAAAAAATTAAGTATTCTTATAAAACTGTTAATCGATATATATATATAAATATAAATAAGGGAGTCTGTTTGTTTGTCTGTTTGAAGTAAATTTATGAGAAAGCTACTTCACTTAAGAAGCTAAAATTTGGAGTGCGAGTCTATCTTTATCCGGGGGGAAATCTGAGATATCAAAGGCTGACATCCGAGGTCTTACTCTGGGGTGTTACGGGGCGGCCAACCCTATTTTCAAGGTGGAGGCCTCCAGTCAAAAATTTGAATAAAATCAAAAATATAAAAATTTCAAGATTATTTTTAATAAATTCCAAAACAAAAATAAAAATATTAATTTTTTTTTAAATTAAGAAAGTTTATTTGCAATAAAATAATCTCCTAGACCATACAAGTCCTCGGTAGTATAGTGGTGAATATCCCCGCCTGTCACACACGAGACCAGAGAGAGAAAGAGCGAGCGCGCAACGACCACAACGATCATATCATATTATTGCTTTCGTTTTCTCATTGTTTTGGAGAAAGAAACTCAAGAAACACAAGAAACACTGGCAGAAACGTATAACATAAATACACACTCACATCCCACACAACTATAAACAGAAAACGCTACATGACTTTTACTTACAGTGTTGGTGACGAATCCAATGGCGTGTCTGCCGTGTCTGCCGTGTCTGCAGTGTCTGCTGTGTCTTCTGTTTCTTCAGTCTACAAACGAGCGCAAAATTGCAATCAAGAATGTCCACCATCAACGAAACAAAAGGGTATTAACAATCTACATATAAAGTCGAACAATCTCTGACAAGAATCAAAACTACTTTCATCAACCTTTAAGGAACACAGTATATTACGATAACTACCAAATAGTAATGTATTTTAATGACATTGTAATGAAAAATTCTGACAACAGTAATCCTGCTCCATCAAGCCGCCTTCCTGTTATGCAGCGTCGGCGTGTCATGATCCTGGAAACCAGAATGGTTTCACTGCAACGATTACGAAGGTGGTTGTACTGGGAAGATACTGTGCTGGCGGTGAGTGTACTAACGAAAGACTTTAACCAGTAAAAAGTTTTAGGGCTCCAACTAAACAAAAGATGTGGGGATGTGATAAAGCCGTGTACTACAAAAGTTAAAATTTTGCTAAAATCGGGGGTAATTTTAACCATATTATTCTTTCGCCGTCACCTGGAAATGAGGGAGGATGGAGGGAGAATAAAACAATTCTATCCGGAATCCGTACCGTCAACCAAATATTTTAATTATTGTAAAGGCCGTCAAATTCTTTCATTGGATTTTGCAGTCTGTCAGTTACGAAGGTAAATGAATGGTACACTGTACTTTCTGGGGGATGGATACGGCTCCGGACTTCACGTACATAATACTGTGTCATGTTACTTGTAATAAGTACTTACTGATACATGAGGGCTAGTTCTGACCGTTCTTTTGCTAGATTGTACTCAAAGTCCACCGACCTTCGTTTATAGTTTTACAATTATATTGCAAGCATCGAAAACAAACCTAACCTGAAGCTTTTATGTCCAAAAGAATGAAATCAAAATTTCCAAACGGAAGCTAGAAAAGCAAACTCAGTTTTCTTTTGAAGTTTTTCTCATGTCCTTTTCTTTTAGTGCGTTTTAGTAGTTTATGGTAATGAAAAATGTAATTAGGTGTATCAAGGAAGAGGCGCTTAACGTTAGTAATAACGATAGCATACAACCACATTTCCGAAGTAACATCTTTGTCTACTATCGCAACTGACAGGCAAACATCGCACCCCCTTTAGTTTCAGTCCACAGCTTTATTTCTGTGAGAATACTTCAAGGCCAAAAAAAAATTGTCCTGAAAGGTAGGTACTAAATGAAAGCATATACAATTACATGCAATAGTTTAGGATCACTAAAAATATTCCTATTTTATTACATTAGACCAACTTGGATTTCTTAAAGTTTAGTCAAATTTTATTCATGTTACCGTAAATTTCAAAGACCAGCTAATACATCTGAAGCCAAAACTGCCTCCAGAATCCTTGTCCTTTGGATGTAAAACAACCAAACACTAGTCTTCCATTCGAACCTCCTGTGACAACGCGCACAAATTTGTTATATCTACCTTTTCCAGATTGTTATCTTCTTCATCCTTGCCTTCGCTAACTGGTTCTTCTTCCGTCTTTTGTTCCTGATAGAAAGGTAAACATTCTTGTACAAAACCAACCCCAACTTGTAGGTAGAGTCTACAAACATGGCTTTATGAGCCTTGCTGCACTTAACCGGTTACTATGGTTGAGAGAATCTAATTTTTAAAAATTCTTGCTAATAATTCAAGGATATCTTCCACCTGACATTATCAAGGCACGGAGTTAAAAAAAACAAGATGGGCCACATACTTTTAATTGTGACGGTAAATGGAGACGTCTGCCAACAAGAGCATCAAGGTTTACCAATTAGTAACCTCCCCCACCCCGACTCCGTTGGCAATTACCGCAAGTACACTGCATTACCCTGCAAATACTTAAAAGTTCCTTCATTCAAACCTCTTTATTGCTCGCTTTAAGTCAATAAAACTAATTTTTGTATGCACCTTATTCCTTAAAATATCACACAAGTTCGATGAAGGCTCAAATCAGCTTGTCCAGATAACCACAGAACTCTTTTTAAGTATGAATTTTAGTATGGGTTTTAAGGACACGGCACCGTCAAATGTTTCGTTTACCTGTTGGCTGTACAATTTATTTGGTACGAAAGGTTACAGAATAAAATTATTCAATAACAAAACTCACTTTTTGCTTTTCCAATGTTTAAGTCAGCTGTGACTTTTTCATTTGCAAATTTGCAAGGTAACAAATCCTAATTCCTTTGCTTAAACATCAGGAAATTGTTGAAAAGCGGAAGTCCACAAACAGGTCGCCAAGTGCGTGAAATGGTAAATAGTATCTTTAAGTAATAAAATCTCCCGACATATTTTTATTCATTTAAAACCCCATCCATTTAATGCAACGGGGGAGCGGGGAGACTGTCATGCAGACTGGCATTTCCTAATGGCTCGACAAACGTTTATTTTATCTCTCTAATCTGGCTTTCTCTAATGCAGCAGATTAATGCAACCTTACGTCGGCGAAATATTTGTTAAATCTACTTTTGGTAATGTTTTCCTTCTTTGTCGAGCACCCCGGTACCAAATTAAAGATAACGTTAGGCAATTTAAGTTCTTCTAGGCCGACATGAAGAAAGTTTTTAAGTACTGCCGCTCGACGCAAGTTAAACCTTCATACTGGTAATCCATGCCAGCTTACATTAAAACATAATTAGTAAAAAAAACCTTACATTACATAATGCACCAAAATTGGAATACTGAAAGAAATTCATTTTAGGCATGTCAAAATTGTGATATAAAACACAAATCATAGCGTAAGTAAAACCTGACATCATAGGAGGGAATTAGTACACTGAATGGAGAAGCCCGAAAGCAAGAATGTTGCTGGTACTCTGTCTCATTACGGTCAATTTAAAACTTTAAACATACCTCAACAACACCTTCATTTTCATCTGACTTTTCAGTATCTTCTTTCTTTACTTCTTCGTTCTCCTGTTCTTCGTCGTCTGGTGATGGTTCATCTGTCTTCTTTTTTTCTGCATCTTTATCCTTTGTTAAATGAAAAGGTCATGACAATGAAAAAGGGCAAAGACACTGTTGTTCTTAATCGGAAGGAAAGGTTTTCTGTACCACAGCATTTCCCCATAAGTTACAGGATACCACAATAACAACAGAGCAAAATTTATCAACCAAATTGTATTTGTTATTCCTTGGTGATCGTATTAAGATACAAGAAGCCGGGTAATATTTTAATCATACAAAGGTTATCAGAAAAATACTCTGAAACGAGGTTTGGTGCATTTGACTAAAAGGCATTTGGGAAACCACGACTGGGTCTGTCTTGTCAGAATTTTATATCAGATTTTACCCGATTTTCACGCAACGTACTTGGATAAAACCCCCCGGCAATGTTTCCAAAATGTCAAACGAAAAAAAACCACTGCATCAAATCTTAAAGGTCTGATGTTTAAAAAAGTTTTACCTTACTAAAATAATACTCAAGTTCATCAAGTTTCTTGAAAGTAAAAACTGAAGTAGTTTCATTTTCTACTCAACACACCTGACACAATTTAGACACCCAACGCAGTTCAGTTGTACCTACTAGATTTTTTAAGATAGTTACAGTTCAGGTCGAAAGTATTTCAATATGGACAGGGTCCTTAGAATACTATCAGAACAAAATCACGCAAAGCTATTTGTATGAACACACACTACCTCCTTTCTTTAATACCAAAATATATAGCCTAAGACCAAAAAAGTGGGAAAACGATATACTGCTTTTGATGACATATTACAACATTCCGACGAAACACTTTTCGGCAACAGAAACGTCCATCACCGTGTATGCTGGTTAAAATAACGTTTTATTGAGTTTCCATCCCTATTGCTTCAAGTAAGAATCGACTTTGCTACACGTCCGGCGTTCAGTATCTTACACAAATACGACTCATCTGAATATGTAAAAATGTCAAGACTACAAAAGACTGATTGGATTGAACGATCTGCTTCTTTCACGCTTACATTTTTGGGTCTTAAAACATTTTTATTTTCTAATTCGATAAACTCCATTTCGGGTGTAAATTTCAATAAAAATACAGAAAACATTAATTTTTATTTACGCACAAAAACTTTACATTTTTTACATTTAATACTAACATTCCGGTTAAGCTCAATCAGGAAAAAGTCCCGTACAAAAGTCTTTATTAAACTAAAACTATGGCAGTAGCACTTCCGAATTCCTTTAATACTTCGAAATAATACAGTAATTCAGCCTAAGCATTATAAGAAGAAGTATTACATTTGTAGCAAATTTTGGAAGCCATATTTAATTAAGTCTGGTTAAAAAAATCCGACCGAAAATCAAAAATCTAATAAATATAGACTCCGAGCGAATTCGTACTCAAAAATAAACAGGGGTCTTGAGAAGAGGAAAAATGACAGCTACTATCATTTACCATTTACTGAAGCTTATTAGTTCATACATGAGAGTTTATTTCTTTTCCTCTCACCAACAATTCAAACCAATAAATCCTGTACAACAATTAGGAATTCGGTGCAAAAACATATTTTACGCATTTCTTCTAAAACTTTATATGGTTCGATAGCAAAAACTCTTTCAAAAACACTTCTTTTCCAATCAGCTTTTAGCTCAAGAGACAATATGGGATCACATCTTCGTCACTTACCGTTTGGTCCACTTGTTGGTCGACATTTTTTTTAATTTCTACTTTGTAATAAAATAATTTAATCTGTTATACTGTGCAAACAGTTTCATCGGTCAAGTCCAAATCGTTTAGTGAGCCAAAAGGAAACACAAAAATGCATGTAGCGTCAGAATAACAGAACAGTTCCACATGTGTCAAAATCACTTCTTAAAGGCTATGTGGTCATAACAACAAAATATGTCAAATGGATAATTCTAAATCTGTATACAAAGACTTTTCATACCTTTTTATTCGGAAAACAGAAAGCAGCAATAAGGATGAATGGTAAGAAAACCACAGCAGCATAAAGAACCCATAACCACGGACGCTCCTTTGTTGCTTCGATCAACTGATTCCACACACCACCCTACCAAGTAAAGGCCAAATATTATAAAATTGTTGACAAGTTAATAATAAATAAAACTAAAATTACAAAGTAGATATTTTAACTCAAAATTTCAAAAGTATTATCGCAATCACTCCACTGGATTTTCCCCCCGGAGATTTATGGCGGCTACAATCACTACTCGCTTACACACTAAAAAGAAGAGTTAACAAAATATAGTCACAATAAGAGAATATTACTTTTCAAAATTAAAGAACTTCTGGGAACAGACCATCAGTATACTATAAAACAGGCCGATGAAATAAAACACAAAAAAGCAAACGAGCATTAAATTTCCTTTTCCTATAAATAACTGAACGTTTCGAGTAAGAAACAATGTGTATTCTGGAGCAATTCGAATGCCATCTTACTCGCATTCTCTTTCCACCCGTCCGTCGTCTCTTACCTTTGCAAACCCTTATACTATCTGCTTTTTCAAGCCTTGAATACAGTCTGCCACCACCGTAAACAAACACAGAGAGGAACTGATTGACTGGTTGAAATAAAATACACACGCTTACCGCAACTTTCATTTTTGTGCAATTTTCAATTTGTTATGAAAGGGCTCTTGGCAGCTTAAAATTGTACAAACGTTAAAGTTTAGATTACTGTAACGCTAGGTCTTTGATTTTGTATTCAATCATGTTAATGCTTTACCTTTATATTAAGTATTCTTGGAAAATATGGTAATGGAACACCACCTAACCGGTATCACTATAAATACATATATAATACAGATATCTATCTATCCATGTATGTATGTATGTATGTATGTATGTATGTATGTATGTATGTATGTATGTATGTATGTATGTATGTATGTATGTATGTATCTAATGACTTTAATTACCAACTTTCCTTTTCTATTCTTCGTTGCAATATGCCTCATGGGATTTTGTTCAAACATGAAATATTTTTATCAAGGTAACCGTTATGTAAATCATTTGCAACTTCTAATAATTGCAGAAATTCAACACAAAACCAAATAAAATCTTGCCAACTGCTCGAACATCAAAATTGGTAATAACGTTTCTTCCAACGCAGTGGTGGTGTCAAAACAACTTACAATCACCCACAATACNATGTATGTATGTATGTATGTATGTATGTATGTATGTATGTATGTATGTATGTATGTATGTATGTATGTATGTATGTATGTATCTAATGACTTTAATTACCAACTTTCCTTTTCTATTCTTCGTTGCAATATGCCTCATGGGATTTTGTTCAAACATGAAATATTTTTATCAAGGTAACCGTTATGTAAATCATTTGCAACTTCTAATAATTGCAGAAATTCAACACAAAACCAAATAAAATCTTGCCAACTGCTCGAACATCAAAATTGGTAATAACGTTTCTTCCAACGCAGTGGTGGTGTCAAAACAACTTACAATCACCCACAATACCACATAACGTTATCTAAATTATAAGAAAAAGTTCAGTAGAGACTCAAGGAGCATAAGAAGGTAGTTTATCCAATGTGTTCGTTACTTTGAACTACTGCTCTTTCCTTAAAAACGCCTTCAATATCACTTAATTCTTATCAGACAGTTAAGCATTTCAACAACCGAGAACATTTTGTCGTGGGCAAGGCCTCAATCACACCCAACAAAATTTATACACGAGCAGCATAATAGCCTTTTTGCCAAAAAAAAGCCAACTCATAAAAACCTACAATATATCAACAGGTTTCGTCGCATCGTTTTTCGACTTTTTCTACAACATATAGGCCTTGATATTGGTAAGCCAAGGATGGCGGTAACCCGCTAGAATTGCTGTTACATACCTCGCCACTTGACATGGTTTCAAACTCTTTTGTGCGCTTCAGGTCCCATCTGTGAAAATTAACAAGAACCTGTCTTAATGAAATCAGGTTATTACTATAAAAATTAGGAGTAAGGCTAAAAATCAAAAACACAATAAAATGTCTTTGGTGGCGTGTTGGTAGATCGTTTGCACAAAATATTCACCCCTTGGTTTTGGAACTTCGGTGCCTAAACCAAGCATAAAATGTGTGTGGGGGTACAAACTTTCGGCTAGGCTCAGTACAGAACTAAAGCAAATGTGATAACAGGAGGCGATCTATGTTTGCGCATACCTTGTGGAAGCACCTAGGTGACCACAATTTGCATATCTAAAGTTTTAATAATGTTGGAAATTTATAGTTAACGTCAGTATTCTTCAGTGGACTTATTTTTTATTTATACAGATGTGGGCGGATACAATTGTTCTAATGTTTTAATGCCATTTTTACTTCTGCAATGTAACATTCCATCCCATCATGCTTGCGCCAACTACTCTATCCAAATGAGTACCGAAAGAATTTCATCCGACTAAGGGTAAGAGCTTAAAAAACCCCCCGAAACTTCCGAAATTCCTATATCTACTAACGTACTACTATTACTGTAGTTATTAACAACCAGATGCTTGCATTCTCATTCTTCCCAGACCTTTCTTGGGGCCAGACAGTATCTTATGCCCGAGGCCATCTTGTATCCCTTTAAATTAATCTGCCATCCGTTCTTGCATGGAGTACTGTTGTCACATACGTACCATTCCCACTCATCTCATCTACAGGTATATCATTGGGTTACACTGATAAGATCTCCAGTCTGGTACTCGCTAAGTTTGTTGGATCTCCTTTGACTCCTTTCTCTCATTGTCTTCATCCTCATGCAGCTAATGTCCCTCGGACGGCTAAATTGTAGAACCCTTACGTTTTTAAGTATCTTCCTTCATACGACTTAAACGTTTTATGGTTCACTCTTACCTGAGGTTGATTTTTCCCTTTTCACCATAGTTCCATATATTCGAGTGACTTTATGCCTACTGTGGTTGTTATCGGTAAAGAAGACCCATTACGACGGGCCTTTGACGCCAGAGTAGTTCACTGTAAGGGCATGTAATATAAACCTTTAAAGACGTGCACAACAGCATCTGTCTTTGGCAAGCCCGATTCCTGTTGTGTTGTCACTTGATTTCTTTCCTGAAATGCACATCTTAGGAAAATTTCTTATCAGCAGTTTAACCTAGCGGTCAAAATATATCAAATTCAATATCATCCATTCCTTCTATTACTAACGCCATATTTGAAAGAAAGGGACTGTAACAGACTTTTAAGGTAGCATTGAAAGTAAAAATAACAGTAATTGTATATACTTACGTATCAGCTGTCCATTGATTTAGTACTGACTTATCACTTGTGACCAATATATTATCAAAAAGAATATCTGATGTCATAGACCACAGTTCTAAACCAAGTGCCGACTAAAAATGACAAGAAAAGTTACCAATTTAATGGGAAAGAGTGAATAGGCCTTTGTAATTTTACGGTTTCAAAATGCACAATGCAGTTTAGAAATGCTATCGACTTATGGATGTTCCACGAGCAGGAGTAAGGAGTAATATACTTTGCTAGTCAAAGTGCCGTTTGATTATTCGACTGTAAACTGCTGTGCACTCTTAATCGAACAGTGTCAAGAGGGGGTATTCATACTATTCAGATAGATATTTTTAAACCCTCTTATCACCTAAACATTTTTTTCATATTTCACAAAATAATATTATAGTAACAATATCTGTTTATTATCCCCACAAAAACGTTTTCAGATCTGTAAAAAAAAATACCAAAATTTCTATCCCCAAATTCCTACACTCCTTACAGTTACAGAAATGGCAACACAGCATTACTAAACTTGATCTTGTGTACTTACGATAGCAGTCATTTTAAATGGTTCCTTGTCCTCAAAGAAGTCTGGGTTTGCAATTTTCTTTGGCTTCCAAATACCCTAAATGATGACGATAATAGCAGAAATGCAGTAACACAGTGTTTTACTTAAGTTCCAAAGGGTGTCAAGATCTACAGCTTTACAACTACTACACTTCAAGTCATTTTTCTTCCGCTCACCATAAAATCTAAATTATGACCCTCTTCTTTCGGGAATTGCTTGGTTGTACCCACTATGCCAAACTGTTTGATAATGGGTGACTTGTTTCTTAACAATCTGATTTGCATTCAGTATTCATAACCATAGTTGTCAGGTGTAAAAAGTCAATTTTAGGCAATTTGATGAAGCACTTGGCTTGAGCTTGAGAACTACGAGTTTTTTCACAAGCCAACAGAAGTGGGAATGAAAAAACCCAGCAGTACAAATTCCAAAATTACTATCAAGTTCTCTAGAAAATGTCTGTTGTTTTCAAAATCTAATCGTGTCACCGAAAAGCATCCATGAAACTTATGTGCAACGATATATACTTCTGGTCTTTACTTTACACATTTTAGGATCAACTTAACTAGAAATGTTCTGATTGACCGGCTTTTTCTAGTAGCAACTGATCACGATGGTAAGAGCTTCTTTGTGCGCACTGTTTAAAGCCGTCAGCTTTAAATTGAACATGAAGAGGGTAAGTGGGGAAAATGGAGATCGGTAAATTTTACGATAAAAAATTTTATTCAATCAGTGTAGAACTGCAAGGTTACACGCCATGATTTGAAAAAATATCGCGTATTCAAGTGACCAAGTAATCTATACCTGATGACATGCCATAACCTAACGGCACTATTGTATTTAGTGATATACGGGTGCAAATGTAACCAGTAATGAAAACAGATATCAGTTTGTAACAACTAACATTTTCCTGCCATGGTTAATGCTTTATAAAAATCCCTCAAAAAACAAACAAAAAAGCCCAAACACAAAAATGCCACCCCCCTATGAAAAAAATGTGAACAAACGTCCATACAGAAATGCTATCAAATGTTAAGTTCCGTGAATGGAATGTTACGATACATCCAACAAGAAAGTGCGTGGTAATCAGTAAATTTTTTACGAACCATTAAACCACAAAACTTATAATATTCAATTAGCAAAAGGCATTTCAGTTAAACAAAGATGCATTTGATGCACCAAATCGCTTTTGAAACCAGCTGCATCGAGGTTCCTTAAAATTCAAAAAGATAATATTTTGATGTACGCACAAGTTAGTTTTCCGAAACACTGAAGGAGGGCTTTTCATCTCCCACAAAATATGTAAAAAAACATTAAACATATTTGTCTCATGCTCGTGCGTTTGTACAGATACCAGTTACAGCACAGTAAAAAAACCCAAAAAATAAACGACCGGGCCACCGACAAAAAAAAAATTAAATTTTGTACCAACCTTGTAGGCAGGGTTTTTCTTAAGTGGCGCAGACCATTTCCCCTTGTAGTTTGGGTTATCAATATTTGGAGCTTTCCATTCACCACAACCAATATCGGCACAAACTGGGTTGGGTATTTGTGGGGCTTCCCACTCGCCATCTTCTTCGTCACTCCTAACCAAAATTAAAGGTGTAATTTAATAACGTACTCATTCATTCTTCAATATAAATAACTAAAACGGCATAACAAAATATTAGTTTAAACCTAGTTCTAAAGGTACCTTCTTTTGAGGAATAAAACTCTTGTAGCGTATGACTAAGAAAGCCATTTAATTGTTGTCAAGCCACCCCCTCCCAACCAAAAGGCTGATAAAAAATGTCGTGTTGTTGACGAACTGAAAAGTATTCAGAAGATCAATATATATATATATATATATATATAGTATTAGGAGTAAACTCGAAACAGCCAGATGTGTAATAACATAAAAAAAACAAAACCAACCAAACAAACAACTTATATATCACAAACAAAATTTTACACGACTCGAGACGCAATACACAAACAAAGCCATAGAAGAAGTGTTTCAGAAATTTAGATGAGAGACAGACATAAGATAGACCATGTTGGTAACAGAGGTCCCGGGCTTGTGACCGGCAGTGGCTGCTTTCCACATGTGTTACGGGTACCCAACACTCAGCATACAATATATATATTATATATCGCCTTTGGAGGTCCCTTGATAAGCATTATCTTAGTAAGGTCTGGGGGCTTAAAAACCAATATACACGTTTTGAAGAAACCAGAAACTAAAAAATGTAACATTTAATGCGTATGCAAGCATACAATAGCTGACATAGTATAGGGGGTCTATCATAAGGAAAATTCTGTGATATTTTTGGAATTCAATAGTGTGTCTTAATTGCAAAAAATGTATTTTTAAGAAAGGGAGGTGGGTGTTCACATAATGGTAACGAACGTAGGTTTCCTGAGCAATAACCAGGTTCTAGCCATTAGGTCATACAGATCATACTAACCATGCCTTTCTCTTCCAAAGTCAAAAGATCGTCTGAGAAACAACAACAGAAGCTTCTGAATGTGTTCTTCTGCAAAGCAGTTTACAATCAAAATACTGGTTATAAGTTTCACTTATAACGTATTTTTAATAATGTTTACTGTTTTCTTTCAACTTAACTGAATCATTGCTTTGAAAAATGCTTAGCACTCAGCAGGAAAAGTATATTTATATATATATGAAATTTTTTATCCTTCAATTCTGATTAAACTGTTAGTACAAATCGAAATTAAACACTCTTCACCACTAGCGTTTTACTGACTCTTGAGTTTAAAACTAATTTGAAATTACACTTCTGCCAAAAAATTTTAAACTCACCAGTCTTCGGGTCTCTTTGCATTTGGGTCTGGCACATATTCAGGTGCATCATCTAGCCACCCCTCTGGTTTTTTTGCATTTGGATCTGGTATTTGCTTGGGAGCATCTTCATCCCTATAATAAATAAATATTCTTACTTACACATTATCTATGCTTTGCTGTAAGTAACAAATAAAATATAAAGTGAAGAGTTCAGCAACATTTACTGTTTCGTCCTAAATTCAATTTATGGTGTGAATAATCAATCCCAAATAAAAATACTCACTCCTTTTTTCTGGACTTTCTGTGATTCTGATAAGATTTGGACAACAATCTTCATAAACATTGAGAAAAACTGTAGACAAAGGTTAATGTGTCACACTACAAGCTAATACTTTATTAAACCATCTGACCAGGCTAGCAACAATCTATTCGTTGTACAACCTCTTCCCAATCATAAAATGATGCAAATTTTCACTAATCAAAATTTTAATCGGATCTCCAATAAAAAGGAGCATTCTATTACTGTTCGTTAGTGGGTATACTAAGTCAAACAATTCAAATTTAACCTAACAAATGGCTAATCAATTGTTCATCTATTTATACCACTCGGGCATGTTAGCAAGTGTGTGTAACTCCAGCAGCTTTCACCAAACCACCCTGCTGTGGCATTCAGTGCTGGCAGTATACCTCTGCTTAAAATCATCATTGACAGAATTCATCTACCTTACCTGTCGTCATAAATGCCCCCTTTGACCTTGAAGTTCCAGTATGGTGCAACTGTTTATCCTTAATCTGCTTCTCTGTAAATGTCTATACCATCATTCACAATTGCGTGTAAAAACCGATTTAAGGTTTTAAAGTCCTAATTTCTTCAGGAGAAATGTGGTATCCACCTTATTAATATTTTTGATACCACATATCCACATCATAGTCCTTTTGTCCCAGCTATTTTATGTCTCCTTTCCCAGGGGTTCGACATTTTTACGGACACAACAGAAAAGCCTTGGTGCAAATACCATATATATATATTTACACACACATACATACATACATACATACATACACACACAAACACACACACAGTCACACCTGCTTAAACGAGTACCTGTCTAAGCTGACCACTTTTATGTGGTCATAAAGGTGGCTGTTTTATTTACGTTCGACTGTATGCAAAATCACAAATGCCATTTGAACCATTGAATTCATAAATGATCTGTTGGCAAGCAAGACTAAGAACTATATAAATGCATTCATGATATTCAAATTCTATTTATTACCAAAAACTAACATACTAACATAACAAAATCAATTAGCATAAAAAATATGCATCAACATACCAATTATCAGGCTTTTTTGCATTTGGATCAGGAATTTCTTCTCTTTCATCCCAATCATCTGGTCTTTTATCACTTGGGTCATCTATCTCTTTTGGGGGGTTCACGGGTGGCTCCATGTCATTAAGAAGATTTCCTGAATTAATTGAAGTTTTGTCAACCAAAACATTAAAAGCACCATCAGGGTTGACCATTAAAGTTACAAGGTGAGTCTTTTTGTCATCAAAAATCTTTGAAAATTCTCCTGTTGGTTTTTTTGCATGTTTTTCCTCAAATTTTCCAGTAACAGGATTTTTATGTCGAAATATGAAGTGAAGCTGAAAAAAGCGAAGTTACAAACTATTAAAATTTCATTACTTATGTGGTGTAAAAAATTTGTGGTATTATCTCAGATATGTTTCAGAAATGTGGATTGGTGACAGAAAACCAACCACAAATATTCAACCAGGGCACTGTCTTGAAAATAAGAAAATGCAGGATTTAAGGATATAGGCAAATGCAATAAGGAAAGGGTCACAGTAATGAACATAAACAGAAAATAGTTATGGCAACATCTCTTAATGCAGTGCCTTAACTACCTCTATAAATGAATACTCTCCAAATGGCAAAGTTCAGGTAGTTTTAAATGGGAGCAGTATCACTCAGAGACAAATTAGTGCCTGAACCAATTTCTTATGATATTTACTTACAAAAAATATATTGAGACTGAAAAAAACTGGTACAAGGTTTATTTACTTTGTATTCTCTTGCATTCTTACCTTGGTACTCTCTCCACATTTGTCAGGTCCAAACATTATAGTATATCCAGTCTTGTCAGTTAACTGCTCCTGTAAATATAACAAGTTTAAAAAGTCAGAACAAAAATAAATTGTAACAGCATATTGACTTTCAATTTATAAAACTAAAACCATTCAAATAAGTTTCTGCTTTTAAAACAACACAATGGTAATCAATACCTATTTATTGATGAATATCCAGGTCTGAAATTACTTTTTTAATAATATAATGTTACTCCAGGCAATTCAAAAATTCACCATCCAGACAACCAAACAATGTGCTCCTGCAAATCAACATTATTAAATGTGTCCTTGATATTTCCAAATTCATACCCTTCTATATACAGCTTTCACATTACTGCTAAGATGCAATCATCCACTTAACTGACTAATATTTGAGTTATTTTGAGCAACCTGGATTCCTAGCCTATGTGGCAGTATACTCACATAAAGGGGCCAACAGGCTCAATTCAAACACAAATGTCCTAAACAAAAAAATTTCTTTTTGCACACAGGCCTTCAGTTTTATGGTGCAATATTAGTATGATGCACAATACAAAAATAATTCTTTGCCAGCTCTTTAGTTTGACCTTAAGTTCATAGTGTAAACTGGAACCTATTAACACTCCTTCTACAATGAATAGTTGAATACTAATAAAGGCTGTGCACCATAACCTTACCAAGTCCAAATCAGCACTTTCTGATAGCAGTTTAACATATGCACCTCCACATTCCATTACATTTTGAAATTTTACTTCATACCTAGGGAAGAGAAAAATTGTCTCTGATTTTGACTCTCTGACTCTGATTTTTGCTGCTGATATATACATTTCAACTAGGCAATGTGCATGCCAGTCCTAATAACTATAATTGTTGTAGTTAGTGCATGGCTCTGGACAGTATATAGTAGAAATACAGGATTCCAATACCCACCAAAATAATTGACACAATAATTTACACAAATGGCAAGCAAAGTGATTACCATACATATTTATTCTGGGAGATACATAAAGGTCAAAGCTCACCTTCAATGTAAAATGGTATGTACCAATTGATAAAATTCTGTAATAATAGCTGGAAGTCAAAGTCAATATGTATCAAGTTCCAAAACAAATAAGTCCTTTTTGGGTTTGCTTGACTGTTACATTAATAGTCTTTTAACCAAAAATTAATTAAGGTACTAATTTTACACTCAATACACTGTTGATTATTTACCCCCTAAGCAGACCATTTGACCTGATAATACCCCTAGCTTATGTACAGTTACAAAAGGATCAATATTAGGAATAAATTTCTGATTTGTTGGGGGTTAGATGCAACTTATGAAACACCAACTTTGGAAGGGCAGTTTTCACAAAGGTGACAACATTATACGTACATAAATATCATATACCCTTTGTATATATACATTGATGTGTATCTGTAAAGGTCCAACACAAATGGGAACTCTTTGAATGCACCTCTGATTATGTTGTGGCACCACAAAAAGCTACAGGGATCTCAGTTCTTATGCTAGCAAAAAACAAGTGTTACTGGTAATTTTTTCTGGTTAATTTTATTGCTCTCCATATAATTTGACCTTTTTAAATAAAGTGAGTTTTGAAAGCTTTTATAGGAAATTGACTCAGGGAAGTCGCACATATCAATGTACACAATGCAGAAACCTATCACATTCTTCACACAGTTGATATTTTTATTTCTCTGTTCTTTGATAACTGTTAAAAAATGGCAAACACAGATACTGACAAAAAGGATCAATAAAATAAAAAATAAAGTTACATGCAGGATTCATCAAGCCCACATGATACAACAGATTGATGTTTGTGACATGTCCATAAAAAAGTACATAAAAATGTTTGACAAGAGCTTCATCATCATCATCATCATCATANGTTAACAATGGCATTAGCTCCCTGAACTTACTCCATCCACTGTTAACCCTTGCTGTAACACTTGTACCAGCTCCCCCCTTGGCTCCAAGGATGTCACCAAGGTAGCAAAACTTCTGGACAACTTCAATTTTCTCACCCTCCAAATGCACTTTCCATAGCTCTATGTCACAGCTTCTAATATATTTAATAATTTCTATCAATAATAGCTTTATGTAGCCTAATAAATACCATTTTGCACACATGCAGTAACAGTCTTCAGTTTCTCACAGTTTCTTGGTGATTATTTTAAAAATATAATATGCTAATATAACAGTGGGTTGGCAAAGCTGGTGGTACTAAATCTCATACACATTATTGGTCTGCAGAAAAAATTTCAAAATTGAAGATGGAAAATATGTATTAAAATATTTTTCAGAAACTTTAACTATCAAGCAAGGCTGATATAAAAATACAAAAAAATTCTCATAATGGCCTTTTCCCCCTTAACAGAGACTTTTTCCAATTTTTGTAAGGTGAGGTGTTTCCAGTACAGTTATTCAAAAATATGGAGTAATTACATAAGCTCACTCTTCCTTTCACCACTTGGATGTGCATGTCTATGTGTTTGCAAAGATTTTACGGTAAGTTACACCTGCTGATTTGTGCATATTAAATCGAATGTAACAGTGATCAATTAAACAAAATATATATCTTATTTACATTTCAATATTATAATTTAATGTATAAACATGGACAACTTACTGCAAAATAAAAGGTTGGTCTTTAAATTCAAATTTTGTAGGTAACATAGTTGACACTGCATGATGCTTTGCCTGGCTCTGCAAAAACAAATTAAAAACATATTGAGAACTCTTTATCAACTATCTTGTACCAGCATATCTCAACACAACATATTACATTTGCTGGGTCTTGTTCCGTGGTACACAGCCTTCACTTTTCTTCCAAACTGTTAAGGTAGTATAGGAAAAGCTATTAAAACTGGATCATTCCTACTTCTGGCAGATCACAAAACCTCCCTTCCTATATACTTCTTCCATAGGCACTTGAATCACTATCACTAATTTACAAACATGATAAAACCAAAATGCTGCCTGCAAGATACATGCATCCTCTTGACACACACTGCATAAGGTATATCTTATATGTGTGACATTAATTTTAGGTTAAACAATGCCTGTATGTATACTGCCTCAATGTCCAACTTTTACAAATACAAGAACCACATCAAAATGAAATAAAATTTAGCTTGTCTTGCTCTAAAAGTATGCAACGTGGAATTATACTTGCAACATCACCTTGAGTTTCAAATTCAAAATCATCAGGTGGAATATTGGTCTCCTCTTGACATATCTGCATCATTCAAAATAAATGACCTTGCTTTTGAACTATACATGGAACAAACTAGTTTCCTTTTATGCTTGTGAATGGTAAATACACATAAAAAGAGCTAAAAAACCGTTTATTATTACACCTTATCTTTTTAATTCATCTGCATGTATTTATTTATGTGCTCTTTTTAAGTGTGATTATTTCAAAAAGCTAATAAAGTACCTAAAAATTCAACATACTGTATTAATGTATATAATTACAAAAAGCAATTTGCCAAACATGGACTGTGATTAATGGCTGGGAGGCTGGAACTGTGAAAAAAAGGAGTGGAGACAAGCTGTTAAGGAAGGTTGTGTAGGTTTCAAAGTGGGGCATCAGTCATAAGCAAACTTGAATTTCCAGATCTGCAAGGGTTCCACAAGATCTTGGGAGTAGCAGACAAGTTTGTGAAACATGTGGACAAGTCTCTCTTTAAAAGGTGGCTATTTGAATCAATTTAAAATTTCATAAAACTGGGATAAACCTTAATAATCTTCCTCAAGACCAGGAAAAACAACATATGTAGTATGGAACAAAGCATGCAAGCCCATTCCCAATCATGTAAGACCCATGTCTGTCCACATGAAATGTGTCCAGCAAACCTAGCCAGTGTGCTCCAGTGGAAAGGATACCCTTTATCTACCACATATAGTATGCAAGTTCATTGTGGGACTGTCACCTGAGATAGCATGAAAGAAATGGTCAATGTCAATGATGATGAGAACATTTAAGCAGACAACAATAACCTGTAACAAAGTAAAACATGTATTGATGTATATATGAATGCATGTACATCTACATGTATGCAAATGCACATGTATAGATATTAGAACTTCACTTAAGACATTATTTTCTGTTTTGTCGAATTGTCAAATGTCATTCTTTTCGCGATCCAACCAGTGACATTTTATGGCTGTCCTACTGTTTTATTGCTTTTGCAGGGTTAGGAAGTGCCTTTTAAGAATCATCAAGGATCTCAAAGCTCCCATGACTACACCACTGGTATGGTTTTAAAGATCATAATACACAATACTATGTTATGTATCTAGCATTGCAATTTAAGCTGCTTAAACCAACCTTGACAAAAAATGAATAAATCAAAACCCTGCTGAGTACTAAATTGAGGTCCTTCATTTGTTTAGTAATTTGCTTATTTCTTATAAAAGATGCCTAAAATATTTGGTGAGTTCTGGCACAACAGTTAAAAAACTCCATTTATCAAAGTATATACCTTCAGTACAAGGCCTTGGTCCCCTTTAATTGGATTTTCTGTTGCTTCTTCAACTGACCACTGACCTGGTTAAAATGAATAATAGTCAAAATGGTTAAGTGCTTGTCAATGTAAATTTAGTGTAAACTGCAGCAATGCTTTAGGTTTTAGACTCTTCTATACAGTAAAGTACATGAGCTATGGAAAAAACAATCCAAAAAAATAGTTTTTGATGAGCTATTCCTAAAAAACACCTATCACCAGGAACTGTCATGCTATTTCAGAAAGTTTCATCAATCTTTCATCAAAAATCACATTTATAAACACACACACTCTATTTTCCAGTGCCATATCCTCTAAGGTCATTGATGATCATGGTTTTCCATCTGCTTCTATTTCTCACAAACTGAATTATCATTACAGTAATTAAATTAGCATTTGTTACTTCATTTACCCATCTGCAAAAATTATCTAAATAAGTTAATCTCTACCTCTCTCCTGTTCTTGCTCCTTGTATTCACCCTAATAAAATAGTAGTTTCTAGCACTTCTTTATGTATATTGTGACCTGAAAATCGTGCTTGCATTTCTCGAATGCAACTTTTAACAATTAAAAATCTTTTAGATTGTGCCAGTACTAATATTTCATTGTTACTTTTCCCATCAGTCCACGAGATTTTTTAACATGCAACAGAAGAACCACCTTTCCGCTGCTTAAATCCTATTTTTTCATTGTTTTGCTTGTAATCCAGCATTCCCTTCCATATGTCAAAACAGGTATTACATAGCAATAAATATTCTTTCTCATAATGCTATTGTTAACTTTCTATTTCTAGAGCTTCCTAAAAGCATCTTTTGGCATACCAATTCTACATTTTATGTCTTCATTACATCTACCATAAGATGTAATTATGCTACCCAATTGAATTGATCTACTTGCTCTATGTATTTGTTATTTATCATTACTGAACAAAGTTTCCTTGCTACATTTTTTGAAATGACCATACACTTGGTTTTCTTGTGATTCAGAGCAAATCCTTTCTTACTTCTCTCAAAAACTGCTTTATCTATAAATGCTTATTAGTCACTTTGAGACCCTGCAATTACTATTGTATCATCAGCATATCTTATATTATTTACATTTTGGCTTCCAGCAATAAAACCATTGTCTTCTTTTAATTCTCTGAGAATATGCATCCTTGTCTATCACCTCTTTTTCTAGATGTGTATCTGGTTATTTTTCAGTTATTTCTGATACATGCTGTCTGCTCTCAATAGAGATTTTGGAAAAGTCTAATGTCCTTCCCACCTAAATATAAATTTTGTAATATGTCCATTACAACTTCATGTTTAACTTTATCAAATGCCTTTGTGTAATCTAGAAAACATGTGTATAAATCTTGTTTGACCTTGATAGCACATTCACTTAATCTCCTTTACATAAAAATCACATTTTTGGTACCAATGTCTCTCATGAAGCCACTCTGCTATTCACTAATTTCTGGGATGATTTTTTACTGTGGATGCATCATTACTATTCTGAGAATTAATTTTGTCATATGACTTATCAAACTTATAGTTCTATGAAGCTCACATTCTATTGCATCAGGCTTCTTTGGAAAAATTATGAAAACTGATTTTGTGAGATCATCTGGTATTATTCCACTGTTGTAAATTTTTCTATGCTGATGTTGCCTGCTACTATCACAAGTTCAGTAACAATACTATCTGGGGCTGGTGCTTTACCATGTTTCAACTTTTTAAATGCTGCTTTAACTTCTGATTTCAGTGGGCCAATGATAGATTTCCTGATGGTTGGTTTATCTCCTGTTAAGATCATCAGTAAACATGCTCCATCTCTCTAAAATTTTACCTTTCTCTAAAATAACAGTCCCATCCTTGGCTTTGATGCATCCAGAGGATGACCATCACTTCATCACAATATTGTCAATATGTTTATAAATATTATGGTTATGTTTATTAAAATCTGCTTGTGGTTTATCACACAACAAATCAAGCCTTTTTTTCTTGGCCTCTCTACATCTGCATTTTATTTCACTATCAAGTGTTTGATATTCTTGACTGGTGTGATCAAACTGCTGACATCTTTCTTCCACGAGATCAAAACTCTCTTCATCCATTTTTTGTGTTTCTTTTTCCTCATCTTTTGTAACTGCTGCCATGGTGATCAAGACTTCCCTAAAAGTATCCACTTTTGATCTTCTACATTTTGAAGTTCTTGGAATCTGTTACTGACTGCAATTCCATAAGAATATTTCACTTCAGGTTTTGTTTGGAGCTCATATGAGGTTGGTCACTAAAGTAAACACTAAGTAACAGTCAAGCTACTTACTATTATAAGCTTATCAAAGTGCTTTTTTATCATGTATAAAAATACAAACAAAAAAATACTACCACAATTTACATTCATTTTGGTAAATGTTGTTATACCAAATAGTTTCCACCCAATCATGTAAGAAAAGAAATCAGTTTATTTCCTAGGTATGTCAGTATCTTTAGGATACTGTATAGCTTGAATTACAGCCCTATTAAAGCTCAGCCCAAACAAAATTAAGAATGGGGTGTGTTTCTAAAATAACTCAAAACCCTGTTACAAATATACATGAAATTTGAATAACAATTTTGTTATATTCTCAGTACTGTGAAAGCAAAAATGGGCAAGGAACACAAGTACCAAGATTCTTAAACTTCTAGTGCTTTTTATGCTGATGTATATACAGCTTACATTTTCTAATTTTATAGCTCTCACCAGAATGACCCCGAAGTGAATATGCAGTCATACATGGATTTGTTCTGTTAATTTGTTGAACATAATCCTTACCATAGCTTGGAAAACATAAATATGTATACATGCCAAAAACTATACAATTTGTCAACCCCTATAAATTATAGCTGCTACTACCCTTACCATCATACTTTGATATTGCTGAATCAACACCATCCTTTTTGGCTTGTGATAGTACCCAACTAGAGAAAAGAGAAAAACACTAAATTTACCCTGGGAATCAGTTATGAAAAATCAACCAAATTAACTTTATTACTTGACATACTTTTATATCCAATGACCATAATGTATGTTGATAAGCAGGCTGTGATATAATAAAGTTTGCATTTACAGTGTCAAATTAATCTTTTTACATCAAGGAAAACAGATTTAAATAAAATGAACAACTATATTCTGCAAATCATGTTGAGACTAAAGAAAATATGCAATGACTTGAGACTAAAGGATTTTAATCAATCCTGTATTTTTTTTAAGTTTTAATGTCATTTTTCCCCGGCTTATGCCATGATTGACACTATTATGAATTTGTACTTAGCATACGTGTTACTAATAAAATTAAGCTAGTAATAAAGATTTCATGCTTATATTCATTTGAATTTCTAAACTAATTTTTTCTGTTTGGTGATGACTGCTTACAAGATATCCTTTTCAACACCACTGTGTTTAAGCAGTATGAGGTTCCACAGCAACTTTTGGATATATCAATTATATATAACGTCATTAAACACTTCAATGTGTTTTCAAAAGGTCTGTTGTAGGTGTCTGTCTCAACTTGATCTTTGTGCATTCCTCCCAGGGTACCTTGTTGGCATCTTTTGGTTTTGTATGGGGAAAATGTAGCCGTAAAAGTAAAAAATACTTCCAAGAGTTAATGTATCTTCTAATCTTTGTTTATCATGAGTAAAAGGAATAGTAAGACTTAGTTTGGTCTAACAATATACTTATGGGATGCACAATTAACTTGACAATCCATAGTACAACATGGCAGATCTTATACAAAACAAAAATAAAAAACAATATCAAATGGTTAAACCATCTGTGTGAAAACCACTTGGTAGCTTACTGTTGACTAAATTCTGTTTTGTCATGGAATGGCTCTGCTATGTATGCAAATCCACTAACTTCTGGTCTTTTATACTTCAAGATTACCTGGTAAAAAAGTAATGTATTATTTACTATTAATGGGAAAGTACACTTTTTAAACATTTGCAGTGCATTAGGACTTTTACACACTTGATGAAACCTACACAACTGGGGGCAAAGAGCCATACCCCTACTACTTTCTACAAAAACTTGTTTGCTCAGAAAATCTCAGTCAGGCAATAACTTCTACCTCAAAAGTCCCCTCCCTCTGTGCTGCTGCTCTGCATCAATGAACAGACTTACTCAAGTAGGCTACAATGGTGGGTCAGGTATTACATAAGATATAATTTCTAGAATATTTTGAGAATTTTCCTTATGGTAAACCAACTCAAGCCACTGGTGTTTTTTTTAATTTGGTCATTTGTCTAGTGGGCTTCACATCTTGGAATGTGTTCACACCTTTACAGAACTTACAGTCATGAGCAATCATGGTGGATGACAGTGAATATTAAATTTTCATTCTGGCAGCTACAATAATGGCAGGCTTAACACTAAAAAATGCTGTTACAATATTCGTATCGTTGGCATGAAATAGAAAGTGCATGATTGTGTGAGAGGTGACATGGAGAAAATGCCAACTGCTCCCTGACTATTGGGGAGATGCTTATAGCAGGCTTTTAAAATTTTTGCATGTATTATGCCTGAAATATTTATATCTGAACCACAAATTGCTCCCAAACAAGATTGAATATAATTGTTGTGGTTGAAATGAAATCTTTTTGCAAGTTTTTGTCTACTTACAAATACTACAGTGGTGTCTTAGATATAAGCTCCTGCAGCATATTAATCAGCATTGAATATATTTGTGGCTACAAGCATAGGAGGAGCAATTTTCTAGGGCAGCAAAAAAACATGGTATTCTAAAGGGTTTACTTGTAAATCACATTGGCAAGGAGCACTCCACTGGCCTTTTGTTTCCACATAAGGGGGTAACACCCATTTTGGCTCAAGCAGGATAGAGAGAGGTTTGGTTTTAATGCTGTTACAACAATACTTACAATGATCCCCAAGGGTTTCAGCTTTTTAAAAACTAATTGCATTTACTGATATAAAACTGGAAAAAATCAAATTACTGTAAGTTAAACAAAATCATATTCCTATTTCTACAGCAGCTGAAACTATGACAAGCCCTAATAAACCTATGACAAGCTCATTCATGATACAGTTGACTGAAGTTCAGCAATGTTTAAAGTAATGTAATTTTTTAAAGAAACTGATGTGAGGAATGTCTACTTCTGACTTACTGAGGGTGTTTGACAGACACCCAAGGGGTTTTCCATGGGAAATACCAAATTTAAGGCAAATATTTCTGCCACATAAAGTGCTTATAAAAAGAGAAATCTGCATTACTGTCTCTGATCCTGCCTTTTCAAGTTCTAACATATTTGACAAAATAAGCTGCTACAGTCTGCCAGATCCCTAGTAAATTAAGGGTCAAGGTATCCTTAAGTCATTAAGTACATACTTAACATTTTCTCCTACAAGACTGGTTCAGTTTTTCTTCCCACTGTTCTATGCAAGCAGCAAAGGAACTTTGTCATCTGGCACTTGGCTGTTCTCATCTTGGAAAGATGACAACAACAAAGGAATGAGGGGACCTTTTAGAGGTTCTCTTCTCCAATGGATACCAAAGGACCCAGTCCCACTTGAAGCAGGGAGCAATGCAGTTTACAGACTAGATTCCAAAGACTGCCCTTCCTCCTGCACTGATGAATCAAAGTACATCTTGAGTCAAACAGAAAAAGAGTGCAAGAGAGCCTTTCAAAAAGCTAACATTAAGAGTAATGAAATAGAGGAACACTGCTGAACACAAGATCACACCTTGACAGGAAAAATAAAGGGATTGTAGCCAAGCAAATTAATACAAGAAGAAAAATAAAAGAAACAATCTATTCCCTAAAGCACAATGATCACACCAATTGCATATCTTACACCCTTCCTGCACTAAGAAACACAACAAACATAACAATGGCATTGCAGCACTCCTGAAAACAACATGACCAATGTCTACATGTTGGTCCACACTGTCAAAGTATAAGACAGCTGTACCTAGTCACTTCAGTAGCCAATCTTCTGGAGAAGTATCTCTTGAAAGCTGGCTGAGAAAAAACTTGTGGCTCGTGGCATGATAAAGCTTCTCCATCTATGGCTTCCACTGAGTCCATAAGTCAAAAATTTAATCATATTCCATATTGCACAACTGCAAGTAGCATATCTACACAAGTACACTTTATACCACCAACCAAGAATTTCAGGTTCCATAATGATCTTAATCTGCCACTTTTACCTTGAGCAGTTCAATTGATCCGCACTGCTCTCATCAATGTGGTAAACCAGAAAGTGTTAAACCAAAGGCAAGTCTGAAGAGGTGCAGTTTCCTCACCTCTTCACAGTTGCAAGATACTACTTTGCTGTTCTTTCAACTTTTGTCACGTGGGTGATACCGGCAAATTAGCCAAGTTACCTCATTTTATATCTTCTGCACTTTGTGACTGCAGAGAATGCCATTGAGTATGATTATATCGGGTGTGACATGGAACCAGATGTTATGATGATTGGTAATGCTGTTAAATTTAATACAAATATGAGGCCCATAGTCCGCGCAACCAAAAAGTAAACTGGTGCTAGTCTCAGATCTGTTGTCAGATCTCTGGTCAAATGGCTCCAAATCAACAACAGAAAACCAATGAGCAATACTTTAGCTTCTGCACAGGTGTGAGAACCACTTTTTTTCTACAGCTCAAAAAGTGGTCTTATGCACTAAACAATTGCAATTTCACTATAAATATCTGCAATAACCACTGTTCCAATAACCATCAGTCCACGTTAGATTTGGGTACGCAATAAGCGTGTCAGAATATTGGTAAAACGAAAAAAATCGATATGTCAAATGAAAAAAAGCTCTTTTTTTGCTTACTTCTATAACTAAGCTGTATTATATTACCCAAGCAAAAAATATTGGATACAACTAAAGTTGAATTTCAAACCTTCGATTACGCTTCAAGACGAAGTAGTTAGATTGCTGCTCAAATGGTTTTCAACAGATTGAACACCCAAAAAACAATTCCGTTTGAAAGCCAACATTTGGAAGTAAACAACGTCTGTCCTTTTGATCTTCATTTAAACAATCAAATGTGATTTAAAAGTATTTCAATATGACTGAGCGAATAAAAATAGTCTTCTTGATATTGTAACTCTACTTTCATCAGGCGTCGGCTCTTGTCAGCTGAAAAACTTCACTTTTACACTTGCTCACACAGCTTTTCCCGATCATAGCAACAAGTAAAAAATAAAACTACTATTAAAGTAAATCACCAGGTGGAATAATGAGGTAGAACATAAAACAGTTCCAATTAACACTCACATCCTTTATTTAATGCCATTTCAGCGTCATCAATAATTAGCCCACTTACCTCTTCTTGCTTTTTACTCTCTTCCTCCGCATGGCCAAGTGTTATTAAGGGTATAATAAAGATCAACAACGCTAGTTTCATCATAAATTTTTATTAAATAACTAAAACCACTTGAACAAACAACTAAAATCTGACCAAATAGCAAGCGAAGTAGAAGATGAACTTGAATGGGTACACACACAGGCCGGGCTAAGGCGCGAAAAGGCTTTCAAGAGGATGTCAGGAGATCAAAAGAAATTTCGTGGACACTAGTGAATGGACTGAGACGCCAAACTTCAGTCGATCCCAATCCCCTACCTGTGCTACCTGAATTCAGTCCTGTCGAACCAACGATTCGGAAGCATGAGACTAGCTCCATGGAGTGAGTTCTTGTAATTCGACGGTCATCTTGAATAGTGGCGAGGAAATCAAAACAACTCAAACACAACATGAAATTAGTTTCATACCGGTCATATTAATTACTTTTTTTCCTTAACATTTTTACACTTTGAAAAGAAAATAGTAGGTACTTCCAATATATATATATGGATCTCATCAGAATGACCGAAAGCAGAGAGAACTGGAGAGCCATGGTCATCGATGTCTGTGCGAAAAGACCTGATACCTGAAGAAGAAGAAGATATATATATAATGTCCTGGGTATTGACATTAAACTGCATCCGGTTGTGGAGTTTCAACGTGGGAGAATGAGGTTACCCTTTGCCACAACTACCTCCTGGTCACCCTTGAGCAAGGTGTAGTACCTGTTAGCTTTCCCCGAGACCAAGAAAAACCGGGTTGGCATCCGGCGGGGGCTAGTCTGCTTCATGGAGGAAAGGAAACTCTTTAGCTTTGGCTGGCAACTCCTCTAGTGGTGGTGACACGAATAATTCACTGGGGAAGGTCACCCCTAAAACCAAAGTCTCATTCAAAGTACGATGAATACAAATAATGAACCAGACNTGAAGAAGAAGAAGATATATATATATATATATATATATATATATATATATATATATAATGTCCTGGGTATTGACATTAAACTGCATCCGGTTGTGGAGTTTCAACGTGGGAGAATGAGGTTACCCTTTGCCACAACTACCTCCTGGTCACCCTTGAGCATAGTGTAGTACCTGTTAGCTTTCCCCGAGACCAAGAAAAACCGGGTTGGCATCCGGCGGGGGCTAGTCTGCTTCATGGAGGAAAGGAAACTCTTTAGCTTTGGCTGGCAACTCCTCTAGTGGTGGTGACACGAATAATTCACTGGGGAAGGTCACCCCTAAAACCAAAGTCTCATTCAAAGTACGATGAATACAAATAATGAACCAGACAACGGCGTGAACGGGACTGGAGGCAGTGCTGAAGGTGTCGCGCCCGGCAGTGGTGGGGTGAGGCGGGCGCCCCTCTGTCGTTATCAAGCGTTTGCCAATAACAACAATAACAGCAAGATTAAGTGGAGTCCAGAGGATGACCGAATGTTATGGGAGTGTTATGTGGAGAGTGATCCTTCTGTACGAGGGTACATGAAGAGAATGCACAGCCTTTGGTTGGAACATGGGGGCCGAAATGTAACTGATAAGCGCTTGAGATCACAGGTCCAAGCCATAGTAAACACAGGTAAGCTCTCGGAGCTAGAGAAAGGTGAAATCGAGGCAAGAATTAGGGCGAAATGGATGAAGGCGAAAGGAGGTTTAAAGGTGGGTAGGACTGGGAACGAGGATAGAGTAGTAGCACCAAAGAATGGAGATCACGATGAAATAGATGTCAATCTGGAGGAGGGGACTCTAGGAGAGATTGGTCAAGTTGACGATTACGACAATGGAGAAGAGAGAGGTAGTGCGGTTGAGGGTGAAGTCCTGGATGGTGAAGATGATCTCCCTGAAGTTCATTATCTTCAGGAAGCTGACCAGCTAGATGAGGAACATACACTTATTTTACAACGAATGAGAGAGGTCATGAGAATGTGATGCTCCAATACATTACCATCATTGAAGGCGTGCGACCGTCGGAGGGTCAATGAACAGGTACAAAATGTACACAGAGTATGTCATAACTAATGACATAACTGAGACAAATAAGCTTCTCTATGCAGGGGCATTTATCGTATGCGAGAGACTGGGTGGGATGAACAAAAATCATGAAAAGCGGGAAAGGAGGAAAGAACCCTGGTGGAAAAGACGGATAGAGGGTAACATCAAAAGATGGAGGAAGGACTTGAGCAAACTAGAGGAATGCCGAAGGGAAACTACGAACTAAGCCACTCTGAGCATTATGCTATGAACAACAAGTATGATCTTGATAATGCTGGCAACCTCTTTGTCATTGAGATGCTAAAGTCAAAAATCCACGGAAGTGCAGTCAAAATCAAAAGGTTCCAGGACAACAACTTGCAACATCGTCAGAATAATACCTTCAAGAACAACCAGAAGCAATTCTACAGGGAACTGAATGGAGAGATTAGAAAGAATGAAGCCTCCGATCCTAGTGAGGCAACGGAGTTCTGGAAAGGAATATGGGAGCATGAAGCTGCGCACAACAAAGAAGCCCCTTGGATTCATATGGTCAAAGAAGAACTGCAAGATGTACATCAACAGGAAAACATCCATATAACAGTGCAAGATGTGAAAGATGCCATAAGGAAGATGGCTAACTGGAAGTCTCCGGGACTCGATGGTGTCCAGGGCTTCTGGTTTAAGAAGTTCAGCAGACTGCATCAGCGAATTTCTGACCATCTTGGATCGTGTATAAGTAAAGGAGATGTACCACAGTGGTTGACTGAGGGTCGAACGGTTTTGGTTCAAAAAGATGTCAGCAAAGGGACTATAGCCAGCAACTGTAGACCAATAACTTGTCTTCCTCTCATGTGGAAGTTGATAACGTCCGTTTTTGCTAACAAGATATATCAACACCTTAAAAACCAAAGCCTTCTTCCAGATGAACAGAAGGGATGCAGGAAACAATCATGGGGAATGAAAGATCAACTGTTGATAGATAAGATGATTTTAAAGCACTGTAGAAAGAAGCAAAGGAACCTAGTTATAGCATGGGTGGACTACAAGAAAGCCTATGACATGGCCCCTCTTCATTCTTGGCTTCTTGAGACTATGAAAATAACAGGGGTTGCTTAAAATATTTGGAAAATGCTCTGTAATACTATGGAACATTGGTCCACCAAACTATCTTCGAATGGATAGGAGCTAGGCAAGGTGACAATCAAGTAAGGGATTTTTCAGGGTGACTCGCTTTTGCCTCTCCTGTTTGTCATCATCCTGATCCCTTTGTCCATCATACTGAGAAACAGTGAATATGGCTACCGCATTGGCAATGAGGAAGTGGAGAATGAGAGTGGCCGTAGAGTTAACCACTTGTTGTTCATAAATGACCTGAAGCTTTATACAAAGTCTGAGTATGAACTGAACACTCACGTCCACACAGTGCGAAATTTCTCTGATGACGTTGGATGACGTTTGGTCTGGACAAGTGTGGTATTTTGGTTCTTGAAAGGGGGAATGTGAAGAAGACTGACGGAATTGGACTTCCAAACGGGAAAACTATTAAGGTAGTGGATGAATAAGGGTACAAGTACCTAGGAGTATATCAGTTGGTGGGAACACTGCATGAGAAGATGAAGGACCTCATACGCACAGAATACTACAGGAGGGTAAAGTTACTGGCCAGATCCAAGCTGTATGCAGGGAATCTGATTTGTGGCATTAAGGCATGGGCAGTCGGAGTCATTCGGTACAGTGGAGGTATTCTGAAATGTCGAGCGATTGCATAAAAAGCGGGTATCTAAAGAAGGGAACAGAAGGCCTCATCTTTGCAGCACAGGAATAAGCTTTGCCAACACGATCAGTAAGAGCCAAAAGATACGACGAAAAAATCTCTCCTCTATGCCGCTTATGTGGATTGAAAGATGGAGATGCCATGTATATTGCAGCTGGGTGCAAAGTACTGGCCGAGTATATTGCCAGACACGAACAAATTACACACAGAGTGCACTGGGAGTTGTGCCGAAGGTTTGGAGTGGAGGTAGGAGAGAACTGGTTCGAGCACACCCCAGAGAATGTGATGCCAGTGGGCGATGGCAATGTTGTGATGTACTGAAATACGGTTTTGTCAACAGATCGCCGAATTAAGCATAACAAGCCAGACATCTCCATACACGATAAGCGTGAGAGACCCTGGACGCTCATTGATGTTGCAGTGCCAATGGATGTTCGAGAGAGGTATTCAACTCTGCAAGAGGAGCTTGAGCGCATGTACCGAGCCAAAGTGACCATTGTGCCGGTGGTAGTTTGAGCCATGAGAACATTACCACCTGGAATATTCGAAGCATTTAAAACATTGCAAATCCCTAATATTGCTGCAAGTGCTCAGATTTCAGCACTTTGGGGCACCGCATCAATCTTGCGTCGTGTTCTGCGCCTCTGAGGTCCTGGTCCGGACTTGAGACGTAGACATACGTATCCTACGTTATCTAGTGACGCAGTAGCGTAATATATATATATATATATAATAGTAATATTAGTAAAGTATACCAATGTTCACTAAGAGTGCTCAATGTTTCCAGAGCGTTTATAAATCCAGTATAGTATACAAAATAACTAGACAATTGTCTAGTTATTTTGTATACTATACTGGATTTATATATATATATATATATATATATATATATGTATATTCACGAACTTCTTTAAAATGGTGGAAACTGAAAAATCATAAATATGGAAGAATTCTTATTCAACTGGTATGTCTACATACAAATCCTCTAAAAATATACCTTGGTTATGTTTCGACATCTCTTCTTCACATATATACTAATAAATGAATATGAAATGTCATCAACAACCGTGCTCTACCACATTAAAACGTAGGAGCTATCATATAATCAGATTTACGAGTAAGAAAAACTTTAACTTTACAGTAGTCGGAGTTACATGTCTTTCACAATATTCAGCTATACACAGATTTTGTATACAGCTGAAGATTGTGAGAGACATTAAACTCTGAAACTCAGAGTACTGTAAAGTTAGAGTTTTCCTTACTCATATATCTGATTATATATATATTTGTGTAATTTTGTATATTCGTATCATAAAGTGCTCAATGCATATAGCAGGGCAATATACGTAGGGAAAAACTCGAAAAATAAGAACTATTAGTTGGAATCATAGTTCTTATTTTTCGTGTTTTACCTCATGTATATATATATATATATATATATATATATATATATATATATAAATATAACTTCGTTCTGCGAATCTTTGTATCGAGCACTGTCTTTGGCATTATTCAATGAAGGCATTTATATATATATATATATATCAGTTGAATAAGAAATCTGTATTTAGAGGTGCATTTTGTTTTTATTTTTCAGTTTGTACCTTTTTAAAGCAGATTTACCATATTGTGTTACTCAGGCGATCTTGAGGCCACTTCAAACTAGGCCTAACGGTCCTATCCCCTAGATTAAGTCGATCAAATTCACCATAAACATTTTTACATCGGAGGTTATTTCACCTGATAATCTTCGGTGTATAAAGACTTTTAGTATTGCAGAAAGTTAACTACTGTACCGCCAGAGTTTGATCATAGTTACAAGAAAAAGAGGTTTTCATGTGACAATGCTTTTATATAATACAATTTTCCTGTGTGAATCCATCATCGCCAATATCAGTATCAAAAAGAAGAGGTTCGNTATATATATATATATATATATATATATAAATATAACTTCGTTCTGCGAATCTTTGTATCGAGCACTGTCTTTGGCATTATTCAATGAAGGTATTTATATATATATATATATATATATATATATCATTTGAATAAGAAATCTTTATTTAGAGGTGCATTTTGTTTTTATTTTTCAGTTTGTACCTTTTTAAAGCAGATTTACCATATTGTGTTACTCAGGCGATCTTGAGGCCAGTTCAAACTGGGCCTAACGGTCCTATCCCCTAGATTAAGTCGATCAAATTCACCATAAACATTTTTACATCGGAGGTTATTTCACCTGATAATCTTCGGTGTATAAAGACTTTTAGTATTGCAGAAAGTTAACTACTGTACCGCCAGAGTTTGATCATAGTTACAAGAAAAAGAGGTTTTCATGTGACAATGTTTTTATATAATACAATTTTCCTGTGTGAATCCATCATCGCCAATATCAGTATCAAAAAGAAGAGGTTCGAAAATGTTCTTTAAACGTTACACTAAAATATAGTTTCTTATCGACTATCCATTTTTACACCTCGGATTCCCTCTATTTTTCTGGTCCCAAGGTAGAGGGCGGGCACTTTGTGCTTGGCCAAACGTTATAATGAAAACCTGAAAAGTTACAGAATATTGATTCAGATAGAAAAGGTTCCCCTTATGTTGCAAGAAATTCGAAGTATGTCATTGGTCCTAAAAAGGAAGAGAGCTCTTTGAGGTAATCCGAATGTTTGTATGAAATAGTAACCATTTACTGTCGCTAAATGGTGAAATGAAGTTACAAACTTGAAGAAAGACAAATTTATTGTCGACCTACGTTTCGGATGATACTTCTCCCATCGTCAGAATCTGACCGTAGGAGAAACAACCCTCGAAACGCAGCTTAGTAGAAAGTTATGACATGACAAGGCTCTATCTATGGCCTTCACTGAGTCTATAAACGTCAGAATTTTCGAGATGGGTCGACTATTCTCACTGCATAGAAAAAAAATTTTACGATTCCATCTCAAAAGCCTAATTTGCTATGGAACTGAAACAAATCTACTTAACTATAGGACCAGCATTATTGTCACATATTTTATTTCAAACTGTAAATGGCCAAAAAAATTCGTCCTGTACCACTGAAAACATACTATCTCGCCTTGAAAGAACCAATTATTTTGCTTTCTAGGTTAAATTCTATTATAGTCTATTGAAAGCACACCAAATTTTCGCCGTATATTTCTACACAGATCCTCTTGGGAGTTTGTTTTTTGCTACCATTCAGTATGGCATCTGTAAGTAAATTATCCCATTTCATAACTCATTTACTCATTGCGAGTTTAAGATCTAGTTTTGTTCTGTAAATCATTGGACCTGGCGAAGAATAACGAGAACGAGGCCAGGACAGAGCTCTGAGCTCACCCAAATTTTTAACGAAAATTTAAGGGGGAACGGGCCGAAAGGGAGAAAGTGGTCGAGGAAGAAACACACACTTAAAAATACAATGCTTCAGCAATTTGTTCATATCAATAATGCTTCAGAACGTTGCTGACAAAGGACAGGTCTTGAAAATAATAGCAATAGCTGTTACAACAGCACTTAAAACCTTTATGTAATTGCCTATCATTGGCAAAAGGAAGTTCTATGTACACTTAGCCGACACGCTATCTTTACAAATGCAATAACACAATTTTTGTAAATCAACGTATCAATCCCTGGGTAATTACAAACCCTCAAAGCATAACAAAATAATATATGAGAAAAAAGCAGTTTACAAAGAAGTTACAAAAGAAAGAATACGGCGGTTGATTAAAAACAGATAAACTGATAGTATTATATTTCACCCATGATTCCAGAACTTACTTCCAAGTTGTATCGAGAGGTTCTTAAATATGGAGTTGGTATTTACTGGCCATGTAATAAGGCAAACCTAGCTTCAACCTATGGCACTGATAGGAAGGGTTTAGTTTAATAGTTAAGACTCATACAAGGCATAATGCCAATAATTGTATGGAACGCAGAAGAAACTACAGAAAAAAAAATAAAAGAAAAAAGAAGAAGGCTAAGCCAAGAGATAAAAGTTAACCTTATACTTGGAAACAATCAAGTCGTATGATGTGTTATATCACTTACAACCCAAAGAGTTACACAATCTTGCAATGCGATTGAAAAAAATCCTATAATCACAGAAAGATATATCACAACGAGGGGAAACAATTGCATGGGGATGAAGACCCCGAGGGAAACGAGTCACAAGGGATGCAAAAAACTGAACTGGTATCCATAAGGAAAGCTAATTATAGCACTTCCAATGATAATGCGTATTAAGACAATAGATCCTAAGTCTCTCTTGATAAAACGTTATGATATTAAAAGTATTGATAATGATAATAAACAGATAATTCCAACCTATCTTTCATCGCCTATCTCCTTGCTACACATCAGAAACCAAAAATTCCAGACCAATTTGATGTCTATCAGCTACTTACAAAAGTCTTATATCAAAGAAGTTGCTATTTTGTTGGAGGTAACAACATTTTCCCTCGAGAATTAAAAGGGGTTTTAAAAAGGTTGATATGAATGCAAAAACCAACTACTGATAAAATGGACGATGATTGAAAATAACCAGATATCGAAAATATCGAAACCTACGCATGGGTTCAATGGGCTTTGAAAAAAACAATCGATAATCGTACCTTTGGTTCGATTCAGAAAAATAGTAGATTTCTATTGTTCTATTGTGTGCTGTGGTGTATCAGTCTCGTCACGCAAATTCAACATAATGTGTTTCAATGTTTTCTGAATAGCTTAGATTCGACTTCTCTTCATCAAAACTTTCGGTTTGCATTTCCTTGCACTATAACATGCCCTTAAAACTGGTTATTGCAGAATCTGAAATCAAAACTGTTAAAAAAAATTGTTTTCATAATGACGCCATAAATTCTCACGAGCTTTCAACAAAGCTAATTTTCTTGCCTCTTTTTCGATTTTGAAAACACCTATGAGAGAAACAGAAGGCGGTCAGGTAATGAAATGAGAGGAGACATACATTACATGTTTACAGTTTGAATTGCTGTGCCTACCACAAGAGCTGAAAGGTAATTGAATGGTTTTTGTAATGTAATTTCTTGATTCTCGTTACTTAACAGCCACTATAAAAATGATATATTGTATAACTGCCATAATAGTATCAGCACAAGCTCCTCAAAACTTGTAGAGCATTCCAAACATTTGTTTCATCTGATCAAAAAGGCTTAATTTTTTTGTATCAAAATGGAAGTACCTCAGTTAAGGTAGGAATTGGTTTAATTTAGTTGCGTAAGATTTAATAGTACTGCTAAGGATCTTGAGAAGGATGCTTCCTTCAAGGCCAGATAGCAAATAAAGTAAGTTTTTTTTCTGTAATCGGCCATTGTTATTTGTTAAGACATGGTAAGAAATGGTTTGTCATTGATTTTGGGGAGCATGTCACTTACCTGTAACACCGAGTATAATGGGAAATATACAGTTATATTCTGAGACACTTCAGTTTCACTGTGATGAATTAAAACAATGAATCAACGCCTCCACATAATCACATTCTGTATATTGAGGCTGTCATATATGTATATATATATATATTGAGGTATGATTAGCGCATGTTTTGACCCTTCAATAATACTAAGTTCAAGAAAAACAGATTGTGTAGTTTTTATTTGGAAAAAGCAGTCTCAATCTGAAACTGAAACTGCATCTGTCTTTAACATTAATAGACTGAAACTTAAACTTTTTCTGTTTACACCTGGATGGTCATTTATTGTTTAGCAGACCTGAACTCCAGTCATTGTGACTACAAATCACAAGGAACAGATGCAGTGTATCTGTTTAGTATTTTGAATCAAGAGGGAATGGATTGAAAATCTACAAATCATCCTGACAGGTTCTGTTATATATATGGTAATGTGGTTCTTCCTGNATTATGAGACACTTTATTTTCACTGTGATGAATTAAAACAATAAAACAACACCTCCACATATACACATTCTGTATATTAAGGGTGTCATATATATATATATATATATATATATATATATATATATATATATATATATATATATATATATATATATATATATATATATATATATATATATATATTGAGGTATGATTAGCGCATGTTTTGACCCTTCAATAATACTAAGTTCAAGAAAAACAGATTGTGTAGCTTTTATTTGGAAAAAGCAGTCTCAATCTGAAACTGAAACTGCATCTGTCTTTAACATTAATAGACTGAAACTTAAACTTTTTCTGTTTACACCTGGATGGTCATTTATTGTTTAGCAGACCTGAACTCCAGTCATTGTGACTACAAATCACAAGGAACAGATGCAGTGTATCTGTTTAGTATTTTGAATCAAGAGGGAATGGATTGAAAATCTACAAATCATCCTGACAGGTTCTGTTATATATATGGTAATGTGGTTCTTCCTGGTCCCCTTGCAAGAATCTGATTTTGTGAGGAAGGTATATCATGTTTACTTTGGAGTTAAGTTTTGAGACCAGAACGAGTCATTTGCATCCCATGTTAGGTGCAAAACATGTGTTAAGAACTTGCTTGATTGGAGAAATAATAAAAGGAAAAGTATGCCATTTGCTGTTCCTATGGTGTGGAGAGAGTGAAAAGATCATGAGACAGACTGCTATTTTTGCATGACTAATGTTCAAGGAATCAAATGCAAGAACAAGCATTGTGTTCAGTATCCTGATGTTTCATTGGCAAGACCAGACCTTCATGGTTCAGACCTACCTGATACCAAGGCAGATGTTGCAATGGAATCTAACTCAGATAACACACATGAAAGAACAGAGAGTGAAGAATACATGCCAGAATAGAATGACCAGCTAGTGCCTCTAACACAACCAAATCTCACTGATCAAAGCATCAGCACAGCTTTTGGGTTTTTGTCTTTGTGAGAGCAATTTGCTGGTACCTGGAACAATATTCTACTGGTACTGAGGGTGTGAAAGAGAATTTAAACAGTTCTTTATAACCCAGAGAATCTCACAGTTGGTTTACTGCAACAATGCTGATTTGATGAAATCAATTGGGATGGACTATGTTGCTGCAGAATGGACTTGTCCAGCAGAAGTTTCAAGGCAATCCCCCTTCATAATGGAAGTAAATATTCTTTGATTCCAATTGGTCATTCTGTGCAAATGAAAGAAACCCAAGACAAGATGGATCACTTTTTGTCTGCTTTGAACTGCCATGACCATGGTTGGTTGATATGTGGAGATCTTGGAATTGTTGGATTGGTTTTCAGACTACAGGGTGAGAACACAAAGTATCCGTGCTTTCTGTGTTTGTGGGATAGTCAGGTGGGTGATCAACATTATATCAGACAAGAATGGCTGCCAAGACAAGGGTTGGAACCTGGTTCAAACAATGTTTAGTATTGCCCTCTTGTTGAACCAAACAAGATATTATTACCACCTTTACATATCAAACTGGGACTTATGAAAAACGTTGTAAATGCAATGGACAGGGAATTCAGAGGGTTTACTTTCCTTGTATAAACTTTGAAAAGCTTAAGACTGGCATTTTTATGGGCCCCAGATATGGGATCTCATGATGGGATAAATTTTTGATGATGTGCCCAGTGCAGGTGAGCTGTCTGCTTGCCTGTCACCTAAGTCAATAATTATGACCTTTCTCGGAAACAACCAGACTGCCAAATATGATAAGGAAGTCATTGAACTCCTAAAAAACTTTCAAAAATTAGGGACTTGCATGCCTGCCCCACTTAGTCTATTTCCTTCAAGACTGTGGAGACTTAAGTGAGGAACAGGGAAAACATTTTCACCAGGACATTTGTGTCATGGAAGAATGCTGGTGTAGTAAACCATGTGATGTTAATGTTAATATAGCAGAAATACAACAGCTGGCAAGGCCAGTTGGATGTGAAATTTATTGCATACTACTGTTGGTGTTTGAAACGGGACATGATAGCTACTCAGCAAGAAAAGAAAGAAAGTAAAAAAAGCCCTTCATACATGATTAGCTTTTGTGTTATGTATCATCTTTATTTTCTGAAGTTTGTTAGATAAAATGATTGCTTTTTGTCCAACAATAATTGACATTGTTGTGCTGCCTGATGTAAATATGACAGAAAAAGAAAAGAACAAGGTGAAAAAGTACCAAGGTTTGAAAAGAGAGATCACAAGATTGTGGAAACTGAAGGAAGTGGAGATAGTGGCTGCTGTGATGGGGGCCCTCAGGAGTGTAAGCAAGGGGTTTCAAAAGTGAGATACAGTATCAAGTTGGTGTTATGCAAAATACTGCCTTGTTAGGAACTAACTGCACCCAAAGGGGTTTCAAAAGTGAGATACAGAATCAAGTTGGTGTTATGCAAAAGACTGACTTGTTAGGAACTGTGAGAATTTTTTGGCAAGTGTTGGAAATGTGAAACAAATCTGTCTGCCCATGGTCATTTGTAATGACCTACCTGGCAGTAAAATGACAGCCATAAGAACAGCCTGACACAAATGTCACAAGTAGGATAATAATAATGATAATAATAATAATAATAATAATAATAATAATAATTCGTCCTGGGTATGACGATAAACTGCATCTGGTTGTGGAATTTTGACATGGGCAAATGAGGTTACCCTTTGCCACAACTACCTCCAGGTCACCCTTGGGCAAGGTGTAGCACCTGTTAGCCTACTCCAAGGCCTTAAAATACCGGGTTAATGTCTGGCGGAGTTGAGTTTGTCCACGATCCGTGATGTGTTCGAAGTACCAGATAATAAATGGCGCAGAATACTCAGCCCCTTGGTAGTAAGGTTAAAATGCACTCCGAAATGAAATGAGAACAAGACATAAAACATACCGCATCGTCCATCGTACGGGTCAACAAGGGACGTGTCCCTCAGTAGGAAACCAGGCTGGGGTGTTCGAAAAATCTGCTACTGGAATGAATCCCTCTAAAAATGAACTACAAGGTAATCAGAACCAGGATCCCCCTAACCCTGAACCTGTAGTGATTTCAACAACATCAACACAAAAGACAAAAAGACATAAATGGTCCATAGAGGATTACAAAAACGTTTTACGAGCATTTTATATAGCCCAAAGGATGCCCACAAGAAATTTAACGGAACAGACTTACGTTGAATGGAGGAAGATAGTAGGCAATGACTTTCAAAAGAATTTTGATAGTAATAAACTTGCAAATGTGCGCAGAGACATATTCAAGTACAAAAGACTGAATGACGCGCAAATTGACCAACTTCGAAATGATAACAGGCAAGTTGATGATAGTGTTGTGGAAGAACAAGCTGGAGATGCAAATGCAAAAGCTATTGTGAGAGTAGTCAAGATGAATGAAAATGAGATAGAAAATGTGATTAATGTGATTGGAAATGAAGAACAAGATCAGAACAATAATAATGATCAGCCTGAGATAGATGACTTTTTAGAAAACAACAGAGCCAAGATTGCGGAAGCACGTGATGACATCATTAGGGAACTAAGCAAAACTGAATTTATAAAAATTGAAGATAGAGAATCACTACCTAAAATTGCTGC
>RDPX01000131.1:1431257-1451934 GCA_003991215.1 Morbakka virulenta | reverse complement strand
TAGAACAATCAAGGTGACAGGAATCACTGGCAGAGGAAGACCAAAGAAAACATGGGAGGAAGTGATAAGGATGGATCTGAAAGAAAAAGGTGTCAGCAGAGACCTGTTGAAGGATAGGATAACTTGGAAGTCAATTTCAAGAAATCGTCCAACACATGTTAGCATGTAAAACAGACGTTAAACCGAATATGATGATGATGATGATGATGATGATGATGATGATGATCTTGACCACAACCACATATGCATGTGAAACATGGAAGCCCACTAGGAAGATTCAAAGAAATTAGATGTGTTACACCAATGTAATCTGTGGTGTATATTAAGAGTAACATAGAGAGACCAATAAGGAAATCCTTGAATGAACAAGGCAAAAAAGCTTACACATAATAGTAGCTGAGAGAAATTGGAAACTAGTAGGCCACATACATTGTGTACTGCAAGAAAGATTTACAAGACAATCACTCAGCTGGCAGCCAACTACAGGACAAAGGAAAAGAAGCTGCCCCAAAACAACCTGGTAGTCTACATATAAAGAGGAGTTGAAGTCAAGGAGAATCCTACCAGAAAATGCAAATGTCTTGGCTCCTGACCATATCAGATGGTGCTGGCTTGCTGCCCAATCTCCACAGGATTGAAGGACCTAAGGTCTAAGGTGAGGTATATATGAATAAGTAGATGATTTTTGCATGAAAACGTCTTTGCATACATTTGTGAAATGCTAAAGCTTTTGATATTAGTAATGTAACCATAATGGTAAATATTTCACTATGTTTTCCTGATGGTTTTTAGATGTGCCAAGAACATTTCTATGCAAAAAATTACACCTTATTTTTTGTGTACAATTATTTTTTAATTTTATGTCAATTTATTGATTTTTATTAATTAAAACTGGTATTGGTTACAACATTGATTTAATCCAAGTTGTTTTTTTAAACTAGGTTACTTTACATTTTTTGGATCAGCAATTTCATGTGGGAAGGTTGTTGAATGTTGGTTGTGTATTTCTTGGAATTTATATTAGTTTGTTGGGTTTTTGTATTAGTGAAATTTACAGCCATACCAAAACTGAGGATTAACATCCAGCCAAAGTGGTATTGTTAACCCATCCATGACATTGTGTGAATATTTGTGTGAAGATGTGTGATGAATGTATTTTTGATGTTCGAAATTATGTAATTCTCAGTGCCAGAAAATGTTACTTTCAACATATTTGTGCAACAGTCATTAATGTTAACTTGTATTTTTTCTTAACAGATGAGTGGAGATCGCAAAGTAAAGGTTACAGACGTTGACACAGGGCTACCAACTGAGGATGATTCTGATGATCAAGATGAAGAGGTTGGTGTATCTTAGCTTTAGTTATATGTCATATATGTGCTTTTATGTCTTTGTATTGCTTGTAACTATGTAAACCGTAGATGTTTAATGTGATTGCAAAGACCTAAGATTACATCACTAGTGTTGAGGTGGGGTTTTTTATTACACCAAAAATGATTATACCTACCATTATATATTTTCATCCTTTAAACATTTTATCCAGTGTACTCATATTTAAATCCTTTTGTTGGGCTTGTGATACTTACTAGAGTCAATTATTGACCAAAGCCAATCTGATGAACCTTTTTCCTGTTTCCAATTAAATCATTACATTTAAAGTTTTCCAGTTTTCAATACAGTGTCATATTTTTAATTACTGGTATATGATGCTTTACTGTCATAATTCACAGTGATCAAACTTGGTTTCTGCAGTACAGCTACACAGATTCATTGCTTGTATCTCTTATGGACATACAGAGTTACCTGCTATTTTACTCCGATATTTACCCCAACCCTATCTATCTATCTATCTATCTATCTATCTATCTATCTATCTATCTATCTATCTATCTATCTATCTATCTATCTATCTATCTATCTATCTATCNCATTTTATCCAGTGTACTCATATTTAAATCCTTTTGTTGGGCTTGTGATACTTACTAGAGTCAATTATTGACCAAAGCCAATCTGATGAACCTTTTTCCTGTTTCCAATTAAATCATTACATTTAAAGTTTTCCAGTTTTCAATACAGTGTCATATTTTTAATTACTGGTATATGATGCTTTACTGTCATAATTCACAGTGATCAAACTTGGTTTCTGCAGTACAGCTACACAGATTCATTGCTTGTATCTCTTATGGACATACAGAGTTACCTGCTATTTTACCCCGATATTTACCCCAACCCTATCTATCTATCTATCTGTCTATGTACCTTTCTTACTTTCTTTCTTCCTTTTTTATATGACATTACCAAAAAATAACTTGAAAAATACCTTAGAGCATTCATCTCCATCATAATGATGATGATCATCATCACTGTCACCCATTTTTAATGGTTGCTTTTTATGCATGCATGGTTAAGTTGTTTTTTGCTTGCCTTACTCTTAGCAGAACAAGCTTCTCACGTACGACCCTTTTTACGACCTTTTTTTGCTTGGAATGGCCACATATTTTCATTTGTTGTAGCCATCCTTTGAATCAGTTTAAAGAGAACACCAAAACTCTTTAATTCTTAATCTTACTAATACACAGCCCTGACATCAACATGCAGAAAATACTTTTTTTCTCATGGGAAACCAAGAATAAACCAATTGGATTTTTTATCACCAACAATGAATAGTTATTTTTTAAATGGCAACTTCTAGGTCATGTCTTCTTGGACTCAGTTCTTCTACTTTTAAGCTTTGACTTTTAGGACACCTTTAGAGCTTTCTAAGTTTGTAACACAATGTTTTTTTTATTCAGGGTCTTGATGAAAAAGCAGATACATCACCAGGAAGTGAAGTACCAATTCTTCCAGGAGAGGAACTAATTACTACAGGTATGTAGTAAGTTCAAATTTAAAAGGTATACTGATATATTATATCATAGTGTTTTGGTGTTACAGAATGTTCTTTCAATTCTGGTCATCCAACACACCTGTACTTTAATAAGGATTCAACTTGAATATCATCTAGCCCTAACCCAAAATATTTTTTATCTATTTGTTTGGGTGAACTAACAATGTATGACAGAAATCTGACAGCAAAGGTACTCTACGTCATCGTATTTATTTATTATTTATTATTATCTATAAAAGATTTCGTGATTTTGTTTTATGCGGTTGTGCAAATCTAGTTTATTTAGTTTATTGCTAGTGTTAAGGTTATCAATGACAAGCTATTGCAACAGAACTTTTAACCGAAGTAGCCAGCCTGAGATTTAATCTCTTTTTCCTCATACCTCCGATGTTTCTTCTCGAAATGGTCAGATAAATGAAAACATCAAACAAACCACAAACAAATTGGTTACTAAATAATTAGTTAAATTGATGAATAGATAATAGGTGAATTAAGGTAAATAAATAAGAAGTTGGTAGTGAAACATAAATACCTTAAAGTAAATCAGCATTTAAGTAAATAAATGATAAATAGATAAGTTATATTTAATAAAACACCAGACAGAAGTTTTATCTTTGAAGATATGCTGTTATCAGTCGGGTACTGGAAAACCTAAAAGAAATAAAATCTGAAAAGGGTTGTGGGTGTTTAAATTTGTAAATACTGAAAAACGTATATTATGAAATGATAAACGAAATGCAACACATGTGAAAATCTCGGGTGCTAGACTAAACCTAGAAACTGAAAAAAGGGGTTAAGTTTTAATAATTTTTGTTGCGACAATAGTCGTGTGAAAATGGCTTTTCAATATGTAAACATAATAAGTTTTCTTCATTTTCTGGTTTATACTGAAAGACCAGCAGATTATTGACAACAAACTTAAGCGTTTGACTAACCAAAATCTTTGACTGAAGTAAGTCAAATGCCTTTCTACTAGTATGTCTGTATTGTTGAGCTTAGATTTTTAATAAGAATGAGGAAAACCTCTAATCTGAAGAAACCCATTGTAGTGGCCCAAATGCAGATGTATAACATACTCGACTTGCAGGAGGTGTGCACAACCTCTGAGATAGAGAAGATTGTGGAAACGTGGTTATCAGTCAGCCCCGAAGGAGGCTAAAAGGGAGAAACTAAAATTGAACAAAAGTGAGTTGAAAAGGGGAAGCTTCCGTTAACATGCCAAATGCAATTTTACTAAGGGATGCTTTGATTGAAGAAATGTAAACTGAAATAAGACAGTCTGAAGCAGATCTTTTTGAGTTAAATAAGCAGTTATATTGTGCCTTTTTATGACCAAGAACCATGTAAGGCAAAAAAGCCACTCAGTGTATCAAACTGTAGAAAATAGTCAAAAAAATAACGAAGTGTTAGGCTAAGAGATTAGTTAATTTTAGACTGCAAGTCATTTGATGGGGAAAAGCACTCGGTGATCAAAGAGTTCCACAATCTAGCTGTCTGAGGAAAGGAGCTACATTTATTGAACGATTTATTACGACGAAGAGCAAAAACTGCATAACGACAAAAGAGTGATACGAGATGCAATAAGCTGAACTGGTGCTTGTGATGAAAGCTCATTAGAACACTTCCCATGATTATACCTATTGAAAGGACTAAAACAAGCCGCTTTGCGTTGATGAGACAAACGTTGTTGAGTAAACAACAAATGTTGAAGAGCAGCCGCAAGATTTAGACCTATCAAGTTACGAACTCTCTGATCTCGATCAAGAACATCAAGATGAAACGAGGGAGCATCTGACCGGATGTGATAACAATACGCGCAAGGAGAGATGGTATATTTGGTATATAGTATAGAATGAAAATGGTCTCAGGCGTACCGTGGTCACTTCCTACCGCGATTCAAAGAATCGACTTTTTAGAAGACGACTTCCCTTTGGTTAAATATTAGAACCACAATAAAGATCTGGAGAAAGTGACAAGCCAAGCAGCCTCTTTGATTAGTATTCCAGAAGATGAGAAGCATCTTCATCAGGGTTTACACCAGAATGATAATGCGTGAATATTGGAGGAGTTTAATGATTCACTGCGTTGCTTTATTTTGTCGCTCTTCTCTTGAATAATTGAGATAGCGGTATGCTTCTTTCAATAAACAGACCTAAGCAGCGTAAGAGCCAACGGACACTGTCATTTCCTACATAAAAAAGATAGCTCAGTATCTAACATGGAAGAAACTAGATGTTAGTGTGATTAGAAAGACGTTTTATTTATCACTGCTTCTGTTTTTGAGTTCCAGTGCAACCCAGTTGATGTTGCATTTGTTTAATGGGTTCATTGTAATGTTCATAATGTTTTTTTATTGAGCTCAAGAAGTACTTTAAACCATTTTTTACATCGTCACGCCCTATTAATTAAAGCACCGCTTTTATATTTATGGTCAGGTTTTGGAGATATCTTAACACCCCGTTACGCAAAAAATTGAAAATATTTTGGAATAAAGGATTTTCTGCACGCATTTAAAACGCCTTTTTCCGGACTTTAATTATTTTTGTTCACCCTTGCCAAGACCGCTAGTTACCACTTATATTTGGCAGGGGGTTACGAGAGAGGAAAAGAAGGACTTAACTACAGAAGCGAACGAAAGTGACGACAAGAAGTTAACGCTGGATTTAAAAGAAGGAAGGCTAGACGTATCTGGAAAACAAGAGGACGGAGGGTAGCTTTATTTCTATGTGTTCGGGAAGAAGCTAGTAGAATTGCAAGATTTTTTACAAACTGGTTCCAAGACAGCGTTCAGATGTGCACTTATATTTAGGGTTGTAGACGGTTTGAAAACTATCGGGGAAGGAACAAGAGGAGAAAACTCGTTGAAATTATTTTTATAAAAGTACCTCTATAAAAAGGAGATGGATGCAACGTCATTTGAATGAGGAAAGGGGTTGGAGTTGAGCAGCTAGAGAATGCTTGGCCATGTTCAATACGACGATCGAGGAGGCCGAGTGAGCAGGCAGGACCTCCGGCCTGAAAATGATAGTACTCTGTGGAAGGTCTTACCGATGTCTAATAGATATGAAGGATAAAAGTAAAAAGAAGTAAGGAGGGAGTATAGAGAGAACCTATTTCCATTACTTCAGATTTGGCAATCGTTTCGATGTCAGCTCCAGGAAAGGTAATTGAAAAAGATTTGTACGAGAAGTTTAAAAGATAGACTTTCAGGCAGAGTAGAGGCAGCTATGGAGACTGGAAGCTAGTTGGTAGATCTGTGTCTTTTGAGAGTGAAAAACGGTTATTTCTGGGGTTTTTTATTCGTTTCATTAACTTTTGCGTTTGTTGTTACTATCTTTGTTGTTGCTGTTTTTTGTTTTTGTTGGTTTTTGTTGTTGTTACCGCCATAATGGATCCTAAAATGATAAAAAACAGTCCCTTGTCAATGTCGTTGTCATACCAGTGTTGTGAGATATCCTGAAGTATAAGATTGATTTAAATATTTAGCTTACTGTTATAATAATGCAAGGTATTCAAGCTAGAGATGTGCGGGGTATACAATATAAGCCCCCATACCCGTCCCGAACAATTTTAATCGCCCCCGTCCCCGCCTCGCCCCGATGACCATTCGGGGGCCCCGATCCCCGATTTTTTCCAAAAACTGTATGTGGAAAACAACAATCTAAATTCTAAAGTCAATCAAAAAAATCTATACATACTTTAGTTAATGACATTTATTGTACAGTATTTATACAATGTAAATTTCTATGATAATATCAAAACAATATCACATTGTATTACAGCAAATAAAAAAATTAGATAAAGTATAAAAAATGAATCAATCAAATTTAAAACTACATAAATATATTTAGAAATAGTCCCTGATTGCTAAAAGTTCATTTACATGATCAGGACGTAGATTCGATCTTCTGGATGTTAAAGTCAGTCCAGCAATGATGGAATGGCAAGAACAGTTCGTGCAATCAATGCGTTTTGTCACTTCCCTTTTTCAGTATCATTCAGATTCATTTTATTCACAATTATTTCAAAGCCTTTTTAAACTTGTTTTAGTTCTTTGGAAATATGCTTGGAAGCATTTTTAATTTCGTCATCTGTAGATGTCGGGTCCAGAATGGTCCCAGCAAAATCCCACCATACTAATTGGGTTCTCATTTCAAATTTAATCCTTCCAATAGAGACCATCATTTTTTCGCTCAATTTGTCGTTCTAATTGGCGCCATATCCACGCGTAAGTAGGATGAACCAATTAAATAGTTGGTTCACTGACCTTTGATAATATTTCGGTGGCTTTCAAGAATGGGCTCAATGAATCAATCATACCATTTAACAAATCTTTATCTATGTTGTCAAGATGGCGTAATTCACCTCTTACCAATAACACATTCATCAAATTGTTCTAGGAATCAACAATTGATTGTACATTCCGAGATGAATATTCCATCGAGTATCGCATTGGATGATCAGGTTTTTTTTGATAATCTGCTTGCAACTGATGATCGAGTACAATGATCGACTAATGACTTACACGAAGCATGGGTATCTCATATCTTCTTATCACTACGTTCAACACCATACTGCATGGCTAAATTCAAATCATGTCCCGTACAAGAAATTCGTTCCAAATGTTTTGACACACCAAGCACCATTTTTCTATCACTGTCCGAGGTCATAACGTTCTTTTCTTCACGTTCCTTTTGTTCTCTTTCTAAATCAGTATGGTCCAGTAGTTTGGTATTGATATCTTTAGCTATGTTTTCATTTTTCATGGTTTCCACAGAATATTTGGAAACGCACAAATTATATTTTTAGAGCGCAAATTTTTCATCAATAAAATGTGTGGAGATGCTTGTATAGCCCCAAACTTTATGATCACCTTTCCAATGATCCGTTGTGAACGCGGCATACGGAAGGCAACCAGGCATTTGATGACGTTGTATATGTAACTGTTTACAAAGGCCGCTTTGGGCCTCTTTGTATCAAACGGCTAAATAATGTCTTGTTAAATTTGTACGGGCTGCAATTTACCCTTTAAAAAAAACCCACTATCTTCAGCTATGCTCAGCGGTCTATAATTCTTAGCTGACCAAAGCACAACTTTTCGGTTCAGCTTTACACGATCCCTTCATGTATCGAAATATTGTCTTTCTTTTCTGGTTTGGTACAAGTTATCTGTTTTTGTCTCTTTAAAGTTACACTTTGTATTTTAGCACATTTCACGCGGTGTTCCAGAAGTGCTTTTGTTCCGTGCATAGTACGATAAATTAACACAGATTTACAAATCGAACCCGCTGCGAAATTCTCAATTTTTTTATCACTATCGTCGTGTATGAATCGAAAAGAATTCCAGGGACCACTTTTATCTGAATTATTTTTAAGTAATTTGTATATTTCACTTTTAATTTTCTTTTCAATATTTCAAAAAACCAATCATCAATGAATGAAGTGAAGTGACAAAACTGAGAAAGTGTCACAAATGGCATAAATTTACTCTCGTTTTTTTGTTTTTGTTTTGTTTTTTAATGTCATTTTCCCCCAGTAACTGGGGCTAAGACGGTGCCCTTCACATGGACTTGGATTTGGTAGTGAGGAATTTCTAGGCTGGATGCCCTTTCTGACACTAACCAGTGGCTCTTTCTTTTTTAAATTTCCAAAGTCGTCCGCTCGTGGAATCGAACCCGGAATTCTTGGTTACGATGCAGTTGCACTAACCATTAAGCCACGGCATAAATCGGATTAATTACTTGATAAACCTGTTATGCAAACATGTCTGTGGTTTTCGACCGAGTTTTTTCGGGGATCGGGGAACAACGCCCCATCCCCGACTTTCAACGGGGCGCGGATCGATGCGCCCCGCACATGTTTAATTCAAACCAATATACAAGCTATAATGTTGTGGAATTTATTTCTTGAAAAGCTTTAAAATGTTATAAAGTTGTTTTAGGTTTTTTTTGTATGCATTGCAGATATTTACCAATACCCATGTAAGCATTAAACCCCATTTCCTCTTTTCAAAAAGTATTCGTATTTCCTATCCCCAGTTCTATGCCACTTAGATAATAAATTTTAGATATTCCATTTTTAATTTGATGAAGCAATAGGTTTTCCACTCATTTCAGTAAAAAGTATTTTCACTTGATCCAAACCACTGGTTTTATGTTTTTTGTTTTCTATTTTCAAAAATGACATGCTTAGCGTTTACATATTTAAGCTACGTTGCCCCACAAGCTACAAGTCCAAATAACGTGTCAGCCCAAGAATTTAGTGTCATTTATGCTGATTTTTTAAAATAAGCATTGTTAAGCTGCAAGCCACTTCAGCGCAGAAAGTTGTTCGATTTTTCCTTCTTCGCGTTCTTTTATTGTCTGGTTATTAATGTTAGACCACTTCCTATTCCGAAAACATGTAGAAACTCAACTGTATGCACGCAACTGAAAAATTAACTAAGGACAATACTGCCAGTGTAGTACGAGGACACGAACCGGCAATTTCTAGCACAGTAAGGTAATGATACCACACGTTTACTACTGCCGAGAAGATTGGTACACAAGAAACTTTTTATCTCGCAAGGATCTTCTTTGTAATTTCCTGGTGTGGCAGTACTTATAGGTGGTATTTTTATGGGCATGCACGCATCAATAGATGACTACAATCCTATGCATTTTCCATCTTCACAAAGAAAACGATCAAAGAATGCCAAATGTGGTTGTGTTTTTTTAGTAAAATACAATTTAAGGAAACATTTTTTGCCTTTTTCAGTTGTGGATATGACCATGCTAATTACTGATAAATCTGACGAAGTGCTTTAATTTTTACTTTCTCTTTAGGATCTGATGTTACTTACCTGTGCCCTTACTCCAGAAGGGTAAACGGGACTCTATACATAAGCAACTACAAACTGTACTTTCATGGCACGGGTGTAAGAGTCCATTTATATTGACTATTTATTTATTTATTAACTTCCTTATCAAAAATAATTTGAAATTATACTAGCTTTATGAACCGGCCATCGGATAAGATCAGTGTCGGCAATGGGGCTGGGAGATAAAGAAGCTGTTTAATTTTACTCCACATGTTTTGGCGTCAAATGGAATGTGGTCAAATAGACCAGTCATATTTTAATAATTTTTTTACTATTAATTTCAGATATTTAGCTAAGGAGATTTGACAGGAATGAGGTATTTTATTGGTTGTAAGATTAACGAAAAACAAGTTTAATTTTCCCAACATTCATTTGACACCCATAGTAAACCATTAGATAAAGCGGCCTCTGCTTATTGCTAATATTTAAACAAAATAAATTGTTGTCACCCAAAATGTATGGATTTTCAACTGACATAAAACTTGTCAATTCCCGTCTATATTTCTGTGATGGGAGTTGTATATATTTGATTTCATAGGATGCAAAGGTGCATACTTAAGTTCTTTTGCAACTCAGTTATACACTGTAGTCTGACGTCTGGTTTGGAATACCTTCAAGAGACTTCCGTTGTAAAAAGTGTGAACTGTGGCTAATGGGAAGAGGGTTCTTGATGCACATTGTTTACGTCAAATGATGGCTTTTTATTGAGGGACACTGACACAAAAATGGAGTTGCATAATCCCAAACTATGTTAAAACCAGTTATTTATGTCGCTTACACAAAGCACTATGTACCCAGTTAAATTGGAAAAAGGAACCTTTGTGAACCTTTTCATGGTATTGTTGTTTCTCGTTAATGCTGTTTAGACCGTTTTGATTAAATATAGAGTATTTTGTTAGTAGTATTTTTCATTGCTTTTTTAGAAGTTAATTTTTACGTTAAAGAGTTTTAATGATACTGCTTTCGGCTATGCAGACATGATCCAGATGTATCAAATGACGAGAAATTAGTTTGAATGTTAAATCTAGCCAAAAAAAACGAATACCTTTTACAGTAGACAAAAGATTAATCTGATTACAGATTAGACAGTATCGCTAGAGCTGCCTGCCATGCGATTGCCGTTATCACCTCTTTGCCCAAGGGAAGATCAATTTTACCATTACCATACTGATGTAGGTTATAGGAGTATTTAAATGTAGATTACAATTATTAACCATAATATGTAACTTACATATTGCCGTTTAAGAAAACATATATGAGAAGTATGGTAAGTTACAATTGGTAATTTTTGGCTGAAAAATTTAACATTTTCTGTTTGTCTGCTTATTTGCAGGACTCAATTTTTATTGTAGAGTCTCCTTTGTGTAATATAGCAAAAATTGAAAAACCTGGAGGATCAAAAAGGGGTGATGGAGCCTACGGGTTAGAAATTTACTGCAAGGTGATAAGCACATAAATTCTTAATAGAATATGATAGCAGTATAGATCCGGCTATGAAGTGGCCATTATGTTGTTTTATTTGTCTGGAAACGCTTTATATTGTTAGCATTTTAGCCTTTCTGTAATAATGCGTACTGGTCAAAAGCTAAACAGCGTGGCATTGTGTGCCATCAGCAGATATACAACTATTCGTTAAAGGTGACCGTAAGTAACAATTTCAGAAATATTTAAGTTCAAAACCCACTTGAAAGTAAAATTAAAAAACCGACTGCATTCATACACCTCATTTAAATCAATTTACAACTTTGAGGCTTATCTTGACTCCCTACGTGGCTTTACTGCTAGAAACATTTTGGCAGAACTTAGAATCAGTGCCCACAATGTCCAAATTGAAACAGGGTGTTTCAGTGAAAACAAAACACCAAGAGACGAAAGGTTTTGCTTATATTGCAAAACCGTCAGTGTTCTAACAGTTGAAAATGAAATTCATTTACGCTTTTCGTGCTCCCTTTTTAATGAGGAAAGAGAAATTTCTAGGACAAATATATAGCACTTTTCCAAATACGCCTTTCTGAACGAACGAAATTTGTTCATTTGGTCCATGACTCAAGAGGATTGTGTCCTTTTTGGAATTGCCAGTGAAAAATCCTTTGGGAAAAGATTAAAGTTTTTGAGTAGCCTCATTAGCTTTTTGAATTAAATATTTTATTATTTTTCAGTTTCTTATAGAAAATTGTTGATACTTGTAGAAAACTAGAAAGAATTCTTTTAGAAGCTTTAATCTTGTGTTAGAATAATCGTATTTTAGTTAGCATTATTAAAGCTGAGTGATGCGATGTGACAAAATTTTAATTATAAATCGCTGCAATACTTTAAACAATTAAAAGCCATCTCTGGCTAGATACTTGAAAAAAAAAGAAAACAAATGATGAATGATAAGCCTTGATAGATGAGTCAGGTTGGTATGACAACTTTTATAAGATGAGTGGGAAAGATTAATCTTGGTTATTTTGTTATCAAATAGGAAAAAAGACATTTTTTATCAGCATGAAAACTGAAACTAGTTTTTTTCAAATGCTAGTTGCTATAATTAGTTTGTGTCTTCTTTTAATTGTTGTGACCTTTTTCAATAGACCTTGGTTGATATGTGCATTTTCCACCACGGATATAAAGATTTCCATCATTTTCTATCATGAGACAAGGAATAATTATATTCGTTCTTTTTTTGTTTACAATGTGTTCTATAATTATTGCATGTAAGTTATACTGAAACATGACTGTTGGGTTGTTGTTCTCTTTAGGACATGAGAAATCTTAGTTTTGCACTTAAACAAGAAAATAATCCAAGGAGAAAACTTTATGATGCATTACAGGTATTGTATTTAGCAGAATTCCTTTGTTTCACATAGAAAAAAGGACCAATGAAGTATAAACGCAAAGAAAAATAGCTACGTTTTCCATTGATAGTTTTGCTTTAACCTGATTACTTGGAGCTTTCTGTGAAAGCGAAGACAATATTGAAGTTTCTGCTATCAGGGATACCCAGCTTCTAGATGCTCAGATATTCAAAGCCATTTTATGGCCTCTCCTTTAGATTCCTTTTCAATGTATATGAATAAACGACTTGATTAACGACATTAAAATCCTTTAAAAAAAGATTTGGACTTGAAAGCAAAACAACCAGCTTTTATTAACGCAAGTGACAAAAGCAGGGAAGAAATTACATACCAGAAATAAGACATCTCCGTCTGCATTCCCACCCATTGACTTAAGAGAAAATATCCTTGATCCAAGAGCAGATGATTTTTTTCTAGTAGGCACAAGAAAAGTTGCAAAAAGTGACAGTATCAAAATGCAGTATTTTGTATTAGAAATAGAATTGAAAGATTTTTTGGTTGCAAATATTGAGGTACCATGCAGATTGAATTGTTATACTTCATTATTATACCAACCAGTTAGGGTTCTCTTGAGTCAATTGAAGGTAGAAGCAAGGATTAAGAATGTTGAATTGGAAGAGTGTTCTGAAAGGATACACAAAAGAAAAGAAGTAACGAGGTAGAATGAAGGAAAGAGATCAAAATGGAAAAGTAGACTGCTTTTGGGGGTACTGTCTACGACCTGAAGAAACAAAAGGACAAACTGTAGAAGTTGTATCCTGAAGGTGATTATCAAAATTAATATGAAATGAAAATATATTACACAGAGCGAAGAGTAAAGATCTGGATCGTGTGTTAATGGAATGGATTCCTTAACATGAGAGCGAACGCATGTCGGTTAATGAAATGCTCATCACGAAACAAGAATACATCTCTTACGACGAACTAAATATTGAAGGTAGCCTCGATTTTCTTCAACCCTGTGGAGTTATGATACTTTTGCTGCATTTATCTCTTTAAGCAGTGATCGTCATGATTATGATGGGTACAAAACGCCATTTTATCCAAAATCTGAATTCGTTGTGAACGTAAAATGCTGTTTGTAAATGAAACATGACTATCGTCATTATTTGTACATTACGTGAAAACTTTAAAAACAAATTATTTCAGTTTTCATTTTTTTTTGCCCATAATATTATTCAACGGGTTGCTTTTTTACCATAAGAATCTATTTCCTGTTAAGTTGAAAAGTGAATATAAATGAAGGTATGTGTATAATGGCCCTGTAAACAAAATATAACATCGTAAATGGGGACTAATATTATAACTTTCTATTTGTATTTTGTATTAAAGAGTATTGGAACTTTTTACAAAATTATATTGTGGGTATATATATATGCATACGCCGGTTCTGTGCAGGAAATCTGGCAGCAAGTAAACGACGTCTTGCTCGTTCAGTAGGAAACACTTGAACATTTCTGTATTGCAGTCTACACACGTTAAGATGTTCTTTGACGTTTGCTTACCATGTTGTAACTGGCCTGCCTCTTTTTCTCTTTCCTGCTAGAAGCTTCGATGATAGAGCATGATGGGCTACTCCCAGATGGTAGCTGTAGGACGTGGTCTGCTGACATCCACCTCCTTTCATTTACAATCCTGTGTAATTGTTTTTGCCCCGATATGTTCAGAATCTTTTCATTTGCTATTCTGTCTCCCCATGTGACGCCGAGTGTCCTTGGATTTCATTGTTGAAAGGTACCTAGCTTTTTTAAGTCTTCCTTGTACTTTTCAAAGTCTTGCTTGAGGAGCGTGCATTGGGGATGATTGTCCTGTGTAACTGAACATTGCTCTGGATGCTGAGTCGTTTAGGTTTCCAGATGTGTTGCATTGCCTGGAAAGTTGCACTTTAAGTGGCTGGTCGATTGTTGACTTCCGACTCGATTTGTCCTGTCTTTGTAATAATACATCCAAGGTAAGTGAATTTGTGTAACAGTTAAAGAACATTTTCTTTTACTGTTACAAGTACCGTGCTTGTATCTTTGACGTGCAGAATCTTACTTTTATTTTCTTTGATGTTAAGGCCAACTATAGCACTTGCAACCAACAGTCTGTTGGTCATGCTTTGTTATTAGTGGCTGTCTCTTGCAGTCAGAGCTATATTACCCATAAAGTCCAGACCGATGAGACGTATTTCATATTTTCAACGGGTCCCGCCTTCCTCTTCTGTCATTGATCTTCTCATGACAAAGTCTATGCACAAGATATATAGAAACAGGAAGAGAATGCAGCCCTGTCTAACCCCTAACAGCTTGAACTCCTTAGTTGTGCCTGAAACTGTTCTGGCCCCCATATGTAAAGTTGGTTTACATCAACTTGATCTCAATGAATTCGGCCGGAGTACCGTAAAAAGACATTTTTGTCAAATAGCCTTACTGTGGCCTCTGTCAAGACTTTTTGGAAGTCAATAAATTTAACACCAGCTCCTACTGAAATCCTCAACTCTGTTCCACCATATTTCGCAGGATGAAAATATGCTTATTGCACGATCACCCCTCAATAAAACCTAGTTGCTCTTCTCCTAATTGCTGGTCAATTAATATTAACATGCATTTCAACAAGATCCTGTTAAACACCTTTCCTGTGATGTAGAGCAGCTTGATACCTCTCCAGTTGTTGCAGTCGGTTAGGTCTCCCGTTTAGGTAGCTTAACAATGACACCTTTCCTCCATTCTTTTGATGACTTCCCTCTCTCCACAGCCGATTGAATGGATTTCACAATAGATCTATGAATGATTCACCTCCCAATTTAAGCAGCCCACCATTTATTTTATCATTATCTGGAGCTTTGTTGTTCTTCACCGCCGTAAGGGTATCAGGTGCTTCCCCCTTGTGGTGGGACCAGTGTCGATGCCAAGGGTTGAAGCATTTCGTAACTGTTCCAATCGAACTGTGTTTCGGGAACTATTTGGTTCCGAACTTCGTGTTCATCCCACCTTGCATCCTGTTCGGTTTCTGTTGTCAGAACCTGGCCATCTCTACTCTTAACGGGAATATTTGGCATACTACTTTTACCCACTAAATGCTGAACAGTTTTGAATACTTGCCTGTGTCATTGCGATCTGCTACTTCCTTTGCTACTTTGGCTGTCACTTTGAACCGCGCTTGCTTGTCTTTATGGGAACTTTTCTTTACGGCTTTGTCTAAATCCTTGTACTGTTTATGTAGAATTCGGGATTGTGTTTTTGATCAGGGTTGGTCTCTAGAGGCTTTAGTGACTCAAGGTTGATCTACTAACTTCCGTTTTGTCATCCGAGATCCATTGTTCTTTCCCCTCCTCTCTTTTGTAGCCAAGAATTGTGCAAGCACTACTTATAATAGCATCCCTGAAAGACAGCTATTTGCCAGTAATGTCACTGCCACGCTGAAAGATGGAGAATCTGTTTGACAGATCTTTTTGGAACGTCTAAGTTATTTTTGGATTTAGAAGCTTGTTGGTGTCAAATACCCTCTGTTTTTGCTTTTGCTTCAACTTTTAAAATTTTGATTTAATGCTGCTGCCTGCTGGGTAATGACTATCTTGTCCGTAATCGACGGGTCTTTCACTTTTACAAATGTATTCGATAACGTTGAGTGTTTTGCTGTCTGGGGGTCTCCAGGACCACTTGTGGATTTGGTTGAGTTTAAAGAATGTGTTTCCAACACGTAGTCAATTTTCATTGCAGAATGTAATTATCCTTTGGTTTTTGTTGTTAGTATCTTTCGCAGAACCAAAGAACCAGCTATTATGTTTAAAACCCTTGTATTGTTGCTTCCTTACTTTGATTTCCAATCACCCATGACAATCTTCAGGTGCTGGTTTGGATAGCTGTCTAAGGTATCCCGTAAACTAGTGTAGAATTCTTTGATTTTTAGTCTGCTCCTTCTTCTGGTGCATATATTTAAACAGTAGATGTCTTTACAGTGTGTTTATTCAATCTAGTTGTTAAGATACTGTCTTAAATAGCTTCCCATCCAATAAGTGCATCACTTGCTTTCTTACACAGTACTAACACCGTTTTTTTGTATATTGTGTGGGACCTCCAGAATGTAACACTCTGACACCTTCACCCATTAATCTGCCTTGACCTGTCCACTTCGCTTTACTTATTTCCAACACTTCCGGTCCATATCTCTTCATTTTCTGTATAACCTTAGCTAGTTTTCCTGTTTCATGCAAGGTTCTGACATTCCATGTTACGACTTTAGTTTTATGTTTGACAAGGAAGATCCTGGAAGTCAGAGTAGAGACTCGGCTTTCATCTGCACTCGTCAAATGTACATGCAAAGGCGTCACGGGTATATGAGCCTCCTGGCCTCCTGTGCCGCCTCCTTGTGTGCCTCGTTTCTCCCTCGACGCAGTTGTTGACCGGATTGGGTTCCTTTGGCTGTATCTGTAGTATTTTGAATCTTCCAATCTTAGTTATCAGTGTTCCATTATACTTTCTTTTTCCGCTTTTTTTTACACATTAAAATTGTTTCTTCAGTTTTTCTTTGCTGTTCCTTCTTTACAAATGTTCCTTTATAATTTTAGTGACTCATATCACTAAAATTATGTCATATCATATCATATCATATCATATCATATCATATCATATCATATCATATCATATCAAATGGGACGCGCTGAAACCTGACGCGCTGAATCATTATACGTCGAATGTTAATGCGCTGAACAGTCTACACACTATTTTTCTTATCTTGGGACCTTGATAGCAAGAGAGTTTCCGGAATTTTGTCATTTATCGCTATCAAAAGTGCCTGCCCCGACAACGTCGTGTGTATTAAACGCTCATCTTCATTTAGGTATTCAGACTCATAACAACCAACACCCAGTCTATTTTTTGAAGCCAACCGACGCTTTAAGGTTTATTTAGAAAAAAGCAGATTATAAGTGGTATGAGATTTGCTATTATTTTTTTCACTAATATTTTTAATGTGCGTTTATTTTTCACTGACAAATTACATTTAGATTTAATTTTTACTTGGAAATTTTTTTCGTTTCACAGAAGTATGCATTCCCATCTTCTAATGGATTGGTAAGTGCATGTTAATTATTTCTGTTGTTAATGGGTTGCATAAGNATCATATCATATCATATCATATCATATCATATCATATCATATCATATCATATCATATCATATCATATCATATCATATCATATCATATCATATCATATCATATCATATCATATCATATCAAATGGGACGCGCTGAAACCTGACGCGCTGAATCATTATACGTCGAATGTTAATGCGCTGAACAGTCTACACACTATTTTTCTTATCTTGGGACCTTGATAGCAAGAGAGTTTCCGGAATTTTGTCATTTATCGCTATCAAAAGCGCCTGCCCCGACAACGTCGTGTGTATTAAACGCTCATCTTCATTTAGGTATTCAGACTCATAACAACCAACACCCAGTCTATTTTTTGAAGCCAACCGACGCTTTAAGGTTTATTTAGAAAAAAGCAGATTATAAGTGGTATGAGATTTGCTATTATTTTTTTCACTAATATTTTTAATGTGCGTTTATTTTTCACTGACAAATTACATTTAGATTTAATTTTTACTTGGAAATTTTTTTCGTTTCACAGAAGTATGCATTCCCATCTTCTAATGGATTGGTAAGTGCATGTTAATTATTTCTGTTGTTAATAGGTTGCATAAGTGTTATGAAATAGACAGTCAAGATGAAGCATATTACATTTGATATTTGGAACAGTCGATATTCATAAGCACAAGCCACGGTTCAAAATAAACACACAAAAAAAGTTGTTTGTTGCGCTTTGTCATTTTTTCTGACCGTTTTATAGAATAGTCATTTTAGTTACTATGAAAGCTACACTTTATAATACTGTCATGGTTTCCAATCATGCAATCGGATTATGTTTGCAAATGGAGTTAGGGTCTTATTGGGGTATGGTAGTTCATTAATTCATTTACGTATCCATTCATTCTTCCATTTACTCCGTTTTCCGTCTTTCAGTTACGCATCCATTAACTCGTGTGATGGAATATCCCAAATGTCGTAAGAACGGGTTGTGAAAATTAAATGACAAACCTAAACTTTTAATAATCAATTACTCTAATATATATATATATATATATATATATATATATATATAAATTAATAATACTAGTGAACACGATTTTTCTGGCAAAGGTTTTATAAAGGAATTTTAACTAAATTTGGGCTGCTGCTTACGAATATGAACTCAGTTTTTGTCTATCTCATCAGGATTTTGAGCTTTGCAATTTTTCAATACTTGATGAAAATTACTCATCAACCTATAGCTATATCGAAGGTTTCATAATAAAAACGTGATTTTTTTGTACTATATTTTGAATATTAATAATCAAGGTATAATAAATATTACTAAGTCGATGTACAGCAATCCAAATATAATAAATCCAAATATATATTTTTGAAACACATCAGTATCAAATAGCAGTTATCTGAACTTTCTTTTCTTGGCTGATCTCTGATGTACAGCTTCTCGGTTGCCTCTCATCAAGCTCCAGCAATACTCCGCCATCATGTGTGAGTCCCACCGGCCATGATACCCTTCTTCCATTGTTTTAATGTCCTGATGAAAACGCTCTCCTTGTTCCTTACTCACATCCCCAAGATTCTCCGGAAAATTGTCCAAATGGCTGTGTAGGTAGTGGATCTTGATACTCACTCTACATCCAAGATCTCGCAGGTTTATTAGTAGTTCTTCCACAATCTCTTCATAGTTTCAAAATGGATTCCAAGCTCTTCCGTCTGTCTCGTTCATGGATGTGATAAAGTTTGGATCTCTCATAAGTGTTCTATTTTGGGGTCCATCCAATATACCAGCCTTTTTTTTCTCTTCGCTAATACCAGGAAAAGTTGAACATATATAGCTGAAACATTCACCACTGTGATCAAGAGCTTTGACGAACTGTTTCATCAATCCAAGTTTTATGTGCAAGGGAGGAAAGAAAATGTTCTTCCTACCCCTCAGAGGATCATTGATGACATTCCTATCGCCAGATGCCAAACTCTGTCGCTGAGGCTATTCATTCTTCACCCAATGCTCTACTGTCCCAGTAACAAAGGAAACAGGGGTATTTTGTACCCTCCTTGCTGACCTAAAAGGAAGTTAATCATTTTCAATTCCACACAAATTACCCACCCATGAACATGATTTTGCAACATCTCTTGAAGCCCACAGTTTAGCAGACTCTTTTGGTAGATAAAGATCTCTAACCAAATCATTCAAAGCCTGCTGAGTAAACAGAATTGGTTTGTCAATATCTTCATCACAGGGCTGAATATATCTGTAGTGTCTTCTTTTTCACTAGTAGAAGGTATAAACTATAAGAATAGGCACATGGAACGTCCAAACTATGTGGCAAAAGGGAAAATTGGACAACGCCAAACTGGAAATGAAAAGGATGAACTTAAACATAATGGGAATCTCAGAGATGAGATGGAAAGGTGTGGGATCCATTGTTACGGACGATTATCAGATTCTCTATTCCGGAGGCACAGAACATCAAAGAGGAGTAGGGGTCATACTTGATGGAGAATGCTCCAAGGTACTGAAAGGGTTTTGGTGTGTTAATGATCGAGTTATTGCTCTTAAAATCAGTGGAAAGCCTTTCGACATAGGAATAGTACAATGTTATGCACCAACAGCTGACAAAGATATAGAAGAGGTGGAAATGTTTCACGAAGGAGTAGAGAAAGCACTAAAACAATGCAAATCTCAGGATATCAAGATTATAATGGGAGACTTTAACGCAAAGGTTGGTAGCAACAGAATTGACAACACAGTTGGCCCTTTTGGAATCGGACAAATAAATGAACGCGGGGAAAAACTCGTAGAATGGTGCAAACACAATAGTCTAGTTCCAATGAATACATGGTTTAAAAATCATCCGAGAAGATTCTGGACATGGAAAAGTCCAGGAGATCAGACAAGGAATCAGATTGATTTCATCATAATACAAGAACGATACCGAAATTCAGTGAAATCTTGTAAGTCAATGCCAGGAGCAGATTGCAATAGCGATCACATCCCTGTGGTTGCTACACTGCAATTCCGA